>CM039468.1:51027106-51254923 GCA_022433065.1 Begonia loranthoides | reverse complement strand
TTGGAGGGGAATGGGTACGCAAGACCCCGAAGAAGTGAGGTACAGTGTCCCAGTCGCCAGCTCCTCCCCCCCCCCCCCCCCAATGGCTCAGCCTTCAGCCCCTTCGGAGGAACAGCCTCCAACATCGCCTCTGCAGCACATGGAGGAGGATGCTCCGCAATTGATGACTTCACCCCCTCCTCAGACATCTAATTTTACTTCGATGCCTGAGAAGATGTCCGGCTGGATGCACAGGATGGAGGAGCTCCATCAAATGGTGCTGAACATAATAGAAATGATGGAGAAGCACCTTCAAATAGGACTGCTCCAAATTAAAAAAATGGAGGAGCAACGTCAAAAAATGGAAGAGCGAGCAAAGGAACGGCATCATGAGATGTTGGCAGCATTTCAGAGAATGAAGTAGCAAGCAGCCCCTCTAGCAGCCCCTATAACAACCTTTCCATCATCCTCTTTAGCAACAGAAGCCACAAACTGCTTGTAAGTTATTTACTTTTCACGTAAAGTCCAATATTTACTTTATTTTTGTGTGACATAAAAATGTGTCTGAAATTCGCACCACAATTGCCCTAAGAGGCTAACTGGCTCCTCTTGTCGTGCTTGCTAAGGTGCAGGAGGCAGGTGCGTCGGGTGGATCGCAGCCTCTGCCACTTAAAATTGTGCGTGTAGTACGTCTTTGATTTGGTTATATATGTTTGTCTGCACTTATGCATGCCTTATTAGTCTGAAGGACTCTTGTTAAATGTTTTTTGCAACTAGGTCAACTGATGGATAGTTTCAAGAAGTATGTTTTTGGAAATACTCGGAAGAACGTGGAGACGCGTGCAATTCATTCTGGAAAGTTGGTTGAGGATGAGTACACCATCACTGAGATCATCTTCCCACAGCAAAAAGGGACGACAAACATGGTAATAAAGTTTTTTATTAGTATTCATCTGTGCATAGGTTCTTTGTATGCAGTGCTATGCAGTGAATGAGGAAGAATACTGGAAAGTTCAAATAAAAAAATCGCTCCTTACACTAAGGTGGATTCATATAAGTAAATTTCTCGTGTTTCTGGGTTGTTGTTCATGTTTCAACAATTCTAATGCGTGCTTCCTTTGCATTTTAGTCACATTCAAAGCAAGCACGTTTTCTGTAGACCCAAGACCTGCACACTCACTTCCCTCACCAGGCGTTGTTGCTGGAAGCAATTGCGATCGTCGTAGCGCCAATGAACAAAAAGTGGTATATCTTTTCCCTTGTGTAAATTCATATTGCTTTATGCTTATGTTGTAATACCCTGGCTTTTCATAAAGGGATTTAATATGGATAAAAAGGAATGAAAGACCTAACGTGCATGCTGTTTAGATATAGGTTTGAGAATTTGGGATGGTTGATTAGTTATTAATGATTAAATTTTATTTAATTGTAAAGGTATTAAAGGTATTAAATGTTATTTGAGAGTCATAGGTTGTGATTATCGTTGATTAAGTATTGTTTATTTTTAAGGTATTAAAGGAAGAAGGATAACATTAAGTGCTGAAACGCTTAAAGGACTACAGGTAAGAAATAGTGCTTGTGTTTTGCCAGTAATGACCTACATCATGAGATTATGACTTGTTTGTTTAAATTGCTTTTCTGATATTTGTGATATATGCTAGGTTGATAGATTTATATTCATTTCATGTTGACATTGCACTTATTACTCTTTGTTGATTGTGATTTCTATGATCCATGTTATTATTGCATTTATAAGTATTGTGTGATCATGCATCACATTAATAAACATAAGAGAATTGAGGGTTAGGGAGGTAGTTTGGACTCTAACAGGGAGACTCAAGATTAAACCCTTCCCTCGTTGGGATGTCTCCTGGGAGTTAGTTTCCGGCCAAAAACTATTCTCCTCAATAGGACTCTAACCAGGAGACTCGAACTAAACCCTTCCCTTGATGGGATGCGAGAGACTGTCTCCTGAGTGAAAGTCTACTTTGAATTTCCAAAACTCTGCATACTCTAACGGGGAGAGACATTTCATGGGAGAGACTAGACTTAATAAACATAAGGGAATTGGGAGGACTCTAATGGGGAGACTTGAGAACAAACCCTTCCCTTGATGGGATGCGAGAGCTTGCTCCCGAGTGAAAAGACTTCCAATTTATGAACTCGATGTTCGAGTTTAACTACATGAGACAAATATAATCAGACATATTCATGCATCATACTGCATTTCTATTTCTAGCTGAGCATTAGGCTCATTATTATCTCATGATGTAGGTACACGTATGAGAACATGTGAATGAACAGCTGATGAAGGATTTGCACGCGCGGATCTTGTTACTGGCTGGGCTAAAGGCATTAAAGAAAATTGATTGTGGAAATTTTGTAAGAGAATGAAAATGATTTACTTATTTTATTATTCAAATAATTAGTTTTATTTATGAAAGTTTTTCTGCTGCAATTCGTAAATGAGTTTTATGAAAGAAAAGTCTTCCGCTGATTTTATAAAAGAAAGATGTTTTCAAAAGTTTTAAATTTACGCATTTTCAAAGATAATAAAAATATGGGTCATTACATATGTGCTGATTTGTCCCTTTGTATTTCAGCCAGCATGGCATCTTTCGGTGTACGAGTGAGGGGTTGGAGGTGATCCAACATTTCAAGCATAAGAAAGACTTCCACCATCACGATGATGTACTCGCAAATGGTCCATTATACACCAAAGCATCCAACATATATGTAGTCTCGTAGATGCCTTTTGAAATCACAAATTTGTGGCCAAAACCTGGCAAGAAGAAGGCGGCTTAGGGTAGTTGAGATGTGTAGGGATACTGACTTTATTGTACATAATAAAGAATTCAATGACTCTTTACATGTTTCTGTTTTCTTTTTTCTATTTGGATAATATCTGTTGGGAAAAATATCTATTTTTAATAATGTCGCAGGGGGTATAGACTAAAAACAATTGAAACTCTTGCGAAATTTTCAATTTTTTAAAAATTGTTCGCTGCGGATAGTTGACAAGCTGCCGCGGTTACAAACTAGCTGCTGCGGATTTTTTGACGAGTCGCAGCAGCCTGATAACTATCCACCGCAGCAAGATATCAGTTGTCGTGGCCCGTCAGATGACTGAATTACAGATTCAAATTTTTGCATGTGGAAAAGTTAGAAATTTGACATTTTCATACTAATCAATTTCCATTCATCAACAACAACCAAATTTATCAAACCAATATATCAATTCAATTACAACCATACATTACAACCATAGGTAATAGTCACTTTGGTTGAGCGTTGTCTTCTCTAATCAAAGAAGGTGTATGTTTGTGTTTGTGGACTTTGCGCATCATACTCCTGCAGAACACATTGCAAATGAAATTAGCATAGTTAAAATGACCCTTGAAAACGTAAACGTGATAATGGGCTCACCTACGTCTCAGGAACTATGTCAGGATCTGTCTTGGCGACTCTTTTGGGGACTGTCTCGAGGATTATGTTAGGAACTGTCTTGGGGACTCTGAAACTAATAAATGTATCCTTCGACCTTCCTCTGTCACATCTGCCTCTGCCTCTACCTCTACCTCTGTCGCCCCTGCTGCTACATGCACTGAACTCTGGGCCTTCAGCTTTGTACATGCAGGAATTGTGCCCCACACTCCCACACTGACCATACGTCATGTTCAGATGTCTTTTGGGCAACACTGTTCGGCTTGGGGCCTCGTCCACATCCTATATTCTTTGTTTTCGAGACCTTCCAGGATGCCTCTTAAATGACGGTGAGATAATTGGATCAAGATGCATCATAGGAGGCCACATAATTTGTCCACTAACAGGGCAGACAAAGTGGGAGTACATCGTCATGTATGTTTCCAGGTGATAGTACTCATACACAAAGTTCTCAGGAGATCTCCTCATGAATTGTATACACGGGACTACATGAACACACGAGATGCCAGTCAACTCCCACCAGTAACAGTTACACGTACGCCTATCCAAATCGACACTGTATTGTTCACTACTGTTGTTGACCTCAAACTGGGCAGTGCTTGAAAACTGGGGACTCCAATTGTGGTCTGGAAGTTGTGGTCTGGCAAACCGATTCTTGACTTGCAAACACAAAAGGTCCATCGAGTGTGCCTTCTTTTCATTTTTTTTAACGATCATTTGCATGATGCCCTTTCGTATGATCTCAAACATGCTGAGAATCAATTTGTCCCGGGCTGGAAGGATGCAGGCGTTGAAGGACTCGCTGAGGTTGTTGAGGCTTATGTCGCACTTGGGAATGGAGCAGAAGGCATGTTTAGCCCAGTATCTTGCATCTATTCTTCGTAGATAGTTGTGAGCTGCCGGGTCAAGCACAAATAACTTTGTCATCTCTCTTTTAATGTGTCTATCGGTTGTGGCTCTAGATGCAGCCCACATTGCATCCTTGAGCAACCTGGCTTTAAATTATTTTTGAGAATTACCATACAGGTGTCGGATGCAAAACTGATGGTCCGCTCGCACTGCCACTTCTTTGACAGCTGGCACTAGCCCCTACAAAGATTCATAGTATGAGTCAAACATTAGTACACAACACATAACATAAACATAAAAGGCAAAAGCAATCAACCGTACCACACCTTTTATCAGTCAGAAATGATTGTCCACCCATCGCTGGGCAGGGTGTTTAGATCGTCGAGCAACAATTCTAGAAACTAGCTCCAAAAGCCTTATTTACTACTTTAACCACTGCTACAACAATCAGATACATTCCATAATTCATGTCGATGGTGACAATAGTGAGCAGGTGGCCTGGAGTCTCTCTCTTCAAGTGACAACCATCTAAACAAATAATTGGTCTACCACAGTTCAGTAGGGTCATCTTGCATGCAGCTAAACACATGTACATCCTTTTAAATGCACTCATCTCTAGGTCAACACACACTGAGCTTCCAGGATTAGACCTCCGAATCTCCTTGGCATAGGACCATATGAGCTTGTATTGCTCATTGCCATCCCCTTCATTAATTTTTTTGGCCACATTTCTTGCCCTTTTAGCAAGGCTGAGTGTGATGTTGACGTTAAAGTCCTTCCTGACTTTCTCAATTATGGAAGAAAGTTCTCAGTTGGCCTGACTTTTAAATCTGTCCAAATAATGCGCTGCCACCCATTTGATAGAGGCATGACTGTAATAACCCGAAACTATTTTTCCTCGTATACGCGATGTAATCAAACTTTGGACATATATGTCTATTACATTGCATATTTGTACTTGTTAAATTATGACATGTATTCATGGGGAATATTATTATGGGATAAAGGTTTAGTAGAGAAATGTGAGAGAAATGGGGAATTTGGCTTATGCGGACGAGAATCGGCGTCTGCACACACGAGAATTTCTCTTTGGATGAAGCAGGATGGAATCTTGTGTCCTGACTGTCCAATAGGACATTTTCGGACGAGTGCGGACCACTCGAGGATGAATGATGTCGTTCGCAATCGTGTAGGACGCCACTCCAGCACTTTGGGACGCATGAGCACGAAGGCCCTGTTTCTATCTGGACTTTCGGACGAAGTGTGGACAATGAGGACGTGGGCGGGCTCGTCTGACTTGAATCTGTCCGGTTCTTGGACACCTTCAGACGATGCGTATGATACGTGCGAACGCTATGCTGCGTCCGAATGTGGCATTCAGACGATATGATAAAGAATGGGGATGAGTGCGGACACAGCTGATTTGAATCTGTCCAATTTTTGGACACTTTTGGACATATGCAGACATAGCATGAGGACGCCACATTGCATCTGAATGTCCAAATCTACCTTGAAATTTTACACATGCAGACGAATGTGGACGAGTCATCACGTCCGCACTCGTCCGAATCATTGCAGATCTACGACAGAAAATAACTTAAAATTAGAACAAATCAACGAATCAACCAATGGAAACACGGATCCTTGACACAAATTTCCCTCCACCACGTCCTGACCAGCAGGAGCTATCTCCTGCATCTCCCCCTGCCAGACGTACGCCTTGTCTCCTTAGGTAAGCTTCCGCCTATTTATCTCCAAGGAAGCTCCTCTTCTTGAACACCTTCTCCATCTTCCTTGTTTAGGTCCTGCGTGAAGGATAGTCCAGGGAGTTAGGAAGCAGCTATCCGTGAAAAGACTTCTTTAGTTAGGCAAGGATTAGGTTAGTCTTTGGCCATGTGGAGGCCCTGCACCCAAGTAAAGCGTGTGTGAGTTGTGTTGATTTTTCATTCTCGTAGATAATCCCTACAATATTTTCTTTAGTGCATATTGAACTCTTCGCCTTAAACTCCTTGCAACTCTACTTGTTTCAAATGCTTTATATTATTAAGGATAAGCGATGTGATGAGTGTTTTAGTATGAATGATAGAGGTTAGGTGTCGTAGTAAAGAATGATGCATGAATGAGCAAAAATGAGCTAAGAAATTCTCTCTGAATGATTGGTCCATTATGTTGTATTGTTTTACCTTGCTGTAGTAGCTTATAACTTAACTGTAGTCTTTTTTTAGTTGTTTATAACCTCTATGAACTTCATTATCGTAATTTCTTTTACTGCAATGATTTCTATATGACTTATGTAATGGAGAGTGGATAATGAACTGCTATGATATAGGTTCATGAGTGATTATGTATGAATAAATTGTTAGCATATTTTCAGAGTATTATCTCTGTTGTTGCTACTCATATATCTCTTTTTTGCTTCTCATGTTACTTGTCAGACAGTAGACTTAGATTTATAAATGTTGCTAACTCTTGGTTCTGGTTAGGAGATATGAACATCTTTATTTTGATTAGTTTCAATTTATTTGAGCATGTTTATGTTCTGTTTTATTTAAATATGCATGCCTAGATAAATTTGTTTAGTATCTTAAAAACTAGCCTATAACGTTGTTATTTCTTGGTACTGGTTAGGAGTTATACCTTCTCTGTTACTGCAAATACTTACTTGATAGAAACGTGAAGGATGAATGATAAACAATGACGTTAAACTTGTTGGATAGAACAATGAAAGAGAGGATGATATGATACGTATGTATGATTATGAATGGATTAAAAATTCTTTTCTGTTCGGTGCAATTTATTATAATAACTTGTTGTAGTTCCCTAGTTGTTCATGTTTACTTCACTATTTGTTCTGTACAATCCATCGTATTACCTGTTGTAGCTTCTTAATTGTTAATGCCTACTTCATATAGATTAATCCAGCATGTGCAGATCATTTGGGATAACAATTGTAGGAGCATGTTTGATCTATGACTAATTCCTAGCATGTCTAATTAACTAGTTAATCAAGGGGAGCATGTTTAAATACTAGGGTAGGAGCATGTTTATTCTAATAAGATAAGAATCGTGTATCTCATTCGAGCATGCCCTTGTCATATAAAAATAACAAGCATGTTGCTATTTGTTATTTGTTGAGCATGTTATTAAGCATGTTTCCATGAGTGTCTATTAAGCATGTTTCCGTTACTTGTTGGTCTTACCTTGTTAGCATGTTGCACGTTGTATTCGATTTATTAAGCATGTTCTTAGTTCGTTTCCATGGGTTGGCTGTTAAGCATGTTTTCATTTTTGGCTTGTATCAATTTAGTAAGCATGTTTCCAGTAGTTAATTATTTAGCATGTTTACGTTCGATTAGTGTAAATGAGTATGCCTAGTTAGTTTTGGTTCATGAATTGGTAATTACAAACGGAGCACACTTCTATTAATCGTTTGTTAAGCATGTTTCCATTTGCTAATTAATGAGCATGCATCTGTTTATTTATTGATTCCATGTCTAAGTTGTTATATTATTAACAAACATGTTTAATTCGTTTAGACACTTTGTAGTTAATAGTTTATTCATTTTGCCATATCCTAATTGTTACTTTTGGTAAGACCAAGCACATTATATTGTCACTTTCAATTAGCTCTTATGTTTGCTTTCGATTTGTGTTTACTCTTGCCATTCATTGTATTCAATTAATGATATTCTTGTTATTCGTTGTTTGCTATTAGTGCTATTCTTGTTATTCATTATTCAATTTCTGATCTTTCTATATTGTGTCAACATGCATCATGTTAATAGAAATAAACAGGGGTTGCCACCTTAAGGTGGTACTCACTTGCATTGGGTGAGAAAATGTTAAAGAAAAAGAGATGAAAAAATAGAATAGGGAGTTGGGGGCGGATCTAGTCTGGCAACTAGGCAGTGCCCCTACCTTACTGGGAAAGGGACCTAGTTGCCTACAGGAGGTTAGATCTGACCAACTATACCATCCCATATGGGTCTTCCAATCTCCAGCTCGAAGTACGAGTAAAGAACAAATGATATGAACGAAAGTAATGAAAGACTAGTTTGGGTGGCCCCCATTCTAAAAGAACTAAAAAAAGACATAAGCATAACGCATAAACTTGATTTCCTTGCTGCGCCAGTTGGCTCACGTCCTTACTAGTGGTGTAGGTAATGAGATGGTTGTGCCAGGAGCGGCAGAGGAGGCCATTCCCGTAGAGCTTGCGATGTATCCAGAGGAAACATGACCCGAGTAGTAGGATGACATCAAGTGAAGAAAGAAGAAGCTATTTTGTAAGGGTTTAATAGCAAACTTGTTTTGTAAACGTTAATTACTATTCTAACCCTTATTTTGAGTAGTTGGTAGGTTGCGATTTTTAACTTCGAACTTCAACTAATGCTTTAAGTAATATATATTCTTCGGTTACGTTTCCACTAAATTCTACAATCATACTCTTTCCATGATTTGATTAACTGTTTTAATGAGTTAGGGACGATCGGATATTTTTTAGGCACTCTGATTTCTAAATTGAAAAGATTTTTAAATGAGGAATTTTAGTTATACACCAAAACTGTAAACTTTAACGCATTTTTAAGAAAATGAAAATTAGGGTCGTCATAATGACGACTTTTCATCTTTCTTAAGCAAGTGTAAATGTCGTTGTAGCACTTTATTTGAAACGTCACTTCTCCTTGCATTTTTTAGGCGTGCATCCACCACGTGCATCCTTCTTGGCAGATAGCCTTCAACCGATGAGCGTCACTGTGGGTGAATTTTATCTAGTACCCATTCTTCAATGCATGATCAACAATTTCTTTTCTAATTTTATTCAGTGAACTATACTTCTTGCCAAGACTCATACCTGTGAACATGCATTCTGCTTGTGGTGGAAGTCTAGCCCTACTCTCTACCATGTCCATCTCTTCGTCACTACTGGCTTCTCATAATGAACGGAGCTCATCCTTTTCCTCCTCGTGTAGAGTTGCCGAGACAAATACAATACTATAGCAACTTCATCTCTAATTGCACGTACTTTATTAGCAAAAAATGTGGACATGGGCCCCACTTCAACTTGACAGTTAATAACAGATTCCTCAACACTTTGACATGCCATTTGGTGATCAACAACAAATGCTTCAACTTTGCCAAAATGAGGTTCACTTTAGCTCTTAGAAATCTCTAGGGTTCGCTAATCGCTGACAAAATCGTGAGGAGTGTACTGTGAATTTGTACAAGGCGGACGAGGCACGATGAACCGCGTCGGATCAGTATTAATCTACCATGGTATATAGTAAACTCACAGTGGCTTGGTATTAAACCGCCACGGTTTATTGTCAACCTATGGCGACCAAATATGATATGTGGCTAGCCATCAATATTATAAGGTTATTTTTGTAAAAATATGGAGCCACGGTGAATTAGTAGACGACCTGCCGCGGCTGGAAATTAGCAAACGTGATAGCGATGTTAGCGGTGAATCATATACAATCTGCCACAGGTTGACAATAAACCGTTGCACTTTAATACTGATATGCCGTGGATTGACTATAAACTACGATGTATTAATACTGATCTGCCGCAGATTGACTATAATAAATGAAAAACATGTGCTTCGTTCAACAATTTAAAGTAACCTGTGCATTACTAGCCTTCACAGATTCAAGCAAATTGAAACACGGTTGATCAAAAAGTGAAATATTGGCTCAGAAAAATGTTGCTAATTTTATAGTTTCATACTAATCAATTTCCATTCATCACCAACAACCAAGTTATCAATTCCATTACAACCATATCATGTACATGTGCATTACAACTGCAAACCAATTTACCAATTCCATTACAATTGCAAACCAATTTACCAATTCCATTACAACCATATCATGCATATGTGCATGATAGACACAAACCAAATTCCATTACAACTATATCATGTACATATGCACTAAGAATCAGTGTGCTATAACCACATCAAGCATTTGTATTGTTTTGAGGAACATCCAATAGTCTAACTCGAAGAAACAGTTGTAGATGACATATATCTGGTTTCAACACACAATTCATCTATTTAATCCTTGCACGTTTGCTCACTTAATCTAATTATCTTAAATTCCTTATTCGATAGACTTGCCGTAATGCAAAATTGATGCTTCGCTTGCTACCCGTTTGGTAGAGGCATGACATATTTCTATCTTTCTCGAGCAAGTGTGAACATCGTTATAACACTTTTTTTGAAATGTCATTTCACCTTGCATTTTAAAGGCATGCATCCTTCCTGACAGGCATCTCTCAATCGATGCTTTAGCGAGTTGATCACGAACCATGAAGTCCTCAACAAAGCTGGAAGCAATATTGGAGTAGATCTCAATGGCAATGTTCTGAGGGTTAAATACTATAGTTTTCCTAGCGAAGTTTGGGGAGCTGTAAAGAGGGGTGACAGATTTGGAGGTTAGGTTTCGGCCATGGTCGATAAGTTACAGGACTTCGAGTGCTCTGAGGCGCTCTGTTGTATGCGATTGACTCAGAGCACTTGTAGTCCTATAATTGCCCGACAGTGGCTGAAACTAGGGGTGTGCATGGTCTGGTTCGATTTGGTTTTGATGTAGAACCAAACCGAACCGGTTGGGTTTTGGTTTTGAAACTACAAAACCAAAATCAAAACTGGTTGTATGGAAAACTGGAACCGAATCAAAATTTCGATTTCAATTCTAGTTTGGTTCCAGTTTTCCCCTATTTATTTATTTTCAAATATTATAATGAAATTGTATAAAAATGAAAAATGAAAAGAAATTGCAAAACTTCTTATTTATCACCAAAAAAACCTTATCTTCATACTATGTGCTCCTTTGGACCAACGCAAAATGCAAAAAGTTGTCAAATGCTCTTCAAAAGTGTATTAAAGTCTAAGTATACACCGACCTTGGCATGCCACAGGTCGTTGCCATGCCATTATAGTGCAAATGAAGCACTCAACCTTAAAATAGTGACTAATGTACTTTCTATTTTAATGCATACGGGATCATTGGTACTACATAATCGATCAAAAGGGACAAAGTACAGTTGTGAACTCAACAAACGCTATGCGAGTGGAGTGATGGTGGTCTCCTAGCAGCCTAAGTCGTTGAACCTGCGTATTGAATCCACACACAACAAACTAAGAACTATATGTGTAAAAGGCAAATTAATGCATAGCACATTGAGACACAAACCTCCCCACACAATGACTCAAAGAAAAGTTTGACGTTTGCCTAAGTAACCTGCATATTACACTAGAACTAAGGAACTAGGCAGATTAAAGATATCAAAATACACAATTACAAAATTATCGCCCAAACCACCTTCTTATTAATATTTGTACAACAGATAGTCCTCGAACACATTTCCCGCTCATTTGCAGACTAAAGCCAAAAGTAAAAAATACGAAATGTTTCACACTATTTCAGTACCAATGAAAGCGAAAAGAAACCTTCACAGCAAATAAATCCTTACTCTAGGCAAAAATTCTGGATTAACAGGTGCAATTGCAGTTTTTAAAGGGAGCACTCTCATTGGGTAACAACCAAGCATAGTTCCTGACAGATTCAAAGCAGCTCTTACACCCTCGATGAGAATGCTAGGAGTAAATCAGAAGGTATATAGGAAATATATCCATAATTTGTAGGACATAAGCTTGTGAAAGTACCATCTGTTAGCCTTTTTGTTAGGCTTAGTTTTATTTTGATGATGACCAAATGGTTTAATTTAATGAAAATAACAAGTTGGTTAATTGTGTTTTTATTGATAATGTTTTCAATGTTTTATTCAATATATTTATACTCAAATCTATCAATAATACCCATATTGAGGGTATTAAAATGTGCTAACATGTTTATTTGAGTCCATGTGGTATATCATGTCATTTTGGGACTCAATATAGTTTAGGGTTGAACTTGGAGTGTTGTGGGGACGATGGTCTTGGCGTCCCCTGCTGATCAGTGAGGACGCAGACGCAGCGGACGATGCGGACATTGGATTTTGCGTCTGATTTGCCTCTGTCCAATTCAATGAGAAAAGCGGACGATGGTCGCGGATGATGCAGTCGTGAAATGGCGTCTGCAGCTCTTCAAATGTGCGGACGGGAAAAGGAGAAGAGGACGCTGCTTTGGCGTCCCCAACATTTCTGTGAAGACGCAGACAATGCGGACGCAAAGTAGAGGCGTCTGATATGACTCTGCCATTTTCTGGATGTGAAGCGGACGATGTATGCGGACACTGCGAACGATGAGAATTGCGTCCGCAAATGCCCAGATTTGTGTAACGGCTATTTTTCTCAACGGGCACTTTTGTTTCCAACGGTCATGCAGACGATGCGGACGTACGAAAGTGAAAATTCTTTAAATACAATTTCACTCCAAGCTCTCAACAACGAACCGAGAATTGTGGCTAAGCCCTACCGAATTTAATACGCGATTCTAATCACTGTGAGCTATTGTTGTATATCCAATTCTCCCTATTCCGAATTTGCGAGTTATATTTGGGAGAATTCAGATTAGCTAGATTGCGGTTTAAATTTCTGAATTATATTGTGCTTGGTTGTAAAGGGTGATTCCCTAAGAATTCATCACATGAGGGTGATAACCCGAAATACTCATAGGCTAGATTGAACGCCCGTAAGTTCAATCATTGGGTGACACCCCGCAATAGTCAAATTAAGAGTGACGACTCGTAAGAGTCAAAGGTTGACGACCTAAGAATTAATCAAGGGTGACGACTCGTTTAATAGTCAATTTGCAAACAGTTTTATTGGCACCCGTAAGCCAATTATTTAGTATATCTCCAAGTGAAACTTGGAGCGCGGACGTAGGCGAGTTTGCCGAACCGCGTAAACAAATATTATGTGCATTTCTCTAACCCTTACTCTTTAATTTACGCATTTAATGTGATTGCATATTTAATCGTATTCGATAAATCACTTAGGGATTTAGAGAATTTAAATATCGCACGAAATTATTAGAAACGCTATATTCAACCCCCCCCCCCCCCCCCCTCCTTTATAGGCGTATATCGATCCTACAATTGGTATCAGAGCGGGTATTTAAATTTTTTGTGTGATATTTTGTTGATTGTGCACATTGCTAATATTTGTTGAGTTGCATCTATTGAAAAATTTTCTTATTAAATTTCTTGTTGAAATTTATTAAAAATAACTTTGATCAATTCTAGTGTTTATAATTGATTATGGATTTCAATAGAATTGTTGAAAGTCAATGCACATTTACACCTCCACATTTTGATGGTAGTAATTATCTTTATTAGAAGTGTAGAATGAAAATATTTATACAATCTATTGATTTCTTTTTATGGAAAATCATTGAACAATGGATTAATTTTCCTAGACCATCATGTGAATTCAATGATGTAGATAAATATAATTGGAACTTAAATGCTAAGGCTATGAATCTTTTGTATAGTGCCTTAAGTAAGCATAAAAATCTTTTGAGAATCAAATTGTTGAATTGAAGAGTATGATTGATATTTCTAATGCCTCTTTTAAATCTCTTGAGCGTGATAGTAGTGATTTGAAATTGTTGAATGAAAAATTGAATACAACTATCAAATCACATGAAAAGGAAATTGATTCATTGAATGTTAAAAATTGTGATTTGATTGCTACTATCAAATGTCTTGAACATGAGAGTGGTGATTTAAAAATTATGAATGATAGTTTGAATGATTGTATCAAATCACGTGAAAATAAGATTCAATCTTTGAATGCTAAATCTAAATCTACTCTTGATACTAATGCTAAAATTGAATCTCTTGAGATTGACATTTGTGAATTGAAAACAAAAAATAATGATTTGAATTCTATTGTGCTAAAATTCACAAATGGGAGCAAAAATTTAAATATGCTCTTGAATTCGCAAAGGGTTACATTCAATAAAGCCGAAATTGGTTATGAACCCTTTGCAAAGAAAAAGAATTACACTAATCGATTTGTTAGTTCATCTATTTGTAATTCTTGCAATTGTGTTGGACATAAATCTTTTTGTTGTCCTTTAAAATTGAATGCTAAATTGGATTCAAATGTTAAATCTAAATTTGTCTATCCTTTGCATTTGAACTCTAAATGTAAATCAAATATTAGTTCAAAATTTGTTCATTCTTTGGATGTGAGTTCTAGATTTAAGTCTAGTTTAAATCTTAAACCTAATTTGAATTCTAAATTTGTGTGGGTTCCAAAAGGAACCAAACCTATAACAAATGGACCAAAAATGGCTTAGGTACCAAAATATGCAAAATGAGTTTTGTTGTAGGTTGAAGATTCTCCCAATGAGCTAAATGGATTTGGATACTTGAATATCCAACAAAATGGGAGAAACTTCAAAGGATGTCTCCAATGCTTTATAAATGGAAATAAACTTGGTGGAGGTACACAATTTCTTTTTTATTAATTTAATTTGATAATTGAATTCTTGGTTTGGAATTGATGATATTGAATTTATTTGGGTAAAAATTCTTGTGATGTACCTAAATTGAACTTATCTTATTTCTTTAATTAATATTTTGTTTGAGATTTGAATTCTAACAATTAGTAGTCTAAATTGAATATACTCATAAATTGGTTGATTTGTTGGATATAGAATCTTTTAAGATAAATTGGCTTCATCCATGATTTGTTTTTGTCTTAACGATAAAGGAATAGATAATTGTTTTGAATCAAATGTTTAACTTTGATTAGTAGAACATCTTCTTAAATTAATTGTTAGCTTTAATCTTTTTTTATATATAGGTTGAGATATATTTTATTCATTCAATTAGTATTTTGATGAATGGTTCCAACAATTGGATTCTAAATTGCATATTTTTTTAAAAAGTGTTAGATGTTTAATTTTGTTGATTTTAATTTTTAGTTTTGATAAACTTGCTTCCGCTAGACCTAAACTTTGATAATTCTCTATTTGAATTGAAATTTGAATTATTAAAAAGAGGAAGAAAATATAATTGTATTGAGATTATTGACTTGGCCTTGAAATGTAGATTCTAATGATAAGCTTTGATAAAGTTTACTTTCACTAGGTTAAACTTTGACATTTTTCCATTGGTTGTAAATTGAATAATAAAATAGATTGAGAAAATAAAATTATTTAGAGATTTTTGTTTTGATTTTTCTAACTTGGTTTCTCCTTTTGATTAAATTTTGTACATGGAGAAAATAGAGATGTTAAATTTAATTGGAGATCTTTGATTTGCTTTTGAAAATTGTACAAGGATTTTAACTTTTGATAAATTTACTTCCGTTTGTACTTAAACTTTGAACTTTCCCTATGAATTGTATCTTGATCATTGAAGGGGAGAACATAAAATTCGTTTTGATTTTGAAGATTTGGATTCTTTCCCCATTTTTACTATTTTGATATTTGATTTAGGGGGAGAAAATAAAACTGTTTGATTAAACCTTGATATATTTCCCTTTTTTTTTTATTTTAAAAAGGGGAAATAAGTTTTGTAGTTGATTTTCACTTGATATCAATAATGACCATTGATTTGAACTTTCTAAATTGGTATCAATAATTGTTTTGTTTTAAACTTCTACAATTGATATCTATCTTGAATTTCTATCCCCAATTTTTTGATTGTATGCAATGATTTAGGGGGAGAAAAATGATTATTACTATCTGTAGGTAGTAAATGGGTGGACAATTGCTTGGTTCATTAGTAGAAAGTGGTGATTATTACTTATTAGGCGATTAAGGGTTCCGCTTTACTTTATTATTTTATTTTAACCATTGGATGTTGAAGTCGATTGAAGTATGTGTTCAACTTGCCTGGTCTCAAGATGAGTAGATCATAGTTAGGTCTGTGAAGAAACTTCAGCTATACAATATATTTGGAGATGTTCAGGTTTTAAATTTGGGGATGAAGAACAATTGGCTTTTTTCTTAATATTGGATGAAGAGTTTTTCTTTTTCATGCTTCATGCAAACAAAAATTTGTAGTGAGATTTGAAGGGGCTCTTGCTTATATGATTAGAGCGGATTATATGATTAGGGGGAGAGAAATGATTATTAACTTGAATATCTTTGAAAGATAGATTATATCAATTAGTTTTTTTAAAAATTGGATTTCATTTCTTCAATTGTTATCTTCAATTTCTCTATGTTTTGAAATTTTAAATTGGTATCTATCTTTGTTTTTATAATTGAATTTCAACAATTGAAATCTTTGAACTTAATCTTTAATTGGTATCATATATGAAATTATTTTTGTTTTGGTATCAATGAAATCATTTTTCTCTACAATTGGTATAATTTTTTTTTGGATTTTAGATTCCCCAAACTACTTGGTTATGTGCAAACTGATAGGGGGAGTAAAATTTTGTTTGTGCTTACAAAATGTGAATTCATCCATAGATTGTTTTTCAATTGATATATTTCTAATTAAGCTTGGATGGTTCTCTTGAGTTTTTGGATTCCCTCCTATTTGATAATTAATAAATTTATAGGGGGAGAAATTTATGAAGTTGTTTTATTATTGCTCTAAGGGGGAGAGCAAATATTTTAAATGTGTGGTATATCCCCTTTTTAAGTGGTTGTTGTGATTAACATAGGGGGAGAGATATTTGAATTGATTTTGATTTAATACATTGGTATCTCTCTTAGAAATCTCTTTGAACTTAGAATTGGTATCAATACTTAGCACAAATGATTTAATTTTAACTTTGGATTTAAAATTGATATAAATCATTGAAAAATTTGTTTGGCTTAAAATTGTGAATTATCAATCGGTATCCATTGTTAATTTTTTAACTCTTAAATTGGTATTCTTTGTAGAAATTGAAAATGTTTACAATTCTTAATATTAAATTGTATTCTAGTTCTTACATTTGGTATTCATTTCTTGAGTCTCATTTTTTTTGTGCTTATGGGTTGAACTTAAATGCAAAATACCCTCATATATGTTTAGGCTTAATGAGCAAAAAGAGGGAAAATATTTTTTATTAAATATTTCTTGTGGTGATTTTTCAATTGGTATCATTCTATACACTACAAATTGAATTGGAATGCTAAATCTCTCCAATAAATAGTGTATGCTTAATGAAAAAACGAGGGAGACTACTTTGTTAAAATAGAATTGTGATTGTGGTTGCTTAGATTGATATCTTATTTTTTACCACTCATTGAACTTTAATGTCTATATTCCCTCAAATGAATTTCTTTGCTTAATAGAAAAGAGGGAGAATGTTTTTTTGTTAGAAATCTTTGTGATTGTGGTTATTTACAATTGGTATTTTTCTTTTAACCACAAATTGAAATTGAATCTATATTTCTTTCCATGGTTTGCTTCTTGGTTAGATTCCTTGACTAAGAGGAGAGACAGTTTTAACTTGTTGATAATTGCTCTAGGAGTAATTAAATTATATATTGAATGTTAATGTTTATTTTCCTCATTTGTTTGATTTGTGGATTAACTTCTTGATTAAGGGGGAGAAATTTGTTTTCAATAGAATTAATTATTGAGTTTGTGTTTGACTTCTCTAATGCTTATTCCCTCCTTATACTCATGTTGATAATTCTAAAGGGGGAGATCCTTCTTAGACAAATTTTTTTTGATGAATATATGTTGATAAAATTTTTGGTTGCCCTTCGACTTCCATCCCCTAGCATTTCTTTTTGATTATGACAAAAAAGGGGGAGCATGTTGCATGAATTAATTGGTTGATAAATTGCATAGCTTAATTGGATAAATCTAATATGCAATATTTGATGCACATGCTTAGATTTTAGTATAACCAACTTATAGGATTTTGTCATCATCAAAAAGGGGGAGATTGTTAGCCTTTTTGTTAGGCTTAGTTTTATTTTGATGATGACCAAATGGTTTAATTTAATGAAAATAATAAGTTGGTTAATTGTGTTTTTATTGATAATGTTTTCAATGTTTTATTCAATATATTTATACTCAAATCTATCAATAATACCCATATTGAGGGTATTAAAATGTGCTAACATGTTTATTTGAGTCAATGTAGTGTATCATGTCATTTTGGGACTCAATATAGTTCAGGGTTAAACTTAGAGTGTTGTGGGGACGATGGTCTTAGCGTTCTCTGCTGATCAGTGAGGACGCGGACGCAGCGGACGATGCGGACGCTGGATTTTGCATCCGATTTGTCTTTGTCCAATTCAATGAGAAAAGCGGACGATGGTTGCGGACGATGCGTACGTGAAATGGCATCCGCAGCTCTTCAGATGTGTGGACGGGAAAAGGAGAAGAGGACACTACTTTGGCGTCCCTAACATTTCTGTGAAGATGTGGACGATGCGGACGCTGCGGACGCAAAGCAGAGGCGTTTGATATGACTCTGCCATTTTCTGGATGGGAAGCGGACGATGTATGCGGACGCTGCGGACGATGTATGCGGACGCTGCGGACGATGAGAATGGCGTCCGCAAATGCCCAGATTTGTGTAACGGCTATTTTTCTCAACATGCATTTTTGTTTCCAACAGTCATGCGGACGATGCGGACGTCCGAAAGTGAAAATTCTATAAATACAACTTCACTCCAAGTTCTCAACAACGAACCGAGAATCGAGGCGAAGCCCTGCCGAATTTAATACGCAATTCTAATAACTGTGAGCTATTGTTGTATATCCAATTCTCCCTATTCCGAATTTGCGAGTTATATTTGGGAGAATTCGGNGCGGCAGATTAGTATTAAACCTGTAACATCCCGTAACTTTTTCCCGTATAAAAATTTTCTTTCCTTTAAAACACTCATGAGGGAAAACCAGAGTAATAAACAGCGGAAGTCTTAAACATATAAAACTCAGAGAAAACGAAATACAGAAGTTTTTTACATTTAAATACCACAAATCCAGTAGTTTAAAACTATTTAAATAAACATAGGTAAAACATTAACTTAAAACAGTTTGAAGTCATTAAACACTTGAAAACTCTTAAAACATTTATTTACGCTTATTCCATGTCCGTGAACCTTAACCCCCAAGATCAATGTTGCCACCAACACAAACACCCAACCCAATAATACTCCATCAGCTACGTCCTTTATCGGCTTTATCCAATCATCGGCTCTTTACCTACATCACATGACCTAACTACGATCCTAAAGCTCAGTAAGCGGTATAAATATAAATTATGAAATACGCCTACAACTTTTGTAAACTCGTATACAACTTTCTGTTTTGTTTATCTGTTATTGTTCATGTCTTATATTATTTATTTTGTTTCTGCGCCGGGCGTATCCAACCGAACCACAAAAACCGCTATTTATTTATTTTTGGTTTATGTGCAGGGTGTGACCAACTGGACCACAAAAATAACTATTTATGTATATTTCATTTAATTTTTTTACTGTTCTTTTTTCATTTAGTTTCAATTACCCATCCAAGTGTTAGAGATGTCAACTTGACAAGGTAGAGCGGTTTATGCACAAGGCGCCCATCCTAGAGCACACACCTAGGGGACCAACTCAAAACCCACATCCCTAACCATCTATTTATGTTTATTCACTTTAGTATACTTTAGGATTCCAAGTTCTTAACATTGTTGTATGTATACAATTCTATCTAACGTGTTTATCATCGTACCCTCAAAACGTGATCCATCATAACTAAGGAACTGAACCTAAATATAATAAACATACAATTCAAACAATCAAACAAACAAACAAACCTTAATTCCTGTTATGTAGGTCATTTCAGACAAAGCGCATGTAGTATCACTTACCTGAAGTCCTTAGCTTTAGCAAGTTAGCACTTAAAGTTACTTCTCTTCAATTCTTATTCACAATCAGATAGATATTCACTTATCAATGACAATTTTCCAAAAACTATCTTTTTCAACAGTTTACATATCTCTAACACCTCAAGGAATATTATTCCCAACCACTACTTAACATGGTATTGTTTTACTCTCCACAACCCAGCACTATAAAACTCAACAACTAATCCAATAACCACATATCCTTATAGAGAGCATGAAAATCAAACATTCTTCAACGTCCAATAAAATAACACCTTAACCAATTAATATATCCAGAGTCTAACCAAACCCCCTTAACAATCTTTGCTGCATAGAATCATGTAAACCCACATCCTTAAGGTAAGCAACACAATATCCAGAATATGTATACATCTAATATTACTTCATGATTAACAACAATAGACAGTAATTTAGAAACCACCCTATCACTATACTTCTCATGTAGAATCTAAATCAACAATTCATACTCATCAAGCAATAACCGAAACTGAATAACACATATCTCGAGAACTTCACCACTTTATTTCACCCTCCAGTTTCTCTCATTTTTCTCCTTTGTAATTCACTCACTGCTTCTCTTCTCCAATAATACAACAACCTCTCCCTCAGTCAACTCCCTCTTAAACCTTCTTACAAAACCTCAACCGCATCTTATAGTTTTCAAAACCCCAAAGTCTCACCCTCGGCCATGCAACTTCACCATCTCTCAAAACTCACAATATTTCTCTCAGTCATGCTACTTCAGACTCTCACAGATCCACTTCTCCAGAACCCAACTCTAGAAGCACCCAGAGACCCTCACTGCTTCTTTCTCAAACACCAAATCTCCAAAGCTTCACTATTTTTTTTCCAAAACTCCTTACAACAATCTGACGCCCACTATTTATAGACCAGTCACTCACAACCCTTCAGTGTCCTACTGAAGATGGAGAGCTAAGGGAAGCAACCCCTTCAACATCCAGACGCATCCAATGTAAACTTCAGAAGCTTCCAGGGACGACGTTTCCATTTCCAGGTGACCTTCCAAATCGCCAGACGATCGCTTCCTTTGGGCGATCGACCGCCAACCATCCAACACGTTTCCTATATTTAACGTCGGTCGATTGATTCCACCAGTGGACAATCGACTGCCACACACGTTCATCGACCGCCAAACACAGATGTCGGTCAATCGATTCCATCAATGGACGATCGACCGCCAATTTCTAACTAATCATCCGCCATTCAAAATATTCACGTGAATATTACAATTTTGTAATATTATGTCTTCAACCCCCATAAATCTATATAGTGTACTCTTAATAAACCATAATTCACTTGTCCAAATTATCCTAACCTCAACTTTAAATTTATCCTTCAATATATAGAATATATAATCCACAATTCCTCTTCCACCTTATTCTTTACTAAACTCATTATGCTCTTAATTATTAACAACCTCATCATTCTCAACCAAATATAATTCCTCTTACTAAAAAGCTTTCATCCATCATCTCCAATTTCACTATCACTCACTAATTCTATTTTTATCCTGTCTAATTTATAATGTCCCCGAATAATTCTCCAATAACCTTAATCTTTATCTCCAATAACAAATAATCCAAGGATATTTTGTTCACTTTATCCAAACATGTTTCACTTGACTAGTATCTTAATTATCCATTTCAGCTCATAATATCCTAAAATCATCACTTAAGTTATTCGTTTAGCTCTACGAAAGTTTGGGATATTACAAAACCGTCATGGTTTATAGTAAATATGTGGAGGCTTAGTATTAAACCGCCGCGGTTTATTGTCAACCCACGGTGGGTCGTTTATGATCCATGGCAGGCCATCAATATTATAAGGTTATTTTAAAAAAACTATTGAGTCGCGGCGGATTAGTGGACGAGCCGCCGCGCATCGAAGTCAAAGTGTTTAATAGCAAACGTTACAACGATGTTAGCAGCGACTTTTTTCATAGTTCAATGGTTAATTTGTTAGCAAAAAAATTTAATGGTTGACTTGTCATTGACTACAAAGTACAATGATTGGTTTGTCCCTAAATTTTATTATATCTTTTACCATAATAAAATTTTACAATTTAATTTTTAATTTTCACAAGTTCAAATAAAGAAATTAACAAAACAAAAACTGAATAATGAGATTAATGACAAGTCAACCACTAAATAATTTTTGTTAACAATTATGATAAATTAACAGAGCAACCATCACTGTGATGTTTTTCGTTAAGAAACGTTTTCTTTTTACAACAAAATGTTGTTTTTCTGCTACAGAAAGTAAGTAATTGGAATAAGATTTAGCAAAGATAACTTTTCCCTGCCTAAATATTACTTTTCGCCGAGGAAATAATATTTTTTTCAACAGAAAGATTACTTTCCGCTGTGGAAAGCGAAAAGTAATTAGAATAAGATTTATGAAAAATTACTTTTCGCAGCACAAATATTACTTTCCGCAGAGGAAATATTACTTTTCGCAATAGAAGAATTACTTTCCACTGCAAAAAGTCAATAATTGAAATAAGACTCAAGAAAGATGACTTTATGCAAGAAAAATATTACTTCCGTAGCATAATTTGTTCTTTCCTTGTGGAAAATACTTTTTGTGGTTCACTTATTGAATTCTTTGTTATTCTTCAATATATCAAACAATGAATTTTTTAGCAAGTTTTTTTAGTGGATCGAAAACATATGTAGCTTGAAATACATTAATTTTTCAACAGAAAGTTAACTAAAATCTTTCATTTTGATATCAAAATTGATTTCAAGCAGCTTAACGTTTTTAAAATCTATTTTCCGGCGAATTTCTTTAGTGAATAAAAAACATGCTTACCTTAAAGGACATTGGTTTTTCAAAAAACAGTTAACTATTTTTATTTATATACTAAAATCAATTTTAAATAGTTAAATTGAAAATCTTTCATTTTGAAAAGTCTGGTCATTTTTAACATTTTTTTCAACATATTAACTGCGATGTTTGCATTTTCATTTCTCATAATTGACTGTTTTATTTATTAGCAAAAATTATTTAGTGGTGACTTGTCATTGATCCTATAATTCAATGCTTATTTTGTTAATTTCCCATTAAAATCAAAATGTGGAATTTCAATTAGAATACAAAAATAATTTTCACCCAAATATATGCAAGTACACCAGAAGCTAATTCTTCACACTAGGGAAAAAATTAGAGCAGCAACTGCCATCGACGCACAACCAGGCCTCATCCAACGCTCCAATCTCCTCCAATTCACGGCTGCCGAAGCTGAATTTTGAGACGACTGAACTTCAATCATCACACTGAATCTGCAATTTCCGGTCGATGGATCTTGATTCGTTACGACGGAGAGATTCGGGAACTTACAGGCACTCGCGAGTTGATTATTGATTTGATAGTAGCTGTTGAAAGCGTACGAGACGTTCCCTCGAGCGTCCAGATTTGAGCACGACGTTCCGTATCCAAGACTAGTGCAATCGGCGTTTTCGCAGGCGTAGCTTACGCTCGGCGCCAATTGCGGGTCGTCGAGGCTAGCTGAGGAAGACAAGACACACCATTGTCTGGGTAAATAGTCGACATTTGTGGCTGCAACTAAACCATTTGAGTTGCTTCCCAAGCTGAGTTGGTATTTCGGCTGTCCGTCGTAGTAAAACAAGCCCCAATGCCGCTCGAAATTTCCCGGTTGAATGCTTTTATCGTCTTCGTCGACGAGGCTGAACAAATAGGCGTCCATCGGACCCGGCCTCATCGGGGTTCCTTGCCCTGCACCGAAACGCGAGATGAACCCTTGGTTGAACTTTTTCGCGTACTGCAAATTTGCGTTGCGGTCACCGTCACTGGGCCATCCAAATTCTCCAATAACTATCGACATGTTAGGGAAGCCATTTTTCTGTAAGGTCCAGACAAGAGTATCGTAGTTTGCGCTGAATACGTTGTCGTAGATTCTTCCGTTGTCGTCTATCTGAGAGGAAGAGCCATTGAAGAAAGCGAAGTCGACCGGAAAATTAGGATCGTTGTAGAGGCTTATAAACGGGTAGATATTGACAGTGAATGGGCATCCATTGTCGCTTAAGAACTTGACGATTGAGAGCATGAGATCATGGATGTCGGTACGGAAATCGCCGGCGGATGGGAGATTCGTGGAACTCTGGTATACATCTGCATTCATGGGGATGGTGACCTTAATTTGAGAGTTCAACCCGGCCTTAGAGAGGGCTGACTGAACGTTTTGAAGCGCCGGAAAAGTTGTAGGGATGAAAGTTCCGTTTAAGGTTTTTAAAAAAGGCTCATTCCCAACTGCAACATAGCTTCAGAAGAATGGATAAAAAAGGTAAGCTGAGAAGAACCAGGCAGTAAATCATCGGAGAGAGAGAGAGAGTACCTGATGTTGACGCCATTAGAGGAAATGAAGGCAGATACATTCTTGGCAACCCAGGCCTCAGCAGCTTGAATATTGTTAGCCAAGTCGTACAGCATATCATTTGGAATACCCACCATAACTTCAATTCCAGAATTTCGAAGAGCATCAAAGACCGCTGAATCGGCATCAAAAAGCTTAACTTTCTGAAACCCATTATCTTTCAACATCCTTACCACCGTCGCGGGAGGCAAAGGGTGCGTCGCCTGCGTCCCCCAGTTCACTCCGATTCCCAAAACTGAACTCAGAGAGAAGAACAACAAAGCCACCAAAAAAACCCCAAAATTCACACATTTAAACAATCCCATGGAGAAAAAAGAAGGAAAGAAAATCTTCTCCAAGCTCTTCCAAATTAAATAGACGGAATTACTCCAGAAAAAAGTGATCCGAATTCCAACATAAAGAGCAGCCTTTATTAGATTCTACTCTGATGTCGAAACAGTGCCTAAAAAAGAAGAACACAGATTAGCAGAGAAAACAGAAGTGTAAGAACACGTATAACTACAGACACCCGGAAGAAACCCACAGCAAAGAAAGAAGGATAAATCAGCAAAATTCGGAGAAAATCTACTCATGGTGTTATGAAACCGACCCAAATATTCTTGAATTTATTATTCGAAAGCTTCCATTACCAAGCTGACTCATTTTGTTTCCTCATTAAAGAAGAGGCGCTGTGGAAGCTGGACATGAGAATGAACTAAAATATTTCCAGAGGTGGAGAGTTTGAAAGAGAAGTAGTACCTTGCTGACCTCTTTTTGCAACACGTGTACACAGTCCCAATCTTCAGATCTCCATACGTGGATGGATTAACGTCTATCCATACAAGACCCCTCAACTGTCATAGAATTCAGTTCATTAATTGTTTAAATAAAGATGAGATTGTAGGTAGGTGATTCATTAACTTAGAATGAAGATAAACCTAAAATAGAGGTCCTTTTGAATTTAATAAAGTGTCACGCTACCACCATTGTCGTCTTCATAAATCATATTAAAAACGTTGGGAACTTGAACAAATTATAGGGAATGATTGGCCGTGTAATGTAACACGGGTAAAACTCATTATCTATCTTGCGCTTGTAGTGCGACCGATTATAGACGTGATATTCAAATCAAATTTGAATTTGATATCTTGCAAATTTTTTATTGATAATAATTATTTGAATTGGATGTAATTTAATCTATTTAAAATTCATTAAAGAATTTCAATAATCTATCTCGATTTAATCAATCCTCATCTATGTTTATTTATTGACTGTGAAATTCATTAAATTAATATAGTTGCAATTGCTTTTGAGTTTAGTCAAAGCAAGTGGGAAAAACTATTATCACAGTCGAGAATAGCTTTTCTCGGAGACTTGTGAATATATTGGTCATTGTTGTGTGATAAACTTGGTTTCTAAACGCTGTCAAATTGGATTAAACTATTAAGTTGGGTTACATTGATGAAGTTGTTTCGTTTATGAAACTCTATTAAGTAATGTGTAAGAATTAAGGGTATGAAAGATGGTGAGATTAATAAGCTGCAACTATTAATGATTAAGTGTTTTTAATTATAAAGGTATTGAAAAGGAGAAGAAGGATAACGATTAAATGCTGATACACGTTAAAGCTTCAAGGTAAGAATTGGGATTGAGTCGTGATCAGTGGAGGCCCTACACCACAAGCAGTGTCTTCTGTGTTAATTTCTTGAATATATGTTTCTGAGTGATTCTATATTATGCTATCTTCGTTCATTATGACTATACTCATCTTATGTCATCGATTCTTTGCCAAACATATTTAGCATTCCTGATATAATTGCTGTTTTCTTGAATTGCCAAGCATGTCTAAGATTCTGCCAATAATTACTGTTGTACTTGAAACACAGCTTTATTAACTTGTAATCCACGTTACATTGTTAATAAAATGATCTATTAGCTCACCTTTAGACAACTTTGAATTATCTCATTTTGGAGCATTATTCTACGTTATAACATGTTATTAGTTCACACAATGTTCCACGCTTTATTGTTATCTTCCTATTTAGAATATGTCATGCTAATGTCAATATCACTATATTGCCTCATGTTAGCCCTCCATTAATTAATTGTTAATTTCAGTTAGTTGGATTATTGTTCATAATCATTGTATTGTAATATGTTGATTGGTAATATAGGTTGTTAGATTTCTCTTGATTATTAGTTTGGACTTGCTTTGATTAGATCGCTTCATTTCTCGTTGAATGACATTTGACATATTATTGTGATTATTGCTCTACATTGACATGCATCATGATAATAGAAACAATTAGGAATGTCATGTTGGATTGGTATTCATATGCATTATGTGAAAGAAAAATGGATAAAGTAAATGAATGTAAAGGAATTTGAAGGATAAGGAGGTCGTTTGGATCTAAATGGGTAGACTAGAGATTATGTCCTTCCCTTATCGGGTCGCGAAAGCCCGTTTACTAGAGGGTTAGATGCCGACTAGCAGCTATTTTCCCTGCGACAAATTCCTCCAATGTCCCAGCACGATGTACAAGTTGATGTATATATGATCGTGAGTAAAGAAAAATTTGGATGGATTCCATTCTGACATAATCAGTTACATGCATACATTGTTTTGCATCTCAGTTCTTGTTGGGTGTTAGCTCATGTTTGCTTCGTGGTGTAGGTGATTACGATGACGCCAGTATTCTTTAGAGGAGTAGTTGATGAAGGATTTGCGTGCGCGAATCTTGTGGCTGGTTAAGCTAAAGAATGTAAAAGAGAAAAATGGTTTTGTAAACAATTGTTTATTGTCTTTAAATGATTTATTTATATTTTCGCTACGTTTTGAGAAAAATGAGTTTTCATAATTATAGTTTTCCGCTATTTATAACAATTGAAGTAACGAGTTTAAGAAAAATGATTTTTAACGGTCCAATTTTTAGAAAAGAACTCTTATCACAATTTAAAAGGTTTTCCGCTGTTTTATAGAAGAAAAGAAAAGTTTTAAATTTCAAGTGATTTTCGAAGGAAGAAAAATCTGGGTTGTGACAGGATATCCGCCAATTAGATGTATCAAATGCATTTCTTCATGGTGATTTGGTGGACACTGTCTATATGCAGCAACCACAGGGCTACATAGACTCTTCTCATCCTGATTTTGTCTGCAAACTTAATAAGTCACTGTATGGCCTCAAACAGGCTCCTAGAGCTTGGTATGACAAATTGCAATATGCTCTTTTATCATGGGGCTTCAAAGTCTCTCAAGCATATACGTCCATGTTTTTATATCATTCAGACTCTTCAATTATTATTATGTTAGTTTACGTGGATGATATTTTGTTGGCGGGCAATACTCCTTCTCTTATTGACAGGTTAATTTAGTTTTTGCACTCCAAATTTGCAATCAAGGACCTTGGCCCTCTTCCCTACTTTCTGGGCGTCCAAGTTACTCATTCTTCTGATGGTTTTACACTTAGTCAATCTCGGTATATTTTGGATCTTCTTTCATAGGCTAGAATGTTTGACTGCAAACTCGTTCCTACACCAATGGTCTCTGGTGCTATTCTATCCAAAAGTACAGACACTCCTTTGTCAAATAGCACTATCTTCAGACAACTTGATAGGCTCCAAGAAACAAATGGAGAGCCTTAAAGAAATCTGTCCCGAAAAGCTAACAATACTCGAACCAGCAGCAAGGATTTGAATCAAGCTCCAAAAATACACATGAACTAAAGCTGTATTTTGGAGGAAATAAACTTAATATATTCAGGCAAGTTGTATCAAAATCCCAATCCAAAAAGCACTTTGGATTAGGAGATATATCAAATTCAATAACAACCCGAAATTAGTTTCCAGCAGGACAGTTTTACCAACACCAAATCAAAATGGAATAACTTGAGCTACAAACACCAAATGGCTCCCAAATTTGCAAGGCAACTCCCTGACTTAATCTTGAACAAATCACTAGAAGACATCAAATAGAGACAAACATCGTAAGGGCCTCAAACAGATACTATAATCAGCGGTAACAACAATCCAACAAAAATTACAGATTCTGCACTTCAACAATGATCCGAAAATATCCCTCTTCAATCAATAATCTCCAAAAGACTTCTTCAACAAATAACCAGCATTTAATCACCAGAACATATTATCCAAGCAGCAAGAAAATAACATAAAAGAACTTCAAGAATCAAGAGAAAATACAATGGAGTCCGCGGACCTCCTAGTGAGAGGGGCGACTTTGGGGTTGGCCGAAAACCAACACTCTCCAAGGTTGGAAAGTTCTCTTGTCTCCACACCACAATATTACCTCGAAGATAAGGATTGGAAGAAACAATATCCCAAGGCTTGCAAGGTTGAAAAGCTTCAAAAGAGCCCTTGCTTGGGTGATGGATGAAATCGGCGCTAAGGGGAGGGGGAGGCCGCAGCTAGGTGTTTTCAAAAACACAAAAATTATCTCAATTCCAAACTACTTCCATTCGACCAAGGGAGGGTGTTTTAACCCTAAGGATTACAAAATAGATCAAAGATCAAAATATCCCTAATGTCAAAATTTCGGCATGAGGGTGCGGTTTTTATGCAAACCGCACACCTCTCTAGCATCTCACAAAACACTAAAAGAAGCCAAATAAAATTGATGTCCAGAATACTTTTTCTACTAAATCAAAAACAAAACCATAAATAATACTTGTAGTCTTCACATCACCACGCCTCATAGCAAATGTGAAATTCGACTTAGGTTGGTGGTGCACACTCCCATGAGATCAAATGATAAGGAACTCTTTTATCGTCTTGTGATACATCTTCGAAGGAATCCCACATCTTGGTATTTCCTGCAAAATAGAAGCTAGTTAGGAAATAAAGGTGCCTCAGGCCCGGCTCTGGCGATGGGACTTGGGGCACATCACAACTTGTAGTTGCTCTACAGTACTGTACGTTGACCAGACCGGATATTGTGTTTGCCGTTAACAGGATATGTCAATACATGCATTCTCTGACTGATGTTCACTGGACATGTCTAAAGAGGATTCTTCATTATCTTCATGGTACATGGTTATATTCTCTTTCCTTTTAAAAGTCTTCTTCTTTGGAATTATGTTGCTTCACAGACTCTGATTGGGCAGTGTGTCCTGATGACCGCTGTAGTACAAATGCATTTTGTATATTTCTTGGTCGAAACTTGGTTTCATGGTCCTCTACAAAGCAACATGGTGTCTCTAGATCCAGCACTAAAGCAAAATACAGGAGCCTCGCATATGGCACTTCTAAAGTTATTTGGCTGCAATCTTTACTACGTGAGATGGGCTTTACTCTACCATCCTGTCCGGTTATATACTGTGACAATGTAAGTGCGACATATATGGATTCCAATCCAATCCTCCACTCCAAGTCCAAGCATGTGGAAATTGATTTCCACTTCATACGAAATAAAATTGCAAAGCATGAACTCAAGGTTGAATTTACGCCATCTTCTACACAACTGGCGGATGGTCTCACTAAGCCACTTCCTATTTCTAAATTCCAGATTTCTCGGGACAATCACTGTGTCCTTTGGCCATGAGATTGCAGGGGAATGACAGAGGATGTATTATTAGCACACACATTACACACTGCATATTCTTAACAAACTCTGGAACAAACTCTGTAGTCTAGAAGGTTCCACTTAGTGTATAAAACTATGCACTAATAGTTGTAAATGTAAGCTTGATAATACAAAATTCTTCTTCAGAATATTACCTTGTTCTTTCCTCTTTCTGTTTGATAGATACTGTTGAGATGGTGTTTTGCTGTTTGCGTTACATTCCTTACTTTGTTTTCTGCCTTGTAAGGTTCTGTTACTTGGTCTGTTTACTGTCTGATAGACATGGATGAGAAATAAATATTCTGCTAGTTTTGGTTATTTCCTTCATTTTGTTTACTATTGAGAGCCTGTGATGAGGACATTTGTTCTGTCAAATGAGGTTTAATCTGTATTTATTTTGTCTACTGCTTGAAAGGCACAATTAAGGTATTCTTTCCTGTTGAATGAGTTTCCCTAATATACGTTTCAGTCATTAGTTGATGTACCTTGTTAAGGATAGCATTCTGCTTGGTGGATTTTTGTTCCATTTTAGTTTACAGCATGGTTAGACATTGCTAAGGATTATACCTTGTTGATTGAGTGTCATTCTTCATATTGGGTATGCTATGTACATCACATACTACTTTGTCAATGATAAGGATCTATGCTCTATAACTAGGTTTTATTCCCTACCCTTTTATATAGCCTTGGTATATTTTTAGAGGAACTATGCTTTGATGATTGGGTTTTTTTTTTCATACATTGTTTTATATGCTACAATTAATGGACATTATATGTCACGCCCCAACGGGGACCTAAGACAGAACGGGGACGATCCGACCCAAAAGGACCAAATTGTCCGACCCTCACTTAAATCCAATAAATAGCAGCGAAAGACTTACATAAAGTAGTTATAGACCAGGCCCAAAATAAAGGTCCAGAAGTGACAATAATATAATGTAAATTAACAGAATCTCAAACTAGGCAGGAATAACGTCAAATTTAGCACTAAGGTATAAACCTTACCAAAATATTTTAAGTCTTTTTATGAAATGAAGGAATTTAATTATATGGGAAAAGTCTCCAAATTTCTATTTCAGTAGTAGCAATGGGGGACTACTCTGAATAATTCCTGAAAAAAATAAGTCAAATTGGGGTAAGTCGACTAAACTCAGTAGGGATTACTTTATATTCAACTTTAATAGCATATGAATTTGACATGTGTTTAGTTAATTAAATTAACAGGTTAACATATAAAGAAATGCTGATGAACAATAATTTAAATAACAAAATCCAATAAAGGCGATACTCAGGCTATCGCAAATAGCCAAAAAGACCCTGATCAGATTTAGGGTTTTGCGCCCAGGGACACAGCACATACAACTGTCTGATTACTCTAGTTAACAATAAAATAAATAAATAAATGTAAATAAACTAAAAAATAAATATGACATGCTCGAATTTAATTGAATATTTATATTTTAGAAATTAAGGGACTTTAATATAAAATAACCTCTATCTCGAAAATGGGTCAACCAATGCTAAGACCCAACCAAATCATCACTAAGGTCCAACAGCAACATGTCCAATATCTCTTAAGTTTTGAAACCTAATCATAATAATTTTAATGATAATTAGGATTTAAAATAACAATTTAATTATTTAAATTTGGTCCGAAATAATATATAGCTTGGCCCATAATAAGACACGAGTAACAAAGACCTAATAATTTGGCCCAAAAGATTTCTATTAATTTTGGTCTAAAACCATGACGTAGACCCTAATGGTCTTCCAAACCAATCTAGTTCAAAAACCTTCTCAACAATTATGGCCCAAAGACCAAAGGCCCAACATTTTTCTGGCCTACTATCCAAATTAACGTTGGCTGCAGCTTGGAATTATCCAAGCTGCAGCCTTCATCCATCAACAATCGATGATCGAATCCTGTCATACATTGGTCAAGTGGACAGAAGTGAATCTGAATTCACTTTTTGATTCTCCATTCTTCTACAACCCATTATCCATCAATACATAACGATTTATAGTATATACAATGTTCACTAAAACAACCAATAATAAGAACTTCAGAAGAGTAAAGCATCAAACTTTTATACCTTGAAGAATTTCTTCAATGTTTCACGCTTCTCTGGAGTCGGACTCTCAAAATAAATTCCAAGTTCAACCTTTGGAAACAACGTCCAACATCAACCCAACGATCCCTCATAATCAACCAAAAAAATCCAGAACTTAAATATTCCTTTGAGAACCGAATCAGGAACAACAGAAATTTCAAAACTTTACCTGAGAGTCCACTCGTTATTGATGTTACACTGGAGCTAATCACAGAGCTTCGACGTCCAACACTCAGTCCCTTCAAACAACAACCCTGAGACTTATCACTGACCTCCGATGACAAAACGAAACAAGATCTTAAGGTCGAAGCTTACCCCGACTAGGATGATTGGAAAACCGAGAGGAAAATATCCTACTTCACGAATACAGTTCGTCGCAAAGGAGAAAACAGAGAGGAAATAAGGAAATCACCAAGATCCAAACCCTTGGTGACGAACTGCAAAGAACGAACGTTTAGAGAATCTTTTGTCCTTAACCCACTATTTGATCACCAAAAGGAAGAATCGTATGGGGAGGAGAAGGAGAAAAATGGGGGGATTTCACCCTAGCACTGTAGTATCCTGATTTTTATATCAGAAATTAAAATTTCTAAATTTGAAAAATAATTGAGAATATTTGAATTAGTCAAATAAATTATCGGGATATTATTCATGACGTTGCTAAGGACGTAATTAAATTATTGGAATAATAAAGTGGGATTAATATATATAGAAGATTGGGTTTATTATTAAATGGAGATTAATTATTAAGTTGATGATTATTATTTAAATTGAGGATTATTATTATATTGGAAATTAAGTTAAGTTAATTGAAGGAAAAGAAAAAAAGGAATTGAGAGGGAAGGTTGAGAGGAGAAAACGAGAGAGGGCCGAGAGACAAGTGGACGATCGGGGAGGCGACTGCGCGACGACAGACTCCGGCGATGGCTCGGGTGCGGCGTGCGACTCCGGGCTCGATGTGCTGCTAGCGGTGTTTGGCGAATGGTAAAGGACGGCATGACGAACGGCGAACGTGCAGGCTAGGGCACGACACGAGTTCATTCGGTCCGTTTGAAATTGCGATTTGGACTGCGATTTCCAACCAAGGTAAGCGTCTCTGCTGGTTTATGCATATCATTTGGTATTTTGATCTCTTGGACGAATTGTTTGAATTCGGTGTTGTGAGGTATTGGACGCGAACTGAATGGGCAGGGGATTTGTCACGTGACCGGTTCTGTGGTTTCCACATTGAACCGACTTTTTCTTCTGGCTGACCTGACTTCTCCTTCTCCCGAAAGGATAGCAATTTCTAGCGTGGAGTTTGGTCATTGGACCACCTCCCTCGAATTGGGTGATCTTTCCATCAGCTTGGCATCACTAGTATTCCTCTTCCATGTCTATAAATCTGGCAGTGAGATTGGAGTTGAGGGCCGAAGAGAAGGAAAGGTGACAGTGAGGTGTGCTGAAGGATGAAGTGGCCGAGTGTCTCCCTGGAATTTTGAAGCTATGAAGCTACTGAGTTTTCCCTCGGGTCTGCTCCTATCTTCTGGTAAGGGATATGTTCTAGGTTGAATTTATGTTTTGTCTATTAAAATGGAAATTTGCTGTTGGTTCTGTTGTCTTTGTTTAAGGATGATATTGTTGTGATGGATGATTGGTTTTGCCGAGAATAAGAATAATGTCTTGTTCTGCACTTGGATTGTTGCCTATAATGTTCAATTTTCAGTTCTGTACATAGTTTCTATTGTTGGATGACAAGCTGTAAGTGGTTGGATTCAATGAATTAATTCATGTTATGTAATTCTTGGAATGTCAACAGATTAGGATTGGTTTTGATATTAAGGAATGAGTGTTGTGTTGTTTGGATTCTGAATGTTAATTCGAAGTGGTGCATAACTGTTGACTTGATTTACATGCATGGATTGTTGATTTAGTTTAGTGAATACTCCATTATGGGTTAGTGGTTAGATATTGACATTGAAGGAAAAGAAATACATATGTTCTGGAAATGATTGTGGTTCCGTGAAGTAAAGGTCTTATGTGCGTTTGGAATAATATGCTCTATGGTTTCGAATTCGAGTCATTGATCGGATTAATGAATAGTATAGAAATTGGATAAGTATAGTCTTACGTCTCAATTCGGATATTGTTATTGAGCTTTGATTTATGAGCCTATAATTCATGGATGAGATTACGTTGGTTTTCGATATATGTTAAGCTTAATTTCTAAACATTATCAATTGTGATTAATTAATTAGTCTGAGTTATAATTAATGAAGCGTGTTCATTTAAGAAAATCTAGTGATCGACGTATATGGATTAAGAGTAGAAAAAGATTAATAGTTAAATGATTAGAGAAATAATTTAATGTTGTTGAAATGTGAAGGTACGAAAAAGGAAAGAAGATAGCAATTATGCGTGAACACAACGCATCCAGGTAAGTTGATATTTACTGTGTTTTGGTCTTCGGACCCTACATCGCAAGAATTATGATTTGCATGTTGTGTGTTCTTTTAATGATATGTTTATTAGACATTTATACGATCATATAGGACTGTAGGTATTTATAGGCATATTGCATGACATACCTAATATATGTAAATAGGCATGTGGGGGTTCAGGAGGATTAAGAATGATTGTCGTGGTGACACCCCTATTGGAGTGTCTACCCCCACTAAGGGGGCACAGAGACACAGGTTAAGCCACGAGAATCGTAAGATTCTTAATTCTCTTGTACTGAAATCCCCAATGTCTTCAACAAAGCGATTGGGTATGGCTCGTGGTGACACTCCTATTGGCGTGGTTCTTCGTCGGAACCATAGGTTAAGCCAAGAGAGCAATTGACTTCTCATCGCCCCAAACTAACAGATGAGATATGGATCTCCTCTGTAATGCATTGTGTGAGCATGCATCATATTTGTATTTCATTTTCTTATATCACTTACTGAGCGTTAGGCTCATTAGTTAGGTATTGTGATGTAGGTATCGTACAAGAAAATAGAAGAACAGGTCAAAGACAGTTGATGAAGCATTTGCACGGGTGGATCTTGTGGCTGGCTAGGCTAAAGGGTTTTAAAAGGAATTTATATGTAAAGAGGGTTTGTAAATTATTTAACATTCTTTAATGCTTTGTTTTACTTCCGTTGTATTTTATAAAAGGATTTTATTATTTATACTGGAATTTATAAAAGGGTTTTAAGAAAGAGTTTTAACGCTCGGGTTTTATAAAGAAAAGTTTTAAATTTCACACGATTTTAAAGTAAATAAAAACCGGGTCGTTACAAGCACTCCCCCTTGCTTCGGCAACCAACCCCCACGAAAGGTTGGTTTCTTCCCCTTTTAAAAAATTGAATTTTTTTTTTCATGGGCTGGGCTGGCGTAGATATCACATTATAGAGAGATCATGCTTTGTGGTATAGGATGAGTTCTTTATTTTGATTTTTGCTCGATAGACTGGGTTGAGGATTTATGCTCGAGTAATGAAGTTCTTCATTCTCTACTTGATTTATGCTTGATGGATAATATTGGATTAGGATTGTCATTTTACCATTTTTCAATCTACTGTTTGATAACTAAACTTTAAGATTTATGCTATGGATATGTCTGTTTCAAGGTAATAATTGTGCTTGAGGATCTGATATTATATGGGTTGAGGTTATGATATTGTATGGGTTGAGGTTCTGTCATTGGAAAATTATGTTGCTGTATTTCTCTTTACTCATTTCATATGTTCAGTATGTATAGAATTTGTTGTTGCTATGTTTGATAGTTGCATATTGAATGGAAATGTTCTCATTGCATTATAATGTATGTTCGTGCATGAGTCTACATATAAGAAAGATAAAATGAGAATAAAAATGCATAAGATATAAGTGGGTGTCCATCCATACCAAGTGAATGCGTCTTGGGCTAGTGGTATGGGACGCTAGCCCAAGAACAAGTCTATGGGGGCGAAAGTTCACCCAAAGTGAACATCTGCTTGGCTGAATGATTACCCACTTAATAGCAAATGAAAGAAATAAAATTTATATAAATGGGTATGGAGGACAGGCTATTCCGAAGGGAAGCCATGGGGTGAATGATTCCCGTAGTTTGTCACCATTTGGTGACGGGGTAGATCAGTAGATGTCGGTTGTTGTGCATAGATGTGCGCAGCAGCTAACAGACTCGATAGATGTCGTGTCTATCCCCCCAAAGTTATGACGATGCTTTGCACCTGTTAGTTTGCCTCTGTTTGATGATGGGGCAGATACGGTAGATGTTGGTCGCGGTGCATAAATGTGCGCAGTAGATAACAGAGGACTCGATGGATGCCGTGTGGTTTCAATGATTAGCCAACTCATATTCGAAAAGTGAAAGAAAAATGAAAGAAAAGAAAAGAAAAAGAAAGAAAGATAAATAAATGTCACGTCACGTCATGTTTATGGTCACATGCATTTTTGCTAAGTCTTAGACTTATAGATGAACCTAGCATTGTAGGTACAAGTATTACAAAGAAAATGACAAATGCGAAGTCACGTTGAGGGATCTTGCTCATGATAGAGATTTGGCGTTTGTTGGGTAACTTCCACAGCTTCTCTTATTGTTTTATGAAGTGTGTTTTCTTATGGATTTATAAAAGACTGTTAAAAACTTAAGATTTGACAAGAAATGTATATTAATTGATAAAGTCTTCCACTGCAAATATTTTATAAATGCATGGTTTAGTGGTTGGTCTTTTAAAGTATGGTTTTATCACAAGAGAATTTAAGTAACATCGTTTTAGTATGACAATTTTAAATAACAAAAAATATATCACGAGAATTTACTACAAAATATGTTTTCTAAAACGGGGGGTTACATGAAGAGTGTATGTAGTGGTGTCTAACTTTCCAAAAGAGCTTCATCGACAAATCATCCATATGGGAGCATTCATTACAACTACTTTCTATTTTCGACCACTCGAGTTCTCTCAAGTATATTTCATAATATGTGGTAGATATTTTTATTATTCTTAAAGGGATCTTTTCTTTATTCATCCATGTAGACGTGGTCCAAATCTCAGCTCCAAAGCTTTTAAAACGTGGGAGTTATTGGCTTCCAAAGGTGGACTTTCTATATTGAGTTTTGTGGCAACTTAAGGAAACTTGAAGGCCTGGTCAATCGCCTTCACCGTTGATGATCGACAGCCCAAGAATTTTTCAAACTCTGTAATATATTTTCAGGTTTGTGATTGACTACCTCGATCGTCCGCAAACTTCCGACTGATCAAAATCATGAAATACCGGTCGATCTCCGCCTTGTTATTTTCCTTTTGATCGATTACCCTGCTATTCTATTCTTCAACCCGGTTGATCAAACCTTTATCAAGTCTTCTTCAACACTTCATCAACAAGGATCATCATCTTTCTCTTCAATATTTACAACTTATTTCTTTACCCTTCTGCTGGTGCATCAGAAGGTAATGACGCTTCATTGGGTTTCGAACCCCTAAACATGATTAGGGTGTATATACGGGTTGTGTCAACGTAGAGCATGCTTACCGACAACCCGGGTGACCAGCCAGGTCTTCGGACCTCCATCATTTGTCTTCCTCCAGGCTCATGAAGTATTGCCTGTGTTGATAGCCACCTTTTCTGTGTGATTGTTCGGAGGAGTCCTTAAGAGACCCTCCATTTTCACTAACAACGGTTTTCGTTATAAAATTTGACAAGAGTATTTTAACTTATAGTTGTCTAAGTATACAACCATGTTTTCTCGAGGTTTCATCAGGGGCCCTTAAGGCCGGATTTCCTTAAATGATAAAAAAGATTTAAAATGTTTTGAAAAATGTGCATAATTACCTGAAACTCATAGTTTTCATGAAAAGAGTAAAACAAGTTTTAAACGCGCATAACATTTAGTATAAACTTCCTACTGAGCTAGTCACTCATCCCAACAACCCCCTCCACTCTAGGTAAAGAAAATAGTAGCTATATGTGCGCAGGATTTGGTTGAAGACTATGTTCCCCTTCTTATCGTTTTTTAGTTTGAACTCTTATTTCTCAGTAAGCAATAAGCACAACATTGGATGACTGTAAAATATTTAATTTGAATGCTGGGTAATTCTAAATTGTATACACAGCTGTATTTGGACTTTTAAATTATTATTTCCGCATTATTATAAACTCTCACGATCACTATATGGACCGTGGCTCATCACAAGTGGGATACGATTAGGCATTTTATACAAGTCTTTCGCAATATCTAAACAAGCTTTGGGCTGGGCGATTGGATCCTCTCCGAGAATCAGGTCATTTGGCCCGATGTTTCTGTCCGGCCCACCTCTGGGTCGTCCAAACGTCCAGTGGATGTTTGAGTAGTTTCCACCACTGCGAGCATCAATCTATTTGTGAAAGGAGTTTTTCTTAAATAGTATTTGCAAAAGACAACTACGAAAATGAAATCTCAGACAGTTAAATCAATTCAGATATAAACATTATATGAAAAACAGTTTGGCAAATACGTTTATGCTCTTAAACGGTTCATAGTTCACCACATATATTTACATAATATTGTGAAAGCATATAAATTATATTAGTAAAATCATTAATTCCTAACGTAAACAATTTGAGTCAAGCATAATATTTAAGTTTTTTGAGCTGGTTGCATTTAGGGCTGGGCAAGAACCGACCAGAACCGAGAACCGACCCGGAACCGACACTTGGTTCTGGGTCGGTTCTGGTTCTCGGTTCCACCATTTTTTATGGTATTCGGGTTCGGTTCTTTATTTGAGTACTGGTTCGGTTCTCGGTTCCATATATGCAGAACCGAGAACCGATGGTTAGTGATAATTTTACTAACCCTAGGAACCAAATCCTATTTCCCTCCCCCGATTCTATCTGGCAGCTAGAGATTTGGAACCAAGAGACCGCGACTGTGAGTTTGCAATCGGCGATTTGAAGCTGCGACAACAAGTGCGAAGGTGGGACGAGCACCGCGAAGCTGCGACGAGCACCACAAAGCTGTGACGAGCACTGCGAACCTGCGACGGGCACTGCTATCCTGCGACGACAACTGATTTCTCCCTTGATTTTTCTGGTCTAGTTTGTTTGCAAAGCTGATGTTCCATTCTTTTTGTTCCGATTTCCGATTGTTGCTAGTTATTTTTGGTTGCACAGCAATCTGTAAATTGCAAGTTACAGATTGCTCTCTGTAGCCTGTAGGTTAGCCTGTAGGCTATTTGTAACACCCCGATATTTTTAATTATCGGGGTATTACGAAGAATGTATTCGCAAGAATTCCATTAGTAAGATTAAATGAAATTTATTGTAATTAAAATAAATATATTCTTCGGATAAATTAAAGTATAATATTTAGAATTATTTATAAGCGTTTTACATTAGTGATTTATTGATTAAAAATAAAAGAGGGATTAAACTATTGGGAATTAAATTGTAAATAGATTTATTAAGATTAAAATTTAAAGTATGATCATGCATTGGATGTGTTATTATGGGGATAACAATAATTGTTATTATGATAAATATTTATTGAAATAAGTTGAAATTTAAATTAGTGAATTGGAGGTAAATTATTAGCGGTAATAAATAAATGGTATCAATTCAATTTATTCTAAATGAGGAAAGAATTAATTAGTAGAATTTAACATAAAAGTATATTAAAAGAATATTAAATGGGAATGATTATTTACGTTAGGTTAATTGGATTTGTTTTAATGAGGGAATTATTAGGGAATGATTTAAAATGAAATAAAAACATAATAGTAAAGAAAGACAATTAAATTAAAATTGAGATTTTAAATAAAATATGTAATAATTTAATTAAAGAAATTAAATTAAAGGAGGAAAAGAAATAGAATGGCCAAAAATGGCCATTCTATGTTACGAACTGAGAACGAGAAAGAGAAGAGGCGAAGGGAGATCGACGGAGCGCTCGGAGCAGGCGACGAACGGAACGACGAACGACGACTGAAGGCGACGGAGGCAAGCGAACGGGACCCGCGACGGCGTGCGGCTGCTGGAAAATGGAAAGGCGAGCGACGCGTTTTAACGATCTCGGACTCGGGATGTGTGGATTCTCGGGTTCGATTCGGAACTTCCGGCGACCGATCGGCGAACGCTTCGAGAGAGGTATGTCCAGTCGACCTTCCTCCTCTGTTATTTCTGTTGATCGGGCATTGGCAGGGGATTGGGCTAGCGTTACGGCATCGCGAGGCAGGGGAACGGCTCTGGCCGGTCCAGCTTGCTGTTGGGTTGAACTGTCCACCTTTCCAGCTGTGTGTTTCTGCCGACACATGTGGGGAGCAAATTTAATGAGGTGGGTTGAAGAATTGAAGAGGAGACAAAGCGGTTGATGAATTGAAGAAGTCTGTCGGGTGCATGAATGATAAAATGACAGAGAGCTCTCTAGAGAGCTCCCGCTGGAGCTCTCTGTCCCGGAGTTGGAGAAGCTGCCGAGAGCTTCTCCTCTGGTTTTGTTGAAGGCCGGCTGTGTCGGAGCTGTCCTTGCCCGTGCTGGAGGAGCTGAACCGTGAGCTGCCACCCGTGAAGCTGCTGAGAGCAGTCTCTGGTTGCATGTTTTCGACAGTGGTAAGAAATTGTAGGTTTTGGCAACTTAAGCCCTACCCACAAGTATAGGTTGAGACTATTGATGTGTTCTTTGTTTGTTTTCTAAATTGTGTATTCCTTCCTTGTCTTTCAAGGTTGAATTCTTGTTGAATATGTTTTCTTTTTGAACTCTTGTAGTTAGTTTAGTGATTGTTTTATAGTATGCAACTCCATTTGGAGTTTGAGACTGGTTAGATTAATTTTGAACATGATTTATGTTGATTTCTCACCTTTAGTATTTGTGCTTCAATTTTTATATTTTCTTTAGTAGTTGTGCTTCAACTCATATATTTTGTATGTGATACTACTTGTTAAATTGATTGATATTCTAGTTATTGAAAGCACGATACATTGTACTAGTTCCTTAGTTTTAATTTAAGCATAATAATTTAAGTAATTTAGTTAGTTTCAAATCAAGCATGCTAAATGGTATTAAATTATTCAGTTTTAATTTGAGCATGCAAAATTGTAGTACTTGTTAATTTGCTTAGTTGCATGAAAACCATAGTAACTTGTTAATTACTAGTTTTTAAACTAAACATGAAAAGTATAGTAATTGTTGAATTGTTTAGTTTTAATTTAAAACATGATAAATTGTATGAGTTGCTTAGTTTGATAAATTGTGTAATTTGTTTAGTTTTAGGTAAAACATGATCAATTGTATTAATTACTTAGTTCCGTGTTAATTACTTTCAAAATCATGAAAACGTTTAGTTTAATTTTGTTGAATGTTTTAAATGAAGTGATTGTATTTCTGTGCTTATTGCCATAGTTCATTCCTTGATAAATTGGATTGTAGTTCAATGATGACTTGTAGAGATTGATTCCGTGATTGTTTGTACAGATGAATTCTATGGCGTCTTGGGTGTTTATTTGCATAGATTGCTTGCTAGAGTCACTAAGTTAAGGGTTCATGGTCTTAGAAACCCTTAGGAAATACCACGGCTGAGTTGGTATTCATGATGTGAGAAGAAAATGATTAATAAAGTACGTAAGGGAATTAGCGACCGGGTTAATGGTTCGGATCTAATCGGTAGACTCGGTAAACCAAATGTAAGAACTTCCCGCCCATGGGATTGAAAAGCTTGTCTACTCTAGGGTGTTAGATGCCGAGTTTCCCCCCATTGCCTGCTAGGGTTCTCTAATCTCCCAACTCGATCCACGAGTTATCAGATATAATAATGAGTAAAGAACGGTTGGATGGATTCCTTTCCGACATAACCAGTTAGAGACATTTGTTGTATTTTGTTTGTTTTCCAATTCCTTACTAAGCCTTTTTAGGCTTACAGTGTCTACTTGTGGTGTAGGTGTTCGTGATAATATGCTTTATTTAAAAGAGAAGCGGTTGATGAGGAATTTATACGGTCGAGCAACGTGGTTGGCAAAGCTCAAAGCTAAAGGTTAAAGACTTAATGGTAAAGAGCAAAAGACTAAAGAGCAATTAGTTTTGTAATTATAAATGTAATTTAGTTATTTCTAAAATGGTTTATTTAAGCTTCCACTACGTTTTGAAGGAAAATGATTTATACTTATATATATTCATGGTTTAAGTAACGATTATAAGAGAGAATTTAACGGTTCGGTTTTTAGAAGAAGAAGACTCTGATTTTAATTGATGACGTTTTAAATCGTTATTTTTAGAAAGTTTTAAATTTATCGTATTTTTAAAGGAAAAGAAAAACTGGGTCGTTACACTATTCAATCTGTAATGCAATTTACAGATAGCATGCAAGTTACAGATTGCTCTCTGTAAATTGCATTACAGATTTGCAATCTGTAATGCAATCATTTACAGATTGCAATTTACAGATTGCAACTACTTTGATTGCAATTTACAGATTTTGTGCTTTACCATTGACTTCTAAAAATATTTTTATTCTATCTGTTATTGAGAATCATTCGTTGCTCTTTGATTTTTCAGGATACAAATAAAATGGCAGAAATGACACAAAATGTTTTAAAAAAATGCACAAGGAGTTCTGATGTTTGGGAGCATTTCGTCCACATTGAAAGTGATGATCTAGACAATAGTAAAGCACAATACAAGTATTGTCAGCAAATCCTTGCGGCAAATACAAAAAAGAATGGAACATCTAGTTTGTGGAAACATTTTGCAAGGAGCACGTGACAAATTCAGATAACAATCAACGGAAGTTTCCATTTACAAAAAAAGAAGAGAGAGAATGCTCCAGCTTCAATAAGCCAACATACAGTCAGATGGGTGCAAGGGAATATATAGCCCGAATGATAATCAAAGATGAATTACCGATGAGAATGGTCGAATGGGAAGGCTTCAGAGAATTACTTCAATTTTTTAGGAATGATTTTGTTATGCCTTCTCGTCGAACTATTGGCGGAGATATAGAGAAGATGTACAAGAAAGAAAAAATGAAGTTGAAAGCATACTTCAAGGAAAGAAATCAACGAGTGTGTTTGACTACAGACACTTGGACTTTGGTACAAAATAAGTGTTATATGGTGATGACCGCCCATTGGATTGATGAGGAATGGAACTTTCAGAAGAAGATAATAAACTTTTGTGAGATCTTTGACCATAAAGGAGAGACAATCGGTAGCTTAATGGAGCAATGCTTACTTGGCTGGAAGATTGATAAAGTTTTGATGGTAAAGTTGACAATGCCTCATCCAATGGTGTTGCTATTTCTTACTTGGTCCGAACTGCGAGAAATTGGGATGGGTTGGTTTTAAATGGAGAGCATATGCATGTTCAATGCTTTGCCCATATTTTGAACTTGATTGTTGTTGATGGGCTTAAGGAGCATCACAATTCCATTGTTCGATTTAAAAATGCAGTGAAGTACGTTAAATCTTCTCCTCAAAGACTTAGGCTCTTCAAGTCCTGCATCGATATTGTAAAGATTACATTTAAAGGCAATGTAACTCTCGATGTGCCGACTCGATGGAACTCCACATATTTGATGCACGATAATGCCGAAAAGTATACTGTAGCATTTGATAAAATGAAAGAATGTGATAATACTTACGCAACAGCAATGGAAGAGGAAGGTCATCCTACATCTACAGATTGGAATAACATTCGACTATTTGTGAAGTTTCTAAAGGTCTTTTACGATAGCACTATAAAAATTTCGAAATCTTTGTCTATTACAGCTCACCAATATGTCACGGAAGCTTGCAAATTGAATATGATAATTAATGAGTATGCCAACGGTGACAATGTAACGTTGATGCACATGGCTTTTGGAATGATGACAAAGTTGAACAAGTATTGGGGACATTTAGATAAGATGAACACATTTCTATTCGTGGCAGTCCTTCTTGACCCCAGAGGCAAATCAAAGTTTCTAAAACATTGTATCTCATTTGTAATTGGACCCGATAAGGCCGATCAATATGTGAAAGCAACGGAGAATGTTTTAGAACGATTATATTTACAGTATAAAGGTGATTCGGCTAATGATGTGGAGATTCATAATGATATTAATATTGCAAATCCCTCAAATGAGGTTGACATGGTTTATGCACAATTCTATGATAATTCAACAGAGAGGTTTGCAAATTCAAATAATATGTGAGAGTTGGAGGAATATTTGAGCGAGCGAGCTGAGAAGTTTGCACCTAATTTTGACATATTAAGGTGGTGTAAATTAATGACACATAAGTATCCAGTGTTAAGCAGCATTGCGAAAATATATTCAGCATTCCAATTTCAACTGTCCCTTCTGAGTCAGCTTTTAGCTGTGGGGGTCGTGTTATTGATTCATCACGTACTGCCTTCCAACCGGAAACAGTTGAAGCTATAATTTGCACACAAAGTTAGATTCGTAATCGTACCCAAAGTCATTTACATACGTCGCAACCAACAAATGACTACGATACTATTGATGAAGGTTCGTTCATTTGATAAATACTTTTCTATATTTGATGAAACTTTTTAATGTTAAATGAATCATATAATTGTTCTTTTAAGCAATGTTGCTTACGACAAAAAAGAGAAAGATGACGAACAAGGAGATGATCTCTTGGCCTGACCAATTATTACTAGTCTCAAAGGTGATCTCTTCTCTTCAACTGCATAGCATTTAGTTTAATGAATTAATTTTATATGGTGTGTTATTTTGGTTGCATCTCTGATCTGGTTTTCGTTGTGTCCTTTAATTTTTTATTTTGTGAAACACTGTCTTTATTTGATGGGAACGATTGGTTTGACGATGTGCAGTGTCGAAAGCGATGTCGCAAGGAGAGCTTGCCTGTATCTACTCTGCTATGATTCTTCACGACGATGGTCGATGGCATTGCCATCACTGTATGCTCTCTGAAATCCTTTTCTTCCTTTCTTCTTATTTGTTGTGATTTTAATTATTTAGTCTACTAGAAACATATGAACGAGGGTTTGTGCCATGGAGATATTAAGTTTTATGAACAATTCAGTCAAATAATGATGGTTGATAAGTTGAGATGATAAAATTTTTGCAATCACAATATTTGTTGAGATGTTATGGTAGTGGACCAGTGGAGATTTTATGAATAATTCAGGATGGAGTGTGTATTTAGGCAGGAAAATAGCAGGGGAGAGGAACCGAGAATCGCCGGTTTCAGACCCGGAACCGACCTCGGTTCCGGGTTCGAGTTCGGTTCCCATCGGTTCCGGGTTTGGTACCGACTTCTCGGAACCGAGAACTGACTATTCGGTTTCGGAAGGTTCGGAACCGAACCCGAAACCCGAATAGCCCACCCCTAATTGCATTGAGCCCAAACAAAACCAACCCGATTAGCTAGATGGAGTAATGAGCCGAGTTGGTTTGATTAACGTAAACAATATGAGTCAATGGCAAGATTTGGGCTTGAGAGGCCAAGTTTGTGCCAAGCCTAAGATTTGAGGTCGTGCATAGCGGAAGGGAGTCAACATGATCAACTCTTTCCAATTCACTTCACAATTTGAGTCAAGTCTAAGATTTAGGTTTTGCTAGCGCGAGCTTGTGTGAGCCAACGAGTGGAGCCGGTGCAGAGCCAAATTGATTAGGTGAAGCCCAACTTTTTTCTTCCCCAGGCCTGCGTTCTCTTTCCCACGGGGCCTTTCTCCCCCTTGCACCTTGCTTCTCCCTTCTGCCACTCTTATCGTATCTTGGGCCTTCCTTCTCCGTCTCTCACCATTCTTAATTAATAAAACTTAAAATTTGGGTTCCTAATTAAGATTAGTGAAGACAGAGATATAAATAAACGCACTAAATTCAACAAACCTTACCTAGAGTCCATTAGAAGTAGCCATCAGCGTGGGAAAACAAAAGCAGGCAAGTGAAGAAGAAGAAGAAGAAGACAATTATAAGTATTTGCTTGCACACCATTTTTAACGTTCCAATCCTTCCAAGTCAAAGAAGACAATTATAAGTATTTGCTTGCACACCATTTTTAACGTTCCAATCCTTCCAAGTCAAATCCTTCAGTCTCACTCACTCAACTAGCCACCCACGACTGGACCCCCCTCCCTCAATCTCTTTGAAAATTCCTCGGGCAAGCGTCCAGTCCACCATTCTCAGAGTCAATGGTTATTTTATTTATTTATTTTTATTATGATATCCAGATCTTAATTTAAAATGATAAGCTTTGCACACTATTTTTAAATTAAACATTTATTTTTAATATCAGAAAATTGCAGTGGGAATTGAATTGCTATGTCTGAATCTAATTACTGGAATTCTGCACCTTATGAACTGGCAGAGGTAGTGGATTTTATTAAAGTTAACGTAATTTGCTTGAATCTTTGCATTTATGTTGATTTGCCTTAACCCATTTATAGCAAAACAGAAGGTTTTTTAGGCTAATTATTATAATGATTAATATTAACTTCGAATAATAATCAAGTGTAATATATGTAATGTAAAAAAATAGTTGTTTAGGGTTAAATGTATTAATTAATTATACAATAGACAGTTATGGCAAGGGTGGCAGATCCTATAAATGGAAACTGAACAGACGATCGCGGGGAAAGCGCGGGAAAGAGTTGGGGTGGGAGTATCTGCCCATTAATTAGGGTCTGATTCCTTTCCTTGAATCTCTCTTTTTCCTCTCTTTATATTGAGGTATTCTTCTTCTTCCACAAATGGGGTCGAGACTGTGATTCTGATCGAGGAGGGCGAAGAAAAGAGAGAGAGTTTGGGACTGCGAGGTTGATTTTAATTCTCTTACCTTTTGCTCTTGCGTCCTCACCTTCCTTCTCTTCTCTTCTCTTTTTTTTTGGTGCTCAGCAGGTATTTTGTCCCTTTTTTTGTGGATTTAGGGATTCTGTTTTTTGTTAGCTGTTCAGTTTTTTGGCGAGATTTTCTTCCCCGATTCATAAATTTCTTCGTAAAATATTTTCTTTCAGGTAGCCAAGTTCTGGTTTCTTTTTTGTTACGGTATTGGCCGGAAAATAAGCGAGAAGAAGGAAATAGACTCTAATAGATAAAATAAATAGGCTCCCCGAGTATTTCCCTCGCCATTACATTATTCTTCTAGCTCTTATTAGATCTGCGTTTCTCAGAAGGAGATGCAATGGTTTAATGGTTTAATCGATCCGTTTTTCTTTTGCAGTTCCTGACAAAAATATGTAAGGCTAATGACTTTTCGTTCATGTTTTAAATCTAATTCTTTCCCTTTCTGTGTCCGTGCAGTTCTTTACTTTTACATTTCTGTGGGAAACAATGGGTGTCTCTATGAAGCAAATGTCAATTATTGTGGCCTTTTTTGGTGCGTTGTCTTTCATACTTGGTATTGTCGCTGAAAACAAGAAGGTTAGAATTTCATCAAGTACGATTGATGCTTAAGGATCTGACCAAATGCTTAACTTTTCTACATTTGATACCCATTTATAATATATCTTACTTTTTTGGGTATTGTGAACAGCCTGCTGCTGGAACTCCAATTCAGGGTAAAGATGTAGTCATCTGCAAATATCCATCTAATCCCACAGTTGCTTTGGGATATTTGTCTGTTGTGTTTCTCCTCGCCTCTACAGGAGCTGGGTACTTTTCTCTGTTTTATCCTTACAAAGGAAAAGCTGTTCCCCAAGGCGCCATATTTAGAAGCACAAGTTTTACTGTGTTCTTCAACACTGCTGTGTAAGTATGAGCAATTCCAGATCTAATTTCATTATCTATTTTTCTTCTGATAATGGAGGAATAGATGGAAATAATGTGAAGGTGAAAAGGGTCCTCAGATATTGAACTGATCACTTAAGAATTGCAATAAAAGAAATTCTCCAAAATTTTACAGGTTCACCACGGGACTCGCGTTGATGTTGCTGTTATGGCCAACAATCCAAGAGCAACTTCTCGTGATCCGAAACGTTCATCACAATCTCGAGACAGCTTGCCCGACTGCCAAAACTGGTCTCCTTGGTGGAGGAGCCTTTGTCTCCCTTGATTCTTCGCTCTTTTGGCTGGTGGCCCTGATGCTTGCCGGCAATGCACGGGAAGACTACTTTGAAGAAACAGACAAGGGCAACAACATTCAGGTTACCTCGAGTTATGATGAAGATGGAATTGTGAAAGGCAGTGCTTAATGCTTTTAATATCAAAACCTTATCTGAATTCTATTTTATACAAAAAGTTAAAATATTACTGGAAGAATTTGGTATGTAAATATGTCTGATGGTCTCTGTGCATTTCGATTTGGATGATCATGTTAGCTGTGGATTGGTGCCTGGTGCTTTATATTTATCATAGCCTACTTATCAAATTTGTGTTGATTAAAAGCAGCTCTTCCTCTCTCACTGTTGTTCACTCTAATTTTAGACGTTTGATGAATGAAAGATATAATACAATTTAAATACGGAAAGGATAGCGAGAACGTTAACGAAGAGGGGGGGAGAGAGAGAGAGAGAGAGAGAGAGAGTTCACATTAAATGGAAAAGGAGAAAAATGAAGCCGGGCGGTGCGAATCAGAATAGATCCCGTTTCTGTCTGGATCATGGCCTAGGGTTGTCTTCGTCTCCCGGACTGGCGTAAACGGGAAGCGCGAGGATCGGAGGACGACGAAAGAGGTTGAAACATTGCAGATGTAATTCCGTGTTTACGCTCTTCATCTCTTCTCTCTTCATGTTTGTTTCCATCCAAATCGAGTAATTCGTGCTCTGTTTAGTCACTGATAAAATATCAAGCAAGGTATGATTCTTAATTAAGATAAAAGCAAATGATACAGTTGAATTTTTGGTCGATGATTGAATGTATTGGCATTTTCAAGCTTATTGATGAATTTATTTTTAACAATTTGTTGATATTATATCAAGTTCACTTCCGCACTTAGGGATTGGCAAAACTCTTGATCGATTCTTGGTATTTTTCTCGGTGTAGATGCAAGGGATGTACAACGGAATAGGGTTACAAACACCCAGAGTATCTGGGACCAATGGTTACATTCAAACAAACAAATTCTTTGTTAAACCAAAAACTGGAAAAGTGGCCGAAACCACCAGAGGATTTGAGGCAGATCAGGGTACTGCTGGTGTTACGAGGAAACCCAATACAGACATCCTAGAGCATGATCGAAAGAGGCAGATTGAGCTCAAGCTTGTTGTGATCGAAGACAAGCTCATTGATCCAGGCTATACAGATGCAGAGATTGCTGAGAAGCTTTCAAAGGTACGCAAGACATTGGAAGTAGCTGCAGCTTCTGAAGAAAGCGGACACTCTTCAGCCATAGTAATCCAGGAGAAGAAGTAATTTCTATCTTTTATATTGGTTCCCTGGGCATTGAGTTTTTTTGTGGCTTTATGAAATAACCTTTTAGACTCAAATATTTTACATCTTATCTCAATATATGTCATATCACTTTCTTTCTGAAGTTCTTTTCACCTTTTTCAATATGAATAAGAGCAATCTTCATAATATCAAGAGTAATAGCTAAAGGATTTCAGTCCATTTTGGCAGTTTATTTTATCCAGTATTGGACTGGGTTTAGCTTTAGCCCTTTTTATGTTCTATTTCTATGTTTTGGATTCATTCTTATATTTGTGCAGTGATTGATTGTAGCAGTCCGGCCTATGAAAGTCGGGATGACCTATGTGATGGTCCGGCCCATATCGGTGGAGGGGCACAATCTCACATAACTTGAGAGATTAGAAAATTCAAAGTTTATAAAATAGAGTTTTCTCTTTACTTTGTACAACGCAATACGCATTTTGAGCTAATTCCAAAAACAAAATCGTGTGTGTTTCGATCCAAAGTGGACAATATTGTACTGAGAGCACTAAGAGACGTTACAAATAATATCAAAGCGAAATCTCAACTATTCTCAGAGCCTAGTTGAGATACAAATAATATCAAAGTAAAATATTTAATGCAATAAAAATGTCTCCCAACTAGAAGACATTTTTATTGCATTAAATATTTGTTATTATAATATTTTACTTTTACTATTCTTAGATTTTAATTTGTATGTATAAATATTTCATTTTAATTATCTGGGTATAAGTCAAAATAATCATTATCTACTAAATATTCATTAAAATAGTAAATAAGATAATCTAGAAGTTGTGCTAGATATATATTATTTTCCATTTGTTGTATGTTTTCGTAGTAAAGTTTAACTCCGTATAAGGACATTTTATTTTATTTTACTTTTTAATTTCTTTTAATGCTTAGTGATCTAATAGTAGTTTTTAATGATTTTAATAGTGGTTCTTCTTGATCATTTTCAGGTGATCGTGAGACTAAAGGAATGGATTCTTTAATATGTAGTAGTGGTGATATAAGCGATAGTCTAGGAAATTCATAGGGCACAAAATTACTTGTTTCTGAAAATGATTTACTTCTTAGTTATTTTCTGTCGTCTGTTATGTATTTTGGTTCAGGTTTTTGTAAAAGTGATTGTTAAGGTGTTTTTAATTTTAATACTGGTTTGAATAATTCGTCTATAAATATTTTTTCATCTCGGTTAATGCTAAGCTGTGATGACTGTTTGTTAAAGCGTAGTTGATTTGATAAGTTATAGTAAAAGGACGATTGTTGCTTTTCATAAAATTTTCTCTTTTTAGTTCGTATCGTAATGTAATGGATCTACTCAAATCTTGATCTTGTAAACTTAATCTTAATTGAATATATGTTGAACATTATTTTTCCTTGTGAAAGATTTCCTTGTCCTTTTGTGATAATACAGTCCTTATTGTTTATTAATCTATCGTCTCGTATTTCTAGTTCTAGTGGAGAATTAATTCCTTCCATAAAAGTGCTTTTAAATAATAATTGAATAGTACTACAATGACTATATGATATTTTTAGTCGTTCAGATGATTCCATTTTCCTTATTCTTTCATAGATTTGATTTTTATTAATAATAGAAATAATAATGTCTCATTGAGTATATTCAATAGGAATTACTGTTTCTCCTACCATTATTCCATATTTAATAATATTCTTTCGAGATAATTTATGTTTTAGTAGTTCAAAGAAAGATATGTCAAAATTATGTTTCTTAGTTAATGACAATTCACTCTTTCTTATTTTTTGTAAATCAATAATATTGTTACACATGTATCCTAAATTTGTTTTTTCTTCATATGATTCGATTATGTTATTATTTATTTTACTAATATTATTACTAATATTATTACTAGAAGATGAATGATCTGACATAATGAAAATATACTTAATATATTTTTTGGATTGATAATCTGCTAGTAATCTTGATAATATGATGAGAATGACCTCTCCATAGTATTACCTCAAGGATCGTGAGAGTATTGCTAAGAGACTTATACCAAATGCTCTTCCATAACACTTTGCGTATTCTCGAAGGAGAACACACTTATTTATAGGAGAGGGTCTGCCTCCTTACAAACCCATAAATCCTAGAGGAATATATTCCTCGACACACTTGCTATTTACATTGACATAAAGCTAAGAGAATATATTCCCTGACTCTCATTGACATGAAGAAAGGAAAGCTGCAGGGAATCTATTCCCTGAATTACAACTTTCTTTTTACACTACTAGGACATAAAGCAAACACAAACAAACAAAAGTACAATAATTTACATACTATTGCAAACTTTAATAATTAAAGTTTACATTATTGCTTGTCTTCTGGTGATTGTCTTTCGAGATTTCTTCTGATGATCATTGGTCTATTTTCTGATCTGGGTTTATTTAATCCGAGTTACTTCCTCTACTGCTGGGTCTGCTGCTAGGTTTACTATCCTTGAGTATAGTACAATGGATGCAGTCATGAAGATCATTAACTCGAATCATAGTGCACAACTGTTCTGAACTCGTTCTAATAATGATTGTAGTGGTCCATCCAGATTATAAAATTGTTGCTCAAATGTAGCTATAGCTCTTAAGTCATTCTCAGAGATAACATAGTTTCCATATGAATATAATAATATTGTAGGACTTACGTAATTGATTTTGATAGTGCTTTCTGATGTACTTCGTTGGCTTTGAAAAAATACTCCTACTAGTAATTTTGCCTCCATGTTGTCAGGAATAATATAATCTTCATACATGTCTCTCGAAGGATAATTCATGTTGGAAATGCCCATATTAATTATAGCTAATGAGGGAATAATAACTTCACCAGTTTCGTCTTTGAATAATGGATAGGAATAATGTATTCTGAGGTATATTTCTCGTCCTTTGGCAAATTTATCAAAATACCCTCTAATAACTTGTTTTATTCTGATGGGAAACTCTTCGAAATCTTTCATACTATTGGACTAGATGGTATCTACTAATCCATGCTGGAAGTAATTCAAAAGCATAAAAGGAGAGGCACCTGACAAGAAGATTACCTTTGGTCCTAGACTGTGAACTTTAGGGTAAAAATTCATCGTCGTGTGTAAATCTGTGTAATTTTAATTGTATTCCAATACTACTGAAATTTTTCTAATGTTAATTCCTTCAACTTCTCCCTTTCTTTGATTGTAGGAATTCGTCCAACAATAGCCATTCTTTTTGCTATAATATCTTGTTTCGGTCTTTCTGGTTCTTGTTGAATTACTGCTTTGTATGATTCAGCAAAAGCTTTTTGTGCTTCTTCCTTGGTTTTATAGGATCTATGAATGACACTCTTTCCATGAATATGTTGAGCTGCTATACTCCAATCATTATATATTCCCTTGAATGATCCATTGAATATGACATACCATTTCTTTTTTGATGTACTTGATGTTATAATGGTGTCAATATTTAGTCCTTGAGAGAGTATGTCTGTTTCTTTATCAACTTGATCAGCCCATGATGATGTATCCATGTTGGTGGTATTAGTTGTCTTGTGTTGAGTTGACGATGTTGCCTTATGTTGAGTCGATGAGGATAATAAGCAAGATGATAATGTTTTAATTGAAGTACCAATTGCTTCTTTTTCTGCTACTGTGGAGTCTAATAAAGTTTGTACTTCTTGTAGCTGCTATTGAAATTTTAATATTTCTTTTTCCTTTATCTTTTGCTGTTCCTGCAAGGTTTTGATTGTAGATTCCATTTGTAGATTCTGCTAATAATAAGTCATTTTTCTTTGCATCTTTGTAATACTTTTACTACTGTATTAATATGATCTTGTTCATTTCCTGATATAAAAATAATAATATCATCAATGTAAGCTAAACATATATCTTCTAATCCGTCTAAATTATGATCCATAAATCATTGATAGATAGATAGTGCTTGTTTTAGGCCAAAGGGTAATACGTTCCATTCATATTGTTTCTGTGGAGGACAGCTAAAGGCTGTTAATGGCTTAGTGTCTTCACTTAGTCTAAGTTGCCAGTATCCTGATTTTGCATCTAACGTACTGAATAGATTATTTCCTTTAAGTTTTTCTAAATATAATCTTTTCTCAGCAATTTATAGCTATCTCCTATAGTTGTATCATTTAATTGTTTGTAATTGATTACCATTCTTCGTTTTCCTCTTTTGATTTCATTTTTATTTTCTACATAAAAGGCCGGAGCACTATGAAGGCTCAAGCTTTCCCTTATAATTCCTAGTTCTAGTAAATTTTTACATTCTTGTTAAAATTCTTCTACATCTCTAATACTATATGGAATTCGATTAGGAACATTTATTTCAGCTAAAGGATCTTTTAGCTTAATAATAATTTCTTCCTTATTAGTATTTTTATTTTCATCAAGAGGGTTCTCACTACAAACTTCTTGTAATTTGTATTCTAGAATTTGTCGTGTAGTAGAAGATATATGTAGTAGAAGATATATATAAACACAAGAGTTTTTTATTCCAAGTTGATTGATTTTTGAATTACAAATGGGGGCTATATAAAGCCCATCTTGGACACTAGTTATAATGCAATAATAAAGTAAATGCTAAGAACCAATCACCTAGAAAGAAGGAAGGTCATTAGCAAACCTAGGCAAATATTAACTACTTAGAAGAAGGCTTAGGGAGATGAAAAGAGTCTAGAAAACAACAAGTGAAGTTTTAATGCATCTTGGAAGATGAATGAAAATCTCTAGATCCTTCTATGGTGAGACAAGGATCACCTAGGAAGATATAAAACTCTTTTAGCAATCCCAATGTACCTAAACAAGATAAGAAGAACAATTTGGCCTAAACTAATTGTTCAACCGGATATGGACTTGGAATTTGGGTGACCTTCTTATGTAGGCTTCTTCTTCTTCCCCAATTGGGCTTAGACCCTTCCATTTGATTAAATATGTGGATTTATCTAAGTCCATGGTTGTTGAACTCTTCTTCAGGCTTTCAAAGAAGTGATTTCTTGCAAAATAAAACTCACTAAACAAGTTAGCTAGCTTCTTAACTCTAGCTCTTGTGATGGCTTCTAGAGGCATATCACATACCTAAAAGAAATGCTGAGAAGTACAAGTTATTGAATAAGAAGCATTATTCTGATGACGATTCTGATGCTGATGGTGGCTTATCTAAATTCAGAATTCAAAAGGAGAAGCAACATCAACAAAGCAGAAAATGACATGATTCTGATGATGAATCTGATACTAGTAGTGAAATGGAAGATAAAAGGCAACATCAGCGGAAGAGAAATCTGTACAGTGAAAGAGATAAGAAAGATAGAGTTGACACTGATGTGGAGGGCCAGATTAAAGGTTACAATGGGAGACATAGAAGACATATTAGTAAATATGGTGTGGATGGGAAATCAGTTTCCAATGATTTAGAGAATTATAAGAAGAGAACTACAGAGAAAAGTCGGAAAAGTAGATACTGATGATCATTTGGATATTGGCAGTGATGAAAAAGTAGATAAACACAGAAGTAGGGGGCATGATTTCAGTGGTAAGGAATCTAACAAAGGGAAAGAAAGATATGGTAATAGAAATAGTAATTCATGAAGGTCAAAAGTAAAAGAAGATTCTTTATCTCATACTAGGTATGGTAGCCCAGATGATGATAGAGATGACAAAAATGAATATGCCAAAAATGAGGGTGTAGAAAATGGCAGACGAAGAACCAAGGATATGTTAAGAAAAAACCACCTAAATCAATTATGTGGAATATGGCTTTTCCAATATTTAGTACCTGATTCAAATCACAAACAAAAACTGAGTGTAAACGCAATAACATTCGAGTGATAATCAAGACAAATTAACCAAATTAACGCACACAAATTTTTAGCGTGGAAAACCCCAAATTGGGTAAAAACCATGGGACCCGATTAGGCTGCTTAAAGCTTCCACTATCAACAATAATAATGGGTACAGCCAAGTCTTAATATAGCACAATCATCATCACAAAGATAGAATCAAGAGAGTAACAAAGAACAAAAGAATCTCACAATTGAATACCTAAATTTCTCTAGTTCCTTTTTGTTCAACCAGATAGACTTACAGAGCTCAAAAACAGATCTCCACCGTTCAGATTGATGCCCAAGAAGTCAGGAAACCGCTGTCAAAATTTCACGTCGATCCAACGGTCCAACTCCGGAAAATTGAACTTTTCTGAGACTGCCTAGCTAAAATCCAAAAAACTGTCCTATTTGTTTTTCTCTCCCTTTCTCTTGCTATCTTTCTGTATGTTTTTTTAGGGTTCTTACACACCCCTTTTAATTTTCTTCTTCTTTTAATATTGGGCTTGGACCCTTATTTGTCCAGCCCACAATTGGGCCGAACATAACAAACTCCCCCTTCGGCTCAAAAGGTGGGCTCCAACAAGCCCGCTCTTCGTCGACAAGCCTCAAGCTTTTCCTTTGGTAAAGCCTTTGTCAACATATCAGATCCGTTCTCACTAGTGTGAATTTTTGCCAAGTACAACTGCTTCGTTTCAAGCACGTCTCGAATCTAATGATACCTCACATCAACATGTTTTGATCTCGAATGAAATGATGAGTTTTTTAGAGAGATGTATAGCACTCAGACTATCACTGAATACAACATATTTCTCCTGGCGCAAACCCAATTCCTCAAGGAATCTCCTCCTCCACAAAGCTTCTTTGCAACCCTCAGTAATTGCAATGTACTCAGCTTCTGTGGTGGATAGCACAACACACTTTTGCAATTTTGATTGCCACGACACAACTCCCCCTGCAAAAGTCATCAAGAATCCTGAAACGGATTTCTTGGAGTCAACATCGCCTGCCATGTCTGAATCGGTCTATCAAACTAGCATAGGATCACTACCACCAAAACACAAACACACTTTGAAAGTACCTCGAAGATATCTTAGTATCCACTTCACTGCTTCCCAGTGGTCTTTGCCTGGATTGGAGAGAAATCGACTGACTACTCCAACGGAATGAGCAACATTGGGCCTAGTGCAAACCATGGCATACATCAAACTGCCAACTGCAGATGCATATGGAATACGACACATGTTCGCCTTTTCTTCCTTACTTGTAGGTCATTGCTTTGATGTGAGCTTGAAGTGACCTGCAAGTGGAGAACACACTGCCTTGACCTTACACATGTTGAACTTTTCAAGTACTTTCTCGATGTAGTCTTCCTATGACAACCACAGTTTTCCATTCTTCCTATCACGAGAAATCTTCACGCTGAGAATCTTCTTTGCCGATCCCAAATCTTTCATGGCAAAAGACTTGCTCAATTCTCCTTTCAACTTAACAATCTTGCTAGTATCATGACTTATTATCAACATATCGTCAACATACAAGAGGAGAATAATGAAGTCATCTTTGGAGTACCTCTTGATGAACACACAATGATCTGACGATGTTCGACTGTACCCGTGGCTCACCATGAATGAGTCAAACTTCTTATACCACTGCCTTGGAGCTTGTTTAAGGCCATACAAGCTCTTCTTCAACTTGCATACAAGATGCTCTTTTCCTCTGACTTTGAACCCTTCAGATTACTCCATGTAAATTTCTTCCTCCAACTCACCATGAAGAAATGCTGTTTTCACATCAAGTTGCTCAATCTCCAAGTTCAAACATGCTGCTAGACCAAGAGCAACTCGGATCGAGGACATCTTTACAACTGGGGAGAATATTTCTTCAAAATCGATTCCCTTCTTCTGACTGTAACCCTTCACAACCAATCGAGCCTTGTACCTTGGTTGTGAGCTACTGATTTCGGTCTTCAACCTATAGACCCATATATTCTTGAGAGCTTTCTTTTCTTGGGGCAGTTTCACCAAGTCATAAGTGTAATTCTCGTGAAGAGATTGCAACTCTTCTTCCATGGCTTTCAACCACTCTTTCTTCTCATCAACGAAAGTTGCTTCTTGATAAGTTTCTGGCTCTCCAACATCAGTGAGCATCACATACTCATTTGAAGAGTACCTGGTAGAAGGACGACACTCTCTCGTAGATCTTCTCAAGAGAGGTTCGTTTGGCAGCTCTTGAACCTCTTCTTCTACTTGCTCAGTCGACTCAACATCATCAACTATGGGAGGCATATCATCACTGATGCCATTGGAATTATCTAACCCGGTTCTCTGTGATCATGACTCTCTACAGGTGTAGGAACTGAATCCAAATCAATCATATCATCATTGTACCTCCCCATTGTTTCTGTCTTATCACTGTCTTTGATGCATTGGTCTTCTACGAACACTGCATCTCAGCTTCTAATAAGCTTTTTCTGTACTGGGTCATAGAACTTGTAGCCAAACTCATCGAGACCATAACCGACAAACACACACGGCCTTGTCTTCACATCGAGCTTCGACAGCTCATCTTTCGGAATGTGAACAAACGCTTTGCACCCAAAAACACGCAGATGAATATACGAAGGTTCCTTTCTAGACCAAACTCGATTCGGAACCTCAAAGCCCAACGGAACACACGGCGTGATATTCAAAACATGGACCACTGTATTCAATGCTTCACTCCAAATGGACCTCGGCAACAGTGACTGCGAGAGCAAACATCTGACCATTTCCACAAGTGTCCTGTTTATTCTCTTAGCTAACCCATTCAACTGAGGAGTTTTCGGAGGTGTCTTTTGATGTCGAATACCTTGCTGCCTACAATACTCATCAAATGGGCCACAATACTCACCACCATTATCCGTTCGGATGCACTTAAGCTTCACACCTATTTCTCTTTCAACACGAGCATGAAATTGTTTGAAGACGTCCAACACTTGATCTTTTGACTTCAACATATACACCCAAACCCCTTGAATGATCGTCAATGAAAGTCACAAAGTAAAGGGCACCACCAAGTGTTCTTGTCTTCATCAGACCACACACATCAGAGTATACCATATCAAGTACACCCGTTTTTCGCGAGTGAGGAGCCCTCTTGAAGGAAACTCTAGTTTGCTTACCCTCCAAGCAATGAGCACACCGCTTTAGAGAACCACTTTTCACACCTGAGAGACGTTTCTTCTTAGCTAGTAGCATCAATCCCTTCTCACTCATGTGTCTAAGCCAGTTGTGCCAAAGTTCTATCGTGTCTTCATCATCTACCGTATTTGCGGTAGACTCCGCGATTTTCGCATGCATCACATATAATGAGGAACATTTTTGTCCTCTCGCCACGATCAGAGAGCCTTTGGTGAGCTTCCATTTACTGTCACAAAAGGTGTTGCAAAATCCTTCATCGTCGAGCTTACCAGTGGAGATCAAATTCATGCAGATGTCGGGAATGTGCTTCACACCTCTCAAAACTAAGGTATTGCCATTGTCAATCTCCAAACGCATATCTCCCATACCAATGGCTTTGGTAATACCATCATTACCCATCTTCACGCTTCCAAAGTCACCAAAAGTATATGACGTGAAGAAGTCCCTCCGCGATGTAGCGTGTATCGAAGCACCGCTATCAATTACCCAACTTGTATCTTGGCAAGCGAGATTGACGGCTTCCTCATCATAGACAATGAAGAACTCATCAGTGGTTGTGGCTACCTTTTCTCCTGTATCACCCTCATCGGTCTTCTTTTCATTGCCCTAGTATTCGGATTCTCTCGAAGAAACTTTCGGCAAAATCTCTTTATGTGTCCATTCTTACCACAGTAATGACACTCAAAATTTGCATATTTGCTGCTCTTACTTTTGCCTCTGCTTTTATCTTTCAGACCTTTACTTTGACTCCTCCCCCTATTTTTGGTGACTAGGATGTCTGACTGTGAAGAAGAACCCGTTGACTTTCTTCTCATCTCCTTATTCAACACACTGCTCTTGACTACATCCATAGCCAATTTACCATCTGGGGTTGAGTTAGACAACAACATTCTGAATGTCTCCCATGAGTCCGGTAAAGTACCAAGAAGTAACAATCCCTAAATCTCATCATCAAACTTGATTTTCATTCCAGCCAACTGATTTATAATCCCCTTAAATGTATTCAAGTGGTCTGTCATTGCTTTCCCATTATGATACTTCAACCCTAATAGTTGCTTGATCAAATACAACTTGTTGTTACCCGTCTTTCGAGCATACAACTCCTCAAGCTTGTTCCACATGCTCTGTGCATTCCTTTCCTCACTGACATGGTTGAGAACATTATCATCTACCCACTGGCGAATGTACCCACACACCTGACGATGACATAATTCTCATTCAGAATCTGTTTTATTGGTCGGCTTCTCACTGGCAAATAATCGTCTTTCACATAAAGGAGATCTTCCATCTTTCCCTTCCAAACATGGTAATTGGAGCCATTCAAAGTAACCATCCGACTTGTATTGCTCTCCATGATTCGAATAGGCACAAGGACAAGAACCTTGCTCTGATATCACTTTGTTAAGAAAAAACCACCTAAATCAATTATGTGGAATATGAATTTTTCAATATTTAGTACCTGATTCAAATCACAAAAAAAATCCGAGTGCAAACGCAGTAATAGTCGAGTGATAATCAAGACAAATTAACCAAATCAACGCACACAAATTTGTAGCGTGGAAAACCCCAAATTGGGTAAAAACCACGGGATCCGATTAGGCCGCTTAAAGCTTCCACTATCAATAATAATAATGGGTACAACCAAGTCTCAATACAGCACAATCATCATCATAGAGATGGAATCAAGAGAGTAACAAAGAACAAAAGAATCTCACAATAGAATACCTAAATTTCTCTTGTTCATTTTTGTTCAACCAGATAGACTTACAGAGCTCAAAAACAAATCTCCACCGTTCCAATTGATGCCCAAGCAGTGACGAACCCGTTAACAAAATTTCACGCCGATCCAACGGTCCAAACTCCGACAAATTGAACTTTTCTGAGACTGCCTAGCTAAAATCCGAAAAACTGCCCTATTTGTTTTTCTCTCCATTTCTCTTGTTATCTTGCTGTATTTTTTTTTAGGATTCTCACACACCCCTTTTAATTTTCTTCTTCTTTTAATATTGGGCTTGGGCTCTTATTTTTCCAACCCACAATTGGGCCGAACATAACAGGATAATGGTGCCGATACTGATGAAGTGAGAAACAAAGATGAAGATCATGGTTTGGGTATAAAAAAGAAGGTGAAATCTATTGTCGTTGGAGGGGATGAAAGAAAACGAGAAAAATTGAGCTATCAGAACAGATGCTGATACTGGGAGTAGATCTCATTATGAAAGTGAATATCAGTTAAATAAGAGGAAGCTTGAGGACAGAAATGAAGATATGCAGCTATGGATTAAGTCAAGACAACTAAATTCTGGGATGGAAACAAAATACCCTGAAGCTCGAGAAAGAGATTATAATAAAACAATGAATCTCCATTTGGGAGAAAAACTGATCTTGATTTGGAAGATAATAGAGGAGGGAGAAGGCACAGAAAAAATGATGAAGTTCACAGAGGGACAAAACACACTAGAGATAAGGATGATCGCATATCTACAAGGGAAGAGAAGGATGATGAAGAACGGCAGTTCAAAAGCAGAAGATTGGGAGGAGAAGGAAATCATGGGAGAAATAGAGATGTCAATTACTCAGATAGAGAGAGAAATACTGATTCTCCAAGTAGGAGAGAAGGACAAAATGATTCTCGGACAAGTGAGAGGGCTAAGCCTGATGATTATAGTCGGGCAAGTGAGAAGATGGCTAGAGGAGATGATTCTCGAACAAGAGAGAGAGGCAGACATGATGATCGTCGAGTAAGTGAAAGATGTTATGAAAGCAGTAGACATGATGAACATACCAAATATTGATTCCATTGTGGATGACACATATCTGGTGAGTGGAAATGTTTAATATAATGTTTAGTTTGCCGGCAGTTATTAAAATCTATCATATTTTATTCTGAGATTAAATTTATCTATCTGCTTCTTGTAGCTGCATGTGTTTCACTTCAAGTTGAAGTTGAGTCCCAATTTATATAACTATTTTATTATCGAAATGAATTGACTAATCTTTACGGAAATGGAGGGAACTAGTAATGGGTTAGAAAATAGTGAGTGAACGCCTACCAGAGCTTCAAAGATTGTTGTTTGCTGCCAATGCTTTTGGCTGGTGGAAGATGGTGTATTTTCTGAATCTGTTTTGAGTGATTAATGAATTGGAGCTGTTTGTATGATTAGTTCAATTTGGCATCTTATGATTGCAAGAAATCTAATATTGAAAAGAAATTGATATCTCCTCAGCTGTTTTGTTGTTCAAGACAAATCTAATTTTGTACTATTACCAGAAGAATTTGTAGTCATTCTGTTTTATTTTTTGACTCAAGATTTTTTGAACAACCCTTCTTCTTCATCAATGTTATCGCTGATCTTCACTCAAACCCACATTTGTTTTCATGATCTCCACATGTTCACAACTTGTAGCGTTTGTGTTAGATTATTTTCTAATAATCTATATAAATGTGGTCTATGTTAATTAAAGTATATTGACTTAATATTACAGTGTTTAATGTGATGATTGTTAAGCATAAAAGACATTAAGTTAATTGAGTTTTAATTCTCTCACCTTGACCTTGTTAAAGTAAATAATGTATGGTTTAAAGAGATGAAATGACATTTACGTAATTCCTCCATGTAATGAAATTTTACATGTGCATGTGCACGGTGGTGTAAGAGTGAATGCATTGTGTAAGTGTGAATGCATTAAGGAGAGGTGTCTTTTGGTTTTTGAAAGGACAAGTGCACTCAAACGTTGAAAAACCACACCAGAAAAGGAGGAGAGAAGTTGAATTAAATTTGGCTTCTCTCTCTCTCTCCTTCTTAATGGCTTCCTCTGAATCTCAAATTCTTTGGCTTAATCATCTCTCTCTCGGGACTCTTTTGTGTATTATCGTTTGAGGCAGAATAGAGAATCATACATCTCCTTTGATCATCAAAAGAAGGAATTAAAGGAAAGAAGGTTCAAGGTGAGAAAACGTTTTTCGGATCAATGTTTATATCAACAAAGCATGGATCAAGGTATGGTTATTGGTTATTCGTTTATCAGTAATCAATGGTTGAATCAAAATATGTTAAATGATTTTGGGAAATTAAAGTATTGTTCGTATAAAAGTATGAAATTAAAGAAACTAACAATTGGTATGAGAGTACGGTAATTAATGTTTTGATTTGCCAAGAACAAAAGTTTAAATCGTTTCATTGCTGCATAATTTTCTGTATCAAGTTAATTTTGTTGCATGTTTGTTTCTGCATGAAAATTCTGCATAAAAGTGCTGCATAATTTTCTGCATAAAAGTTTCTTTGCTGAACATAAAAGTTAAATTTGAAGCATAATTGGTTCTGCATAAAAGTTGATTTTGATGTATAATAGTTATGCATAAAGATTAAATTACTATTAAAGAATCTTTTAAATCTCTGGAAAGAAATTGCATGTAAGTGTAAAGTGTGTGGCTTTTTGACTTTTGAAAGAAGAGTTGAAAACAAAGAAAAGAAAATAAGAAAAGTGGAAAAGAAGTGGTATTAGACTTCTCTGCATAAAAGTTCAGCAAAGATTTAGAATTATTGTTTCTGCATAAAGGTTGAATTGTTCTGCATAATTGTGCTGCATAATATTCTGCATAAAAATTGATTTATGAAGGTTGATTGTTATGGATCAAAAGTTTAATTACTCGCTACGATCCAAAAAAATGAAATAATTTTCACGTCCACTAGTCGTCTGCAAGGTATAAAATAAAAGTTAAAATAAAGAAAAATTGACTCAATTAAATATTGTTGTATAGAAACTTAGTAGTTACCAAAATGACCTAATTTGAAATGATCAATATTAAATTGTGTAATTTATTCATTTAATTATGGTGATGTTATTGAAAGGAAATTATTGATTATAAACTAGTAGGTCACCCAGAAGTGGACCAATGTTTATAATTAATAATAATTAAAATGACATATTTACATATTTAAATTAATATGTTTAAATACCCAAAGATATTAAACATGTTGCATTAAATATGTTTATGAGTCTATTAAAGTTTAAATTATAACATCAATTATTGTTTATTTCTTTAAGAATTAATCAAAGGTGAAATTAAATAAATAAAATTATCTTTATCTGAATTCGAATAAATTATTGAATGAGCATGTGTTATATTTTGCAGCTTCTAAGAATTTATTCGTCTCTGGTAATTCACTACTCATGTTCAATGGTTTGAACTATGCTGATTGGTCTGAACAAATCTAGTTTCAACTGGGTGTATTGGATTTAGACCTGACATTAGTTTGTGATAGACCACCATTCATTAATGAGACCAGTACGGAAGCTGACAAGTCATACAGTGAGACTTGGGAGCAGTCTAATCGGCTGAGTTTGAGCTTGATGAAAATGACAATGGCTGAAAATATTAAGTCATCCATGCCAAAGACGAATGATGCAAAGGATTTCATGTAAAAAATAAAGGCATATTCCCAATCGGACATCACAGATAAGTCTGTTGTAGGAAATCTGATGAGTGAGTTGACGACCAAGAAATTAAATTGGTCTTAACTCATCCATGATCATGTAACAAGCATGGCTAATTTGGCAGCAAGGCTGAAAAATGTTGGGTATGAATGTAAGTGAATCATTCTTGGTTCAATTCATCATCAACTCACTTCCTCTTGAATTTGGCCAGTTCCAGGTGAATTATAACTCCATTAAAGAAAAATGGAACTTTCAAGAAATAAATGCCATGTTAATTCAAGAAGAAGGGAGGTTGAAGAAATTAAAGGACCATACCGCTCATTTAACGTTTCAGAAGGAAGCCAAAAGTAGCAAAGGAAAGTTGAGTAAAAAGAACAAACATAAGGGAAAAGGCCAATTAAAAATAAAAGATTGTCATATCCAAAAAGTACTTAAATGCTACTTCTGCAACAAAGCTAGACACATCAAGAAAGATTGTCTGAAAAGAAAAGCTTGTTCGAAAAGAAAGGTACACTATTTGTTTCAGTATGTTTTGAATTAAATATTATAGAAGTGCCTTGTAATAATTGGTGGTTGGATTCTTGAGCTACTACTCATGTATCAAATGTTACGCAGGGATTTCTTTCGATCCAACCCATAAACAGAACTGAAAAGTTCTTGTATATAGGAAACAAAATGAAGGTACAAATACAAGGAATTGGGACATATAGATTGATCATGAATACTGGATATCGTCTGGATCTAGAAAAGTGTCTCTACGTTCCTGAATGTTCTAGAAATTTAATTTCTGTTGCAGAGTTGGATTATGTAGGATTTAACATTGAGATTGGTAATAGTGTGTTTTCTTTGTACAAACAAAAATACTATTCTGGTTCTGGTATTTTGAAGGATGGTTTTTACTGTTTCAATCTTGATGCTAAATATTTTGAATCCCTATTTAATGTTAATCATGTGATTGGAACTAAACTTAGTGCAACAAATGAAAGTTCTGCTTCGTTATGGCATAAACGTCTAGGTCATATATCTAAAGAAAGGATGTTGAGGTTAATGAAAAGTGATATTTTACCTCAATTAGATTTAAATGACTGGGATGTGTGTATAGATTGCATTAAAGGAAAGCAAACTAAACACACATCAAAGTATTCTGCCACAAGAAGCAGTGAACTTTTAGAATTGATACACACTGACATATGTGATCCATTTGACACTCCTTCATGAAGTGGTGAAAAATATTTTATCACATTTATCGATGACTTCTCACGTTATCGTTATTTGTATCTATTGCATGAAAAGTCTCAAGCGATGAATGTTATAGAAATATTCATTAATGAGGTGGAAAGACAATTAGATAGAAAAGTAAAGGTCATGAGATCTGATAGAGGTGGTGAATATTATGGAAAATTTGATGAAAATGGACAAAACAAAGGTCCATTTGCAAGGTTTCTCGAAAGTCGAGGCATTTATGCACAGTATACAATGCTGGGTACACCACAACAAAATGGTGTAGTTGAAAGACAAAATCGTACTCTTATCGAAATGGTAAGGAATATAATAAATAATAGTGATGTACCTTTATCGTTGTGGATGCACGGTTTGAAAACCACTGCATATTTGCTGAATAGGGTACCTAGTAGGGCAGTTCCTAAGACACCTTATGAATTGTGGACAGGAAAGAATCCTAGTTTAAGACATGTCCATGTTTGGGGTTGTCCGGCAGAAGTAAGGATATATAATCCACATGAAAAGAACCTCGATGCAAGAACCATCAGTGGTTATTTCATCGGCTATCCGAAAAAGTCAAAAGGGTACATATTTTACTGTCCAAAGAATAATGCAAGAATAGTTGAATTTGGAAATGCTTGATTCATTGAAAATGGCGAGTTCAGTGGGAGTGATGAATCACGAAAGGTGAATATTCAAGAGAATCGGGTAGAGGAAACAACACCTAGTACTTCTCATCAAGTTGTCATTCCTTTTGTTGTATCATAGTTAAACAACATTCCAGAACGACATATAAATATTCAAACCAATTAAGGTGAACGTGTCAATGATAAGCATATTGATAATAGACAATTTATAAGTGAATCATCACAAGAACCAGAATTACGAAGGTCTGTAAGGCAAAGGAGATCAACAATTTCTGATGATTATGTGATTTATTCACTTGAAGAGGAATGTGACTTGAGTAACGACAAAGATCCAGATTCATTTAAACAAGCCATGGAATGTAATAATTCTGAAAAGTGGTTAAATGTTATGAAAGTAGAGTTGCAATCGATGGATGACAATAAAGTTTGGGAACTTGTAGAGTTACCTGAAAGAAAGAAACGTGTTGGTTGTAAGTGGATTTTCAAAATCAAATATGACTCAAAAGGTAACATCGAAAGGTAGAAGGCCAGATGTAATGCCCCGTTAATTAAAAAGCCCTTTTTTCTTGATTTTAAAACGCATCATAAAAATTTTTCGCTTTAATTAATTATCAATTGAAATTCATTTTTGAAGAAAACGTAATCAGAGTGAAAGTGCGGAATAATAATAGGATTTCAAAACATAACTTCCTAGTTTTCTTAATAAAAGTTCCAAAGTCTCTATTATACTGATTAAAAGGTTCAAATACTGCCAATAGTAATTACCAAAATACCCTTTCTTCATCAAAACACTAATGTCAAAATACCAATGTTTCCCAAAATATGTGAGCTGCACCCATCAGGTCAATTCGGCTAATAACATGAGGGGTCATCTTGCAACGCCTCCTCTTCCACTGGTACAAATTCTTCATTTTAATCATTACCTACATTACAGGAAAAACAATGAGCCTAACGCCCAACAAGAATCAGAATTAAATGCAATGCAAGTGATGCATGATCATGCGATGTATTACAGAAAGGAACCGTATCCTATCTGTTGTTTGGGGCGATGGATACGTCTAGGTCTTGGGGCTTAACCGTATTTCCGACTGAGAAACAGACCAATTGGGGTGTCACCACGAGTCATACCCATACACTTTTGTTGGAGACATTGGAGATTTCAGAACAAGAGAATTGAGAATCTTATGATTCCCGTGGCTTAACCGTACCTCACTGCCCCCTAATTGGGAGTAGGTACTCCAATAGGGGTGTCACAACGTGAACCATTCTCAATCCTCCCGAACCCCCACATGCCTATTTACATAAATTTTAGGATGACATACAGCATGGGAACAATTTCATAAGTCCTAGGATGATGCATGAATGCCACAACTATATCACAGAATAACAATGGAAACACAAACAATTCAATTATACTTGCAAATGGAAGATCAACTTAAAATACCAACATTCAAGTAAAAGGGGAGTTTTCAATTATGCCATGTAAGTTTCCCATTGTTCATTAGGAGCAACGAAGATTATATTTTCAGATCCAGTTCAAGGTTATAGTTCAGATTTGTCTCTTTTAACTACACGATAACATTTCCTCAGATTTGATTTGGTTCAGGAAATTATGTTACTAAACACCTTCCAATCTCACAGAATTGACAACGATTTAACAGTAAACATATTGACAACCATTTTCTCTAGTGTCAAATCACTTCAATTCTTTAGCATGCTTCAATAATATCCCAAATCCAAGATTTCATAGAGTAACACTTCACACATGTTGACAAAACTTTCCAAACGACAAACAGTTCAAGTCTTCAACAATTCCGTAAGTTCTTATGTCCATTATGAAAATTAATAATGGTGCCATTCATGCCATTCCTTCCACCAACAAGCAATGGTACTAAACATGTTATTCAAAATTTTATCACCCAGAACTTATCAACAATAATTACAATACAATATAACTTTCTAAGCCCATTACCAACTCCATCGATCATGCTCTTCATCAAATTTATTCTCAACTGATTTTCATGGTGACAGTTCATACCTTCCAGAAAATCAACACAAAATAGAATACTAATCCAACAATTATGCTTGACATTCCAGCACTAATGATCAAATCAATAACTAGCAAACAAAACCCGTAATGTAGGGCCTCCATTGGCCAACTAAAATTCTAATTCTTACCTCGATTTCCAGCTGTAAAACCAATAGCAATCCAAGAAAAATGGCAACAACAGTACTCATAACCTTCTAAACTTCCAATGTTCCCCCTAAACAAGAATGATGTTATAATTTGAATCTCATACTTCAAATCAATTTATCCCTAACGGTAGAGGATCCCAATTAAATCCAAATCATAAATCCCAAACTCAAGTCTTACCGTGAAAACCAAATTGAAATTAGCTCACAACTTCCAGCTCTTCATCCCAGCAAGGTGACTCCTCACACACCTCAAAATTGCTAGCCAAGAGAATGTATAGAAGAACCCTTACCTCTTATAGATGTAGAGAGTGTACAGAGGAACTCTTACCTCATATGGACGTAAGCTAAAAGGAGAAGGGAGACTGAGCCACTGCAGGGGATAAGCTGCTGGACAGTCTGCAATTTGCCCAACTCAAGGAGGATATGGTCCAATGACTCCAACACACGTGGAAAGCTTCCACAGCTAGAGGAGTGGTCTGATCGATATAGAAGGAGGCTGGAGGAGAGAGGGGTTTTGTTGATTTTTGCAAGAAATCAGAAGAGAGATGGTTTTTAAAATGGGTTTCTCAGAATTTCCCGATGTTACGGAGGATTCGAGTCGTCAGCAGTACTCGTCTGCATCATCTGAAAGTCGATTTGGGACGAGAATGCGTCCACAGCCTGTGTCTGTACCGTCGGCAGGTGCCTTACGGACGCGACATGACGTCCTCATGTGTTGTCTGCATCATCCGAATTGTCCAGAATTTAGGACAGATTCATTCGGACGCTACCCTGTGTCGTCCGAAATGATCCGTCGGCGTCCGCAACCCGACTTTTGTACATTTTTCCTAAGTTTTTCATAGTTAGTTCATTTTCCAACATTGACCCTCAACTTTCCATGCACAACATATGTTCACTGTTGCATAATTTGACGTAATATTCGTATCTTAAGATTATCCAAGATTATTACATCATCAAAAAGGGAAATACATTTAGTGGTATTACACCAGACTTGTCGCCAAAGGTTACACTCAGAAAGATGACATTGACTATAAAGAGATCTTCTCTCCAGTTTCAAAGAATGACTCTTTAAGGATAGTATGGCTTTTGTAGCTCATTATGATTTAGAGCTTCACCAAATGGACGTAAAAACCACCTTTCTTAACAGTGACTTAGAGGAAGAAGTGTATATGGATCAACCAAAAGGGTTTTCATTTCCTGGAAATGAAAAATTGGTGTGTAAATTGAAGAAGTCAATTTATGGATTAAAACAAACTTCCAGACAATGGTATATTAAGTTTAACGATACCATTACGTCGTATGATTTTGTAGAGAACACCGTTGATCGGTGTATCTATATGAAGGTTAGTGGAAGCAAGTTTAGTATCTTGGTACTATATGTTGATGATATTCTTCTTGTTGCAAATGATAAAGGAATGTTACATGAGGCAAATACTTTTCTCTCTAAGAATTTTGAAATGAAAAATATGGGTGAGGCAGCCTATGTAATTTGAATAGAAATATTCTGTGACAGACAGCAAGGTTTGCTAGGATTGTCTCAAAAAAGATATATCAATAAAGTTCTTGAGAGATTCAGAATGGATAAATGTTCCACTGGTATTGCTCCAATTCAGAAAGGAGACAAGTTTAATCAAATGCAATGTTCAAAAAATGATTTGGAACGTAAGGAAATGGAATCTATTCTATATGCATTAGTAGTAGGAAGCTTAATGTATGCAATGACATGTACTCGGCCAGACATCAATTTTGCAGTAAGGATGTTGGGCCGATATCAAAGTGACCCAGGAATAGATCACTGGAAAGCTGCAAAGAAAGTCCTTCGGTACTTTTAAAGAACAAAGGAATACATGCTCATACACAGAAAATCAAATCATCTTGAGGTGATTGAATATTCGGATTCAGATTATGGCGGATGTGTAGACTCGAGGAGATCTACATTCAGTTACGTGTTCCTATTAGCTGGAGGATCCGTATCATGGAAAAGTGGAAAGCAGTCTTCTATTGCTACTTCCACTATAAAGGAAGAATTTGTAGCATGTTTTGAGGCTACAATTCAAGCATTGTGGTTGCGGAACTTAATTCAGGGTATAGGAATGGTCGACAATATTGATAGCCCACTGAAAATTTATTGTGACAATTCCGCAGTTGTCTTCTTCTCGAAAAATGACAAATACTCGAAAGGAGCAAAACATATAGATTTAAAGTACTTGTCAGTCAAAGAAGAGATACAAAAAAACAAATGGTGTGTATAGAACATATAAGTACAAGTTTGATGATAGCAGATCCATTAACCAAAGGATTCACTTTAAGTCAATACACTTTAAAGAACATGTTGAAAGGATGGGTTTAGGTGACAAATCTTTGTATATGGGATTGTAAAAGCATAACTTGTATCTTATTATACTTTAGAATTCATTAAGGAAATGTTTTTGTATGCGTGTTTATTATTCATAGAATGGTGTATACAATTAAAGTTGTTTATGAATAATATGTAAAAGGTAAATATATAGTGTTCCTCAATTAAAAAATTAATGAATTGTGTTAATTTGTGATACATGGAAAGAATCATGACGTCATTAAAGACTTGTGACTGCCATGATCCGATTATACAATTCCTTATGAAAAAAACACTTGATAAATTCACATTATGATACACTATAGAAATTGATTGTGAATTTCAAGTTGTGACAGCTGAAAAGTAATAGCTAGAAATCGATTTTATTAAAGGTAAAATAACATAGCCCAAGTAGGAGATTGTTAGATTATTTTCTAATAATTTATAAATGTGGTCTATGTTAATTAAAGTGTATTGACTTAATATTACGGTGCTTAATGTGATGATTGTTAAGCATAAAAGACATTAAGTTAATTGGGTTTTAATTCCCTCACCTTGACCTTGTTAAAGTGAATAATGTATGGTTAAAATAGATGAAATGACATTTACGTAATTTCTTGTAAAGTGAAGGGCAATAAAGTAACTTCCATGTAATGAAATTTTACATGTGCACGGTAGTGTAAATGTGAATGCATTAAGGAGAGGTGTCTTTTGGTTTTTGAAAGGACAAGTGCATTATGCACTCAAACGTTGAAAAACCACACCAAAAAAGGAGAAAGAGAAGTTGAATTAAATTTGGCTTCTCTCTCTCTCTCTCTCTCTCTCTCTCCTTCTTAATGACTTTCTCTGACTCTCAAATTCTTTGGCTTAATCATCTCTCTCTCTCTCTCAAGACTCTTTTGTGCATTATCGTCTGAGGCAAAATAGAGAATCATACATCTCCTTTGATCATCAAAAGGAGGAATTAAAGGAAAGAACATTCAAGATGAGAAAACATTTTTCAGATCAACATTTTCATCAACAAAGCATGGATCAAGGTACGGTTATTGAGTTTCGTTTATCCGTAATCAATGGTTGAATCAAAATACGTTAAATGATTTTGGGAAATTAAAATATTGTTCGTATGAAAGAATGAAATTAAAGAAACTAACAGTTTGAAGTTATTATTAACTGCAATCCTCAGATCTTGAAACACCCTTGTAGCCGTCTTCTTCCACCCCTTCCTTCCTTCTTTCTGTTTCATGAAAGCATGCGCAAGAGAGAGAATCATGATAATAATGATGAACGAGGAAGATTGAAGCGGTGGAAATGAAATAGCCAGGAGGCGTGGGCGTGGGAGAGTAGGAGTGGGAGGGAGGAATGGGCTTTAAAACCAATAAATTTTTTAGTTTTATATTTTTTTTGGTAAATTTTTTGTTTTGATCGAGTCAAAATTTCTTGTGTTGATCAAGTATTTGCCACCTGTCGCATGTTTTCAGCCACATGTGAAGGGATCTAGTTAATGGTTAACTGGTGCATTCCGTGTTTCCCTACGGCCCGAGCTACAAAATTGTGTTTGGTAAGTTTTCATATCCTTAGATTTATTTCTGAGTTATGTTGGATAAGGATTTAAGAATTTTGTTTAATATTTATAATATATTAATTTATATCACATTTATTAAATAAATAATTAACTTTTTTTTAAATTAACAAAATAAACCCTATAGTTTGAAATCAGTTACACAACAAATCTTAAAGAAATTTTGCGGACAACTAAAACCTTGAACTATGAAAAAGAAACGATGCAAACGTCACAATCACATTTTTCATCAATATAGACGTCTCTCAATAATAAACGATATCTTCTCTCAACATCAATGGATGTCCCTTAGCATACACAGACGTCCCTCAATGTTAAACGACGTCGTAAGTGGAGGGACGTCTGTTGTGGGATGAGAAACGTCCATCTTTAGTCTAGAGATGTGCGTTGTGGGACGAGGAACGTCAATCATAAGTCAAGGGATGTCTCATCGTTCGTTGAGAGCCAAGAGACATCGTTGTGGGACAAGAAACGTCTGTCTTAAGTCGATGGTCTTTCTACTATTTCATCTCAGCCGTTCATCTCTCACGTCGGACGTCTATCTTCGGTATCGAACGTCCCTTAATTTAATCCAATGATCATTTTCTTTTCTTCTTTTATTCTTTTCCATCCAATCATTCGTTATTCCTCCTTGTCTGTTGACCACCCTATTTCGATCCGACCTCCCTCTACTCTAATTCTTTTCTCCCTTAATATATATTTTTCATATTTATTATCAAAGTATTCAGCTTGTCATGACCCAGAGCGGCCCTAATAAAATCTAACTCGATCCTTAGAGAGAACTCAATCGCTCAACCCAAGGCTAGAAGAAAGTGAAAGTCTTAACATGAAATTAAGCCAAAAACCCAATTCATTTGGGTTGAGATTAGAGGTGTCTAATGGGCGGGCTGGCTCGCTAGCCTGCCCACTCGGCTCGGTACTGTAGCGATCCGAGCTCGGCTCGGATAGCTACAGTACCGAGCCCGAGCACCCGGGCTCGGGAGCCTGGCGGGCTGGCCCGGCTAGCCAGCAGGCGAGCCAGCCCGCCAGATCTTCAGTGAGCCCGAGCTCACGAGTCACCACGACGACGGGGACACCTCTGGCCTGAGCTGACGAGTCGCGACGACGGGGACGGAGCTCGCGACGACGGAGACAGAGCTCGCGTGAAGGACCGGGCTCGCGACGACGAGGACAGAGTCGGGACGACGAGGACTGCGTCAATGGTGATCGCCGGCAAGACAGAGCTCGCCGACTCTGTCCCGACGTCGCGAACTCCCGACGTCGCGACTCTGTCCCGACGCAGAGAAGCCTTCGCCGCTTCTCTGTGAGATTTCTCACAGAGAAGCAACGGTCTGAAGACCGTTGGCGAGGGGCGATGGCAACGGTCTCTAGACCGTTGCCTGGAGTGCACTGGAGGCGAGCTCCCTCCCTGAGGGCTCAGCCAACTTGGCAGTGCCAAATGCCAACGGTTGGAAAATTTTCCAACGGTTGGAAAATTTTTTTCTATATATACTCCTCATTATCTCTCAAATTTTTCATCCCAACTTTCTCACATTCTCTCAATCTTTTCACAAATTTTTCTCTTTTTCTCTCAATATCTCCTTCTCAATTGCTTAATCTCTCCATCATTCTCCCAATTTCAAAGGTATATTTTATTTTTATAATTTTAATTTTTTTAATTTAATATGTATTACAAAACAACTAATTTTTTTTTTTGCAATTTTTGTAGGACTCGTATTCGGGGAGGAGGTGATCACAATTCACAACAATTGCATACTATTGTTGCGTAATTGGTGTGCGGTATCATTTTATTTATTAATTGTTTCGTAGTAGTCAATTTTTTTAATTATGGATCCTCGTGATTTTTTGATTGACACTTTTAATGACACTAACGATGATATTGAAGAAATTAGGGAAGATAATCTCACAATTGCAATTGATCAATCATCGACACATGCATCCACATCGTCACCTAGAAAAAAAAGAAGTAAAACATCGGAGGTATGGAATAATTTTGAAATAAAAGATATTAAAATTGGTGGAAAAATAGAAAGTAGAGCACAATGTAAATATTGTATTAAACATTATGCATACGTATCCGGTAGTTCTACTAGCACACTTGGTAGGCATTATGAAAAATGTCACGCTAACAAGCAAGTGAAAGACCCTACACAAACACTCATAAATGCTAGTGGCAGTGGCAATTTTATGTATTCACATAATAAAATGAGAGAAGGAGTAGCAAAATATATATCACAATCTGAAGCACCTTTATCTATGTTTGATAGCGAGTTATTTGAAAATTTTATGAAAGAGTATATTAATCCTAGTTTTAGACGAGTCCCTAGAAGTACGACGCGAAGTGATATTATTAAAATGTATAATCATATGAAAAATGAATTAATTGAGTTTTTTTCAAATGCTCCGTCTATGTCTATTTGTATTACTTCTGATTTATGGAGTGCACCTAATGCTTTAGGATATATTGTCGTAACTTCTCATTTTATTGATGACTCTTGGCAATTAAATAAAAGAATATTAGGATTTCGTAGTTGTGAATATCCACATAGTGGCGTTACCATTTATAGATATATTGTTGGAATTTTGCAAGAATATGCTATTAGAGATAGAATTTTTAGTATTACGCTAGATAATGCTGCTGCTAACGATGTTGCAATTTTTGAATTTAAAAGGTTATTTCAATTAGATACGGCTCATAATACTCTTTTTCATATGAGATGTGTTTGTCATATTTTAAATTTAGTTGTTCGAGATGGCATGTCACATATTTCGCTACATATTGAATCTATTCGATCTGCAATTTCTTTTATTACTTCATCTAATACGCGACAACAAGAATATAAAGAATATTGTAAAATTGCTCAACTTAAACCAAGAAAATTAAAAACCGATGTAGATACAAGGTGGAATTCGACTTATTTAATGTTAGAAAATGCTAAGCCATATTGGTTAGTTATTTGTGCTTATATTAGTGAAAAAACAAAATGTATTACTCTTGATCATAATAGTTGCGATATTGCTAATTTGTTTCTTGATTTTTTAAAACCATTTTATGAAGCTACAAATAAATGTTCGGGAATTTATTATCCCACTACTCATCTTGTTCTCCCAATTTTTATAAAATTAACGGGTACTTTTCAAATATTTAAACAAAGAAACGAATTTTGTGCATTAATTGAAAAAATGGAAAAAAATTTAAAAAATATTGGCTTAACATACCTCATATTTTTTGTTTTGCATGCATAATGCATCCTAGATTTAAATTAGATGGAGTGCGTATAATGCTTGATAGAATTTCTTCTAATTTAGGTATTTCTTCTTCAATTAATGGTGCTCAATTAAGAAATGAAATTGATAATTTATTTTCTTCTTATGAAATTAAATATTCTAATAATCGTTCAATTCCTTCATATGATATGCATGCTAGTTCTAGTAGTGGTGCTTGTGGTGGAGATCCACAAGATTTTATGTATGATATATTTAAGCAAATAGATAGCAATGTTCATTCTTATAATTCACAAAGAAATGAACTCGATATTTATCTTAACACCTACCATAACATTTCTTGCCCCGAGGATTTTGATATTTTGACTTGGTGGAAAGTCAACTCTATTTCATTTCCTATTCTTTCTAGAATGGCACGTGATCTACTAACACCTCCGGTCTCTACAGTAGCATCAGAGTCTGCTTTTAGTGCAGGTGGACGTGTGTACGATGATAAACGAGGAAGACTTGCACCAGAAATCGTTGAGGCACTCATTTGCATGAAGGATTGGAACGACACTGTGACGAGAGATCAACAACGAGAAGATGACATAGTTGAAGAATTCAAAAATTTGGATGTCGAAGACTAAATTTTTATTTAAATTTGAAATTGTAATTTTCATTTTCATATATTTTCTTTATCTTGTAAGTTGTGATTTGAAATTGTAATTTATATTTGAAATTGTAATTTTCATTTTCATTTTGAAATTGTAATAAAAATATTTATTCAATTCAATAAAAATATTTATTCAATTAAATTATTAATTATAGTATTTTTACATTATAATAAATTATTATAATAATAAATGATACCGCACACCAATTACGAAACAATAGTATGCAACAATAGTATGCAATAGTATGCAACAATAGTATTTATCAATTACGAAACATTATATAAGATATTATTATTTATGTATATTTGGCTCGTTAGGCTCGGCTCGTTAAGGCTCGTTAGGCTCGCTCGGCTCGTTAAGGCTCGGCTCGTTAGGCTCGGCAGGCTCGTTAGGCTCGGCTCGTTAGGCTCGGCTCGTTAAGCTCGGCTCGTTAGGCTCAGCAGGCTCGTTAGGCTCGGCTCGTTAAGCTCGGCAGGCTCGACGAGCCAGACTTTTTCAGGCTCTGCCGGCTCGGCTCGGCTCATTAGCCACCTCTAGTTGAGATCCACAAAGTTATCAGCAAGAGACAAAATAATATAATAATAAACAAAGAAAGTATTGTGCAGGAATACCAGACAACACCAAACAACACAACAAATCCCAAACGTACCAGAGACGAAGGAATTTGATCGACGAATCTCCACTCATCCAAGGGAAGGTCGAAGCACCCACTAGAGGGACATCAACAACGCCCCACGATAACCCCATAAATACTCGCGCATATCCTATACATTAACCTTGGGAAAAATAAAGTCTAAGGGGTGAGTGAGAAACACAGTAAGGAAGTCTATACTAAATGCAATGCATGTGAAAAATAATTTTTCTCATTTTTTGAAAAGCATGGTCATGCTTCTCATTTACCATACATGGATTTTATATCAAAAATCTCTTTATTATTTTATTTAAACAGGCCCAAGGCTATCAATGTGGCTTCACTAAAACTCGTTATATACATAGACAACTATATCACAAAATATGTCAACACCATTTTCCATCTGAAAACGTCATCAGTGAAAAAGGATGGTTCACTCAATGACCCATCTGGAACACACCATAGAAAAGTGGCCATTTGTCGAAAATAAGACCTCATGACACAGAGGGATCAAAACGATAGGGATCCGGAGATCCAGCACATCACCCAAGTTGCCAAAGAGGAAAAGCTTAGCGCTGACAAGACTCGTATAGTCGTGATAATGAATAAGGTTGCTCACAACAAATTGCTCCTCAACTAGCTACGTATAGGATCTAAATTGACGAGGGTTGTCGATGAGCGGAGCTACAAGTCATCACGTCACCAGTCAAATGAATCGGTACTAGACAAACAAAACCCAACGACTAACAACCTTCAATCTGTGTGACTAAAACTTTGGCCAGATTCTGGGGCTCAAAACCCATGGACGTGTCATCACCGTCTCATCTCTATTGCGACTTCTGGGGCTCGAAACCTAAGGACATGTCACCAATGCCTTATCACCCTTTCGCACGTATAAACAATCAATCTTCTCGCAGTAGACGATTGCACAGGATAGCCTTGTGATGCTTTAGGACCAACATTGCCTAAAGGATCAAGAAGATTCATCCTCCCATTAGATATCAGAATACCAAAGTAGAATACCATGTACGATAAAATAAAAGTGAGAAAATATACATATACATATACATAAAAATAGACGTGCTGTCGAAATAGTCCCCGTCGGGTTTTCAAGTGTTGTATCCTACAAAATATCATTTTGAAAACATGATGCAATGCAGTGTAGAAAGTATAAAAATTTCTACCTCATAGATGACCACGACACTTTTACCAACTAGTCAGCTCCATGTGTTATCGAAAGTGAGGGTCAAAACCAGCGATATCTCCGAAACCTATAATAAGGCCAATGTCAACATTGCAATCGTCACACAAGGGAAAATAGATAAGTCTCAAACAAAACTAGGAATCCAAAACGGTCTTCAGGAACAACCCTTAGTCCCAAACCGGAAATCAAATCTATAAATACTACAAGGGTCCTAGACCAAAACACGAACCCAGACCAAAACCCAAGTATGGCTGGTGAAACCGAACAGAGTTCGCTATACCCAACTCCGAGAAACAAATAGTGCAGTTGACCAAAACATAACCATGGTCAACCCAACACTTTAACAGATAACCCGAAGGACCCATTAGTCGACGAGACGTGGTGAAAGCCGACAGAACATGACACGCTCAACCGAAACAACTCAGCAGTCAAGAAGGCAGAGCTAAAGCCATTCGAACTCAACCATAATCAACACGACATCATAGTGGTCAACCGAGACCACTCAACCAGAGTCAAACAGAGAGCAAATAGTAGTCAGAGACACAGTTGTGGTTGACAAGCATGACTATGATCCACAGAAACATCACAGTGGTCGACAAGACTCGCTAGCAGCCATCCAAGACTCGGCAAAGGACAACATGACCCAAACGACGCATAAATGATCAGAAAACAGGACAAAATACACTAAGTGATCCACCAGGGACCTCTCGAGGATGAAACTGCCCAAAACACAGTCGACCAGGAACAATTTGGTGGCCGATTGTCACTGTTCATGCTGTCAACCGCATGAACAAGGGTCAACCTCCTTGGTTGAGAAAAACTACATTTTGGTTGACTAGCCCATCACCCACATGACCAGTCAACTGTACATCGCGCAACGGTCGACCGACACAGCGCTAGGGCATTGTTTTCCGACAAAAAACACCCTATTTTTTCTCGATTTTTGACCTATAATGACAAATAAACCTGCATAGACTCTTATTTTACCAATATAAACAAAAACTTTCTCTTGAATTCAAAGCCAATAAAATTCAAAACTTTAAACGTCAAAAATAAGACTACAAATCAACTTACCAGTGAAATGTTTTTATAAAAGTCGAAGTACATGACGAGGCGAATATGAATAAGGCGGAGAAACAATAAGAATTACTTCTCAAGGGGGGAATATACAATGACTGGACCATTCCGAGGAATCTACAATGACTGGAATATAGCTTCTTAGCATATTGCTGGAAAAAGAGTTATACGTAAATCTTACAAGACTAAAACAGAAGCTCAGAAGGCTTTATCTGAATCTTATAAATCCATTGCTCAGAAAAGTCTAGCAGAATCAGCAGAACCAAACTTATTAGCAAAAAGAATGAATATTATCGGACGAATTCCTACTACCAAGGAAAAAGAAAAATTTTAAGAATCAACATTAGAAAAATTCCAGAAATATTGGGACACTATTGTGGACTACAAAGACATACATACTACCATGAATTTCTACCCAAAAATTCGTGGACCAGGACCTAAAGCCGTTTTCCTATCCGGAGCAGATCCTATAACCATTTACGAATATTTTCAACAGGATTTAATAGACATTATCTACTCCACAACAATGAAGGATTTTTCTGAGTTCCCTATCAAGATCAAACAAGTAATTCGAAACTATTTTGAAAGAGTTGCCAAAGGACGAGAAATTTTCTTACGTATTCATTCCTCTTATCCAATGTTCAGCGAATCAAACAATGAAGTGATCATACCGTCCTTAGCCTTTATTACAATGAGAATTTCTAGTTAAGGTTATCCAACTAGAGATACTTTTGAAAATTTCAGTATTCCACCAGATATGGAAGCAAAATTATTATCTGGAATTTTTTATCAAAGTCAAAGAATTACTTCTGACGACACGACCAAGATTAATTATGTGAGTACCACTCTCCTTATATATTCTCATGGTGTTAATACTATTTCATTAGAAGAATTGGGAGCCCTTGCGGTATTCGAACAAATGTTTTATTGCCTTGGAGGACCTTTACAATTATTATCAGTACATATTCAACAACAATTATGTAGTCTCATTAATGAAATGATCTACATGAATGTATACATTGTTCTGAGACTCGAAGCAAACACAGTAGTAGAGGCAGTAATAATTAAAGAAGCTATAGAATTCTTATTAGTCATCAACAAAAAGACAAAGGAAACAAGACAATACCACTCAGCTTATCAGGAAGGAAAGAAGACCCATCATTATAATGTAATTATTGTACTTTGATTCTCATTGTCGGGAATCACTTTTCTTTACTTTATGTAAATTAGTGTGTGTTAGGGAATATATTCTCTTAGCTTTTTTCTTTTCTTTATGTCATGTTTGTATCGAATATATTCTTTTCTTTTGTTTTTTGTAAAGACATGTAACTACTGTCGGGGAATCTTATCCTCTAGGGTCTGTAAGGAGTTTGACCCCCTCCTATAAATATGAGTGTTTTCCTTTGAGAATACTTAGAGTTGAAGCAACAGAGCAGTTGGTGTAAGTCTCGCATGCGTTCCTCTCCAACCATGCTTGCATGGTTGTTAAGATCTTTGAGGTAATACTCTAGAGGGATCGAAACTTCTATCATTTTGTTCATTATTACAAAGCCTATCAGGTACTATTTATTTATGTCAAATAATTTAGCATCTTTTTCTTCCCTAACGAATACTAATATGTTTGAATCATTTGAAAAACAAGAACATTTAGGATATATGTTTCATGGTATAATTAATAACAAACAAATTAGGAAAACCGAACTATCCCTAACAGAGAAACATAATTTTGATATCTCTTTCTTAGATCACACAAAACAAAAATTATCACGAAAAAATATAATTAAATATGGAATTATGATAGGAGAAAAAGTTATACCTATTGAACAAACTTATGGAAATATCACTATACCAATTATTAATAAACATCAAATTTTTGAAAGAATACATAAAATGGAACAAGAAGAACGTCAAAAATTTTCTGCATACATTGTAGCACTATTCAAATTCTATTTAAAAGCACATTTATGGAATAAATTAATACTCTTATTGAATTAGAAATCCGAGATAACAGATTACTTAATAATAACGAAAGTATTATTGCAAAATGATTAGAAAATCTATCTCAAGGAAAAATAAAATTTAATATAAATATTCAACTAGGATTAAGTTTAAAAGATAAAGATTTAAGTAGATCCATAACTATGCGATATAATCTAAAAATCATCCATTTACTATTACATATAAAATTAATTATGTTTTAACAAATAGTCATCACAGTTTAATCTTTAAAACAGATGAAAAGATCTCTATAGATAAATTATTTAAACCATTATTAAAATTAGAAACACCAACAAAATTGTTTCTTCAAAATCCGGAACAAAAATTCATTAGAAATAATCGATCTAATCATTAACGAAGTTTATCTTATTCTGAACCTACTAATTTCATACCCTATGAATTTTCAACACAATTTTGAGTATATGAATTTCCAGACCCATTACAAATAAATGAATCAACTCCTTTAATACAAAGATTATCTAAAGAAGAAAAACTTGAAGAAAAAGTACCTACAATACAATCATTAAAAACATTAATTCGTTCATTAAGTACATGAATTAATTAAAATGAAACATTGGTAGATTTATACATCTAATTTAAAATATATTAGAAATCTTAGAATAAGAAATGTTAAAATTATCAATAACACATATTTAATGCAATAAGAATGTCGCAAAGTATATGCGACAATATTATGGAAAAATTAGAATATATAAATTTCTTTGATAAACAAGAAGTACAATATTTTATTAATTTCATTAATAAATATTTAAAAGATTTTCCTGATGAACTGAATAATAGGTTACTAGACGATATTGATTCAACACCTGAATTTCAAGAATATACTAGACAAGAATATTTAACATTTGAACGGTTTTTATATAGATTAAAAAAAATCTTACAATTACAATTACAAGAATGTCTAGATTCTATAGCAACAGCTAGATTTAATCATTTAATTCCATTAGATGATCCACGAAATAATATAGACATCATTAATTAATTCTATTATAAAAAATAGAATACTCCGCTTAGAATATTCCGCTTGCTCTGCTAGAATATTTTTAAATGTAGTAATGACATCTATATCTAATATTGAGTCTTTATCGCTGTTTGTTAAGGATGTTAAATATTTATATACTATTCATGTTGTTTGATGAGTTACGTAATTAAATAGATCTTCAGGAGTTAAGTCTTTTATTTCCTAGTTTAATTGTATGAAAATATTAATTCTATTTTTCCAATCTTCTAAAACTTTATATTCATTTTCAACACAGTCTAGGTCTAATATATTTGATCCTAGAGGAGTTTCAATTCTTGAAACATATTGATTAGGTATTTTGGTCCATTTATTTTTATAATAATATTCTTGTTTACTCATATATTTTTTAAATACTTCATCCTGAGTTTCATCATCAGTACGTTTTTTTGTAATTTTGATTTCGACGACTAGATTCTGGAATTTCTTGTTTTACATAATGAGGATAATGTGGGTTATAAGGGTTTATATATGGATTTTCGTCAAGATCAGATTCATAATCAAATACTATTTCGTTAGTGTCGGCTTCTTTATTCATTAGTAGATATTCATCTTATATATTTATATTGTCTTCTTTTGGTATATCTAGTTCTACGAATAAATTCGTTAATTTTTCTATCTATTCTTCTAAATTTTCCATTATATAGATGGAGGTGGTTGAATAGTTAGCTTTCGTGGTAATCTTTTATCTAGATTAATATGTTCTAAGTCTTCAATAGTTATATATCTTTTTCTTTCCTATTTAATTATTATTTGTTGCAGATTTTCAATAATTTCACTAATGTCTTTTCCAAGATTTATTTGTTGATTTTGTTTTTCATAATTTTTTCTAAATTTATCAATTAATTGTAATATGATATTTTTTGCTTCTATTAGCTCTTTATAAATTTCCTTATAATTATTAAAGTCTTTTAATGTTCTTTGTATGTCTATATTTTGTTGCTTAACTTCATTTAGTTGTTCAACTATATCATTTATTTGATTTGTCATATTAGTTTCTATAAGTTTTATATTTTCAATTAGACTATTTTTCATCATAAATGTGTTCGTAAATAGTTTTCCAAATTGGCTATATCTAGTTGAATGTTAGTAATTTTTTCTTTTAATTCACTAATATTTTGTTCAATAATGATTAATTTATTTTGCTTTTCCATACTTGTTTCTTTTGTATCTTTAATTTTCGCTTTAAGTTTGTAATAATATTCCGTTAGGAATTCATTTGTATTGATTACATTATTTTGTATTTCCTGTATATCTTCTGTATTATGATGAATTATAAGATATGATAAGATTTCTATAATATTGTTTAAGAAAGCTTTGATTTTATTATTATCATATGTATATTGAGAACATGTGCTTCCAATAGCATAATTAATTCCTACAGGTAAGTTTTTTGATAAAACTACTATCTTGTCTTGAAAAGGGATTCTTGGTAAATTATTAAATTCAGTAGTTATGTTTCTAATATATAAATTATGAATTTGTAGGTTTTCAACTTTGTCTATGTTATTCATTTTAATATTTAGCAATTGTCTCAATTTTTACTGTAACATAAAAGTATTCCATATATTAATAATAAACTAGGAACAATAATTAAAACAAGAGTATAAATATATATTATTTCTGAAGAAATAAGTGAGAGAGATGTAAAGAGATGGTGATTAAATCCATTAGTATATAGTGAAGTGCTTTAAATAAGAGGGTCCATTAATTTATCTAATGTGTACATAGTAAAATTATCTAGTGTTCTTGAATAGGTTAAATAATGATGGTGAAATTATGATACCCATATTGTGAGGCGTGTGCTCCATCTTTCCCTCTAGAAAGAACGAGGCTCTCTCTTCTTAGCCGCGGCACACTCTCTCTCATGTAAAGGGAGAGAGGGATCGGGTCGTGACACGTTTTTGACTTTGTTTTTACTCACGAAGGCAATGACTGGGTCATTTCGCCGGTCAACACGTTCAGTCCCATCGCTTGTGATATAATCTTCTCAAACCAATGACCCTTTTCTTTCCTCTTTCACGTCGTCTTCATCTGATCCAGTGAGATTCCTGTAAGTCTCTTTATTGCCCGTCGCTGCAATGGGAGAACGAAGCCCTTCCGGCCCCTCTTCTTCTCCTGGAGAGACAGAAGGAACACACGAGGAACTGATTCGTCCTAGTTCGATAAGCGAATCAGAGTCTTATCCCAGCTTCTTTGTCAAGCACAGGATGACGGCGGCCATTACTAAACTCCATAATGAAATCAATATCGTTCTGGTAAGAAAACCACAACACATTGTTCTTAATAGAATTTGGAATCACCTGGTTTCAAATAATTGACACGGAAATTTTGAGAATTCTGTATGGGCGATGAACCCTTAAAGATTGTGATGATGCAGGAAGAGTTAGTGAAGCTAGAGACAGCAGGCGGATCCTCCATTGTTTGCGAAGGGTTAAGCTTATAAACCTTTTAATTTATCTTCATCTTCAAGACAATCAGAACCATTAGCGTCAACCCATTAAAAATTAAAGCTTTCTCTTCTATGATTTGAACCAGATTCATTCCCACGGTGGAAACCATACCCGATCCATTGCTTCCAGAGTAAGAAATCATCCCTTACATTTATCAGCATCGTCAATTACGACTTGCTTCTTTGTTTTTTGTCCTTACTGATGAAGAAGAGTGTCCGGGTACAGAACCAAGGGTCCTGCAGATCCCAATTGGGACCAGTGGTTTAGAGGAATTGACAGCAGCAGAGGTCGCAGAGCTTTGGATTTGATTAGAAAGAGAGATAGAAAGTTGCAGTAGATGCAATTCAATCATACATCATAGCACGTAGCTATTATGTGCAATAGCAGGGCGAAATCTTGGAAGCATGTTCCAAGAAAAGAGAGGAAGATAGATTTAATTACCAGATATCACAAATTCCCACTTAATTCGCCAGCTTTAATTTGTCATTTTGGTTTCTATTCTTTAATATTTCAGTTGGTCGACGCATAAACAATCTCATCTCGTCAATCCGTAATTAATGGCATGAGTTGTGTTGGATCAAAAATCCAACTTGTGATTTTCTTCGATGAAATTACATCTATGACGAGACGCTAAAGGGCACGAGCATGGGCACGGTCACAAATGACCATATTTTGCATGGGCACCTTCAACTTGATCATTATCAAATTGTGACATAAATTCAGTAAGTAAAAACGTTTGCATATTAATTCTATGCATTATCAAATTTTTATATTTAAAATTACATACTAGTTGAAACTCATTTTCTAACTTTACCATACATTCAAAATTTCATTAGCTATCTTATACGGTTTTTTACCCTAATAAAGTTTCATTAGCCATCACAAAATTTATCTTGTTTTTCTGTCAATTCTATTAGATTTATGTGTATTAATACTTCCATAAATTATTACTTACAAATTTTATCTTGCTATAAATTTATGTCAATGCCTAATCATATATGCCAAAATAAAATATCAGATTTTAAAAAATAAAATAAAATTGAAAAAAATAAATTAAATAGCACATTTTGTAATGTTGGGGCTATGAACAAAACATTGATAACTAGTTTCAAGCTTTTAAACAATATTCTCTGTCTAAATAAATTGTTGGTTATACATTAAAAATTCCCTTTATTCAAAAGAATTACGTAGAAATTTCTTACTTATACAATTCAAGATTGAATAGAATAAATTTCAGATCAATTTGGATGACTTTCGAAATAATTTGGATTGCTTTCAACGGTCTGATACGATTCTAGTTTGGTCCAGGTCAAATCTTCCTCAACTAGGTCAAGTCGGGTTTGACTATACCAATCCAATTCGGTTGGACTAGTTCAGTTTGAGTTGGCTGGACTGATTCGGGTCAGATCGTCCTCTTAAATAACTGGGTCGGTCTGGTTCTGTTGACCCGATCCCCTTCTTCTCCTTCGTTCCTCTTCGCATCGCGCACGGCCGAAACACACAGGCGTGTTCGCTGTCACATGTTGCTGGACCGCACCAAAACTCCATAAGAAAATAGGCGTCTACAAGTGGTTGTCAGCTCGATCAAAGAGTCATCGGCTAGGGCTTGACTTTCAGCTGCGTGGAGTTCCTCAGTGGTTTTTGGCCAATTCTGTGCAGTGGTCGGCGTGGGATGGGTTTAGCATTGGAGGTATTCCTCTAGTTACCTTTTTTTTCTCGGTGACTCTTGGTTGGAAGGGGGTAAGAAGAACTCGAAAAATTGAATCCCCATAAATTCTTCATAGCTCATTTGATTTCGCCGTGAGCTTGAGTTATGATTTCCCCCTCAATGAGATTCCTAATATATAGGAAGTCTCCAATTCTTTCCTTTTTTGTAAAAATGCGAATCAGCTTCAAATCGAGGATAGGTTCATTGTTGCATTTGGAAGATTTTCTTGATTGTGAGTGATTTATTTCAAGAATGGAAAAATCACCTGATTAAGGTTGGTTAATTTCCCCAAATCAAGAAATTGAAGATGAATTTCTCTAATTAGGGTTGGATGGATTTATAATTTGGAAAGATTGGTTGATTGAGTCCTAAATTTCATGATTGGGAACAAATTTGGTACGTGACGACAGACCCTCAAACGTTACAAAAAACAAAACGAAGGATGGAAATTATAACCTCAGGCTCAGCCACGCTATGAAGAGACAAGATGAGGTGCTCAGTTTTTGTATTGTCTTCTGGTTCAAATCTGTGATCTGATAAGAGTGCATCATCATAAGTGTGTGCCTGTCAAGCAAGAAACAACGAGGATATGCTACATTAGGGGGAGAAGATTTGAGCTAGAATCATCTGCTACGTTGCTCAAGGACCAAAGGAAAATTTTCTCACATCATTTCATTCTTCACCCAAAAAATAAAAGGAAAATAACCCAAAATTAGTCAGCTTTGTTGATTTCAAGTTGTATGTATTAGGATTGAGTAGTTTAGGTTATATTTGAGGCCAAACCTTGTTTCATGTTGAACCAAGTCAATTGAACTGGATCAGATGTAGTTGGCTTTGCTGAGTTCCATGTGATCAAGCAGCTAATGATGGTAGTTCTGACCTTTCAAAATTGTCCATGACCTGTAAACTCACATAATATCAATCACAACGCCAGGGCATGGAAAAGATTTATTCTTCATTGCCAAGAAAGTTACAAACTTCCGAAATAAAGTGTATATAATTACAAGTATATATTAATTTTATAAAGTTGTTGGTGATATCTCAGTTGATGCATCCGAGACTAATAGTTTGAAAAAACAAGTTACAATTATTCACTGACATGCTAATCAAGGTCAAATTATATTAGCAATAAAAAAAACTGACCTATAAAGTTGTTCCATAAGCACTAGTAATGCAATCTGATGATTGAAGACCATCGATGAAAGCTTTACTGATATGTTAGCACGTTCCCGTAATTGCTGTCCATGGCCATAAGGTCCACCAATACAAAATATCAATCTGTGCCACGCCCCCTACAAGAAATGATAAACAATCAGATGCTTTACTTAATCCTCATTGACCAATTTATCATTAATTTCTCTTCGTCAAACAATTGTGCGGAAAACTCACAGCATCGGATCATATGGGTAAGCAGGATAGAGCCTACAAATCATGACAAAAAAGGATTTACACATAAAACAAATCCATTGTGACCTTGCAGCGTATTATACAATATCATAACGGTGGAGGTGAATACTACCAGTACATTGTTTTCTAAATGGCACAATGACACAAGTTATGAACTAGCTCGTTCCTTGCTTTTAGTCCAGTTATGTAGTACCTGCCTCTTTTAATCACCCCTTTTGCTAAAATAATGGGACGGGAGATTTGAAAAGGAAAATTAGGAAGAGCGACATATTGGGAAAGACATAACTAACATCGACACTTGAAGTCTACTTAACAGCCATACCAGAGATCTACTTTCAGAAGCAACATTACATAAATAATGAATTTTTTTCTGTTAAAAATAAAAGAGAACTACTAGTCCAAAAACATAATCAATATGATACAATTAGTGTCTATTAGGATTTCTAAACAATCTATTTATATTCCGTTACTGTTTTTTAGTATTTCGTTGTTGTTTTTATTTAAAGGAGTAGTTGTCAGGGATTTGGGGTATCGGAAAATTTATGAATTAACTTGTGGGAGAGCAATCAGATCTCTCGAACGTCTGCCACTCGTGGAAGAGCTAGCAGACCTCTCGAACGTCTGCGCTATTGTGTGATTTTTCTGTTATTTGTCTGTTTATCGTATAATTTCTCTATTTCTATTTGATATTCAAGTGTGGTTTATATCATTGGTATCAGAGCATTTTGTGGGAAGAGAAGCTGCTGCCAAGGTTAAGGTTATTGACAGAAGATAGCCGAGGATTGATTAACATCAAAGCTTGTTACGCCATAGCAGAGATATTAACAAAAGCTTCGTTGTTGCAAGGAGAAGCTGTTGACAAACAGATATTATGGCTGGGAAGAGAGGGGAAGGAAAAGAGAGGGCTGGAGAAGACACAGTCAGCAACAAAGATTTCAGAATGGAGATGGGAAATCTAGTCGGCCGCGAAGAATTCAGGATGGAGCTGTCTCGGTTTCGTGAGAAGTTTTCTTAAGGATTGAGCTCATTGAAGGCGGACGTCGAGTCGTTGCAATCCTTGAAGGCTAATATGGCATCGGTAATGGTGTCTCTGGCGGCGATAAGAATGGAACGTGATGAACTCTGAGCTGGAAACCTGCGCGACGAACTTCACGTTGGGGAGTCGCGCGACGAAGTTCGCCCTGGTCGGCTGCACAGAGAGCTTCGGGCGAGTGGAGATGAAGATTGCCGGTTGGTCGGATTTTTCCGTCGCGCCGAGGCTGAAGGGTCTCAGATTGCTGAAGGAGAAAAGTTACGGGTTGCTGAAGGAGAAAGTTCTCGGTTTGGTGAAGGAGAAAATAATATGGGCCAAGAAAGGTTTTTTGAAAATGGGGCTGAAAATTAGGCTGCCCAAATGGTGAATAGGGCTGCCCAAAACATGTGGGCTGGCTTGCAACCTAATTCAGATGAGTTGACTCAATTACGGATAGAAAATAATAGAATTAAAAAGTTGGAGATGCCCGTGTTCGATAATGGCAACCCTGATGATTGGGTGTTTAGAGTTGAGCGTTTTTTCACTCTTCATCGATTTTCAGAAGCTGAAAAAGTGGATGTCGTGCTTATACACTTCGAGGGAGAGGCTCTTGCTTGGTATCAATGGAAAGACATACGACAACCCTTTCGGAATTGAATTGGAGGGATATAAGGGATCGTCTATTAAATAGATTTCGCTCTTCACAAGAAGGTTCCTTATTAGAGCGACTTTTAGCATTACGACAAGAGGGAACGGTGAGAGAGTATACATTACAGTTTGAGATTTTGGCTACTCTTTTTCGAGACATTCCTGATCATTTATTGGAAGCCCAATTTATGAATGGCTTGCAGACAGAAATTCGAACAGAATTAATGGTATTTAGACCAATCGAGTTGAGACAAATCTTGCAGACAGCACAACGAATTGAAGACAAAATTGTCATGTATTTAACTAATGATGAACCTAAGAATTAAGGAGAAATGAGCATAAAATTCATGCACCTTGAGGACAAGGTGCATCTTTGAGATGGGAGTATTGATATAATTAGTGTTTTTAGGATTTCTAAACAGTCTGTTCGTATTCCGTTACTGTCTTTTAGTATTCCGTTGTTTTTATTTAAAGGAGTAGTTGTAAGGGATTGGAGGTATCGAAAAATTTAGGAATTAACTTGTGGGAGAGCTAGCAGACCTCTCGAACGTCTGCCACTCGTGGGAGAGTTAGCAGACCTCTCGAACGTCTACCACTTGTGGGAGAGCTAGCAGACCTTTCGAACGTCTGAGCTATTGTGTGATTTCTCTGTTTATCGTGCAATTTCTTTGTTTCTATTTGATATTAAAGTGTGGTTCATATGATTTCTAAACAGTTTGTTTGTATTCCGTTACTGTCTTTTAGTATTCCGTTGTTTTTATTTAAAGGAGTAATTGTAAGAGATTGGGGGAATTGGAAAATTTAAGAATTAACTTGTGGGAGAGTTAGCAGACCTCTCGAACGTCTGACACTCGTGGGAGAGCTAACAGACCTCTCGAACGTCTGCGCTATTGTGTGATTTCTCTGTTATTTCTTTGTTTATCGTGTAATTTCTCTGATTCTATTTGACATTCAAGTGTGGTTCATATCACAATCCCACATATACCATGCATTTCCAAAATAAATAATAATTTATTTCATAAGAAAACAATATTTTTCCATCTGTCTATCTTAAAGAAAATGAAATAACATAAAACGTAATTTGTACCGTATTGCCTGCATCTCCTACCAACTCAGCCATCTTCTCAGACCCAAGCTCTTTCCCATGCTCATCCAACATCACAACCTACAAGTCATGGAGATAATAAGAATGAGCAAATAAGTACAAGTCATAAGAATTAAGCAGATTAGCTTCAGGGGCTTGATGTTCAATAAACAGCTAGTAAATACAGTAATCTTAAAAGACAAGTGATGGTTACATCTCCATATCACACCAAAGTGATCAAAATCATTTATATTATTGTTGCTCCAGTTAGGCAGTAAACAAAAAAAATCAAGCAAAGTACTGTTCAGATAAGGAAAGCAAAATAAAATTTCCAACATTCCCAATAATGTCAAAATCACTCAAAAATAGTCACAAGCAACAGAAAGCAGAAATACAGTAGTGGTCTACCAAAATATAGTTCCACAACATACCCAATCGTTGGACTTGATGTGATTCATGACAGCCATGTCCTCGTCATCAACCTGAGCTCTTGGATCCCTAAAATGCACAATCTCCAGAATAACTTTCTAGATCATAAAAGATCTATCCAATCACTAGGTTACATGGCTCTAAAAAACACAACTACAAATGATATAAATCTTAGAACACTTCCCATATGAGTACAGAAATGCGAACACTTCAATAATAAAGATATAGAACTGAACTCAAGGCCTATACCTAGCATTTCTTGGATTGGACCGAACTTGAACATCTTCAACAATGCAATAGAGCTTGAGTTTATCTATGTACTCATCAACAACAAGTTGAACCCCATGGGATCTCTTCCGCCCCACCGTCAGTAATCTTATAGGTATTGCTCTCTGACAAATAAAACAGTCAAATTGATACGTCCTGGTCTCTCAACTCACTATGTCAGTCGAATTTTAAGTATTTTGGATAAAGACCTAAATTTGGAAAATAAATTAACAGCCTTTATAATTACATAGGAAATTAACACAGCAGACCCTATAGTTTGTAATTAATGATAAGTCAAACCTTGAAAAAAATTTTGTTAACAAATAAAACCCTAAACTATGAAAAATTCTCCCTGACGACCTTGCAATCACGTTCCCATCCAAATCCGTCGACTATAACCCCTCTGTTTCGTTGAAGGGAAGGACCGTCAAACAAAGACAAATGACGTCAATTATCGGGGGGCGCCTGCCAGTTATTGGGTGTTGGAACAATTATTGGGCAATGGTGGACAATTGTCAATGACCGTTGGATCGAGAAAAGACGTCTCCTACTCAGAATTGACGGCCATGATTTAATCTATCAATTTCCAAAAGCCACGGCCGACGACTTTCCATGGCCGTTGAATCGAGCGAGGGACATCCCTTATCGAGATTAACGCCCAAGATTGAATACGAGAGACGTTCGTCTTAATAAAAGGGACGTCCGTTTTGGACTGAACGTCATTCTCTAAATGAAAACGGACGTCTCTCGTATTAAGACAGACGTCCGTTTCATACTGAACGACGACGTCTTAAGACGAGAGATGTCCATTGCGGGCAGAACGACGTAGTCTTGGTCGAGGGACGTCCGTTTCTTGACGTGAGACGTCCAAAATATGTCGAGGGACGTCCGTCTTTATGGAGAGAATTTGCACATTTTAAAAATACGTGTGCCTTGCATATGACCCTTCAACTGATAAGAATTTGAAGTCCATCCTGTGCGTCCATTCCGATCCAGAGATGTCCCTCGCTCGATCCAACGACCATGAATTGTCGTCTGCCATCGCCCTTGGAAAATGGCAAATTCAATCCTGGCCGTCAATCCTTATAAGAGACGTCCCTCCCTCGATGCAACGACATGGACAATCGTCTACCATCGCCTTTGGAAATTGACAGATTCAATCATGGCCGTCAATTTCGAGCGGGAGACGTCCTTCCTCAATCCAACGGCCAATGAAGATCATCCGCCATCGCTCAATAATTGTTCTAACGACCATTCGTCTTCCAACGGGCAAGAGGGACGTCCTTGACCCTCGATAATTGACGTTCTTCGTCTCCATTTGACAATTCTTTGCATCAATGAAACTAAGGTGTTAAAGTCGACGGATTTGGACGGGAAACGTGACTGCGAGGTCGCCGGCAAGAATTTTTCATAGTTCAAGGTTTTAGTTGTTAGCAAAATTTCTTTAGATTTAACTTGTCATTGATTGCAAACTATAGGGTTTGCGGTGTTAATTTCCTTAATTAAAAAAATTAAATACCCTTAGAGTAGGTTTTCACACATCCCTAAAAAATAAAACTTGCATCATTCTACACTAGTTTTTCTTTCTCTGATTCTCTAAGTACACTATTACTCTCTGTCCAAGTGAAGAGACAGTCAAACTTGTTGCAAATATATTGAAGGTTAATTTCTTTTTTTTTAATTTCAGATGTATTTCTAATTGCATTTCCTATATAGTTGTGTATCTACATTGCTCTATTTTCGCAAAAAAAGTTGGCATTGCTTCAGCAATTCGACAAATTTGACAAATACACTGAGGCAAATTAGGATGGACCTTTAATTAACACGACTGATGGACACTGATAGGGGTAGAGTAGTATGATTGATGTTACGGAGTTTTTTATGAAGTTTCAAGAGACTAAAGGTGTGGCTCCAATCATGGTATTCATTTTTTCATAAAAGTTGCAGCACATCAAAATCAGTTACCAACATTTTTTCTAGAGGTAATTCATGAGTTTTGTATGGAGAATACCAATTTTTTTGTTAGAACGTTTGTAGACATACATCAATCTGATACCAATACAAAATACACTCAAATAAGTCAGAATGCAATGAAAGTTACGGTATACTCATAAAAACACTTCAACAAATTGTTTGGTGTCAATAGAAATGCAATAAATTCTACGTCTAAGGAGCCAATCTCAGTTTTAACAGATTTACTACAGTCAAGTGCAAAAAGTGAATCAGTATTGTAATGGATAGATGCGTATAGTTGCTATAATTAACATATCTTACTCAGCATCAGGTGGTTCGTCCTTTTTCTCGAACAAGTTTTAGAACAATTGCAACTGACTCTCTCATGATCCTTGAAAAGGATTGTGACCAGATTGATCATTGTTTATGAGAGGATTCAATGGATTCGTGTATGGACATTTTTGGGAGGGTTCAAGCATCTTAAAACTCCGAACAAAAATGACAAATTCAGTGGACTTTTTGATACCTCTACAGAGGCTCCCCCAATTGAGGTGGTCAAGGCCGAATGCTAGTCCTTCATCCTCATTGTTGCAATTCTCCAGTTTGTGGGGCCATTGAGTATAATGAATCACCAAATTGGTGATGATATTACCGAAGTCTAAAGTTTAAGAAATTGTGTATCTATAGTGGCCATAGTCTTAAGAATCATCACTGTCTTCAATATTACAAGCTATAATCGTTTAATATGATAAATGATTAGAGTCAATTAGGTTAAAAATTGAACATATTTGATTGTTGAGAACCTAACTTGACAGGGTCGGCTGAGCAAAAATTCTAGAAATGTAAACATTCAAACCAGATTATCCACGACTAAATCTAAGTACACTCTTATTAACACATTAAGCATTTAATCAATGAGTGACATTAATCCAAAAAGAAGACTGCATAAAAATGCAACGTGCTGTGACTTGCAACCCTTAAAGTTTGAAATTCAATAACCATTACCTAACCTATTTCATGTTGTACTAAAACATAGTTATATGATATAGAAAGCTCAGATTTAGTTGCTTAAGCCCCTCGAATTAGTGTGGAAGCTGATGTTTTGAGGTGATTTTTCAGTGAAATTTCGCAGGTCAAGAATGACATTGGAGACAACGGTTTGGGATGATTTTAAGATTCAGAGGCATCTTCAAGAGGAGATACCTAGTATTTCTCTTTCAAAAACTTTGTTCTCACCTAATCTATATCAGTTTGACATCCTTCTTTCTTTCTTGAACAACTTGGAGTCGATCAGGATAAGTTATGACGCTCCAAGATGAGTAATGCGGGACGATTTAATAACTTTACTTAATTAAAATAAGACATGTTCATTTGTTTTGTATACTAGGAAATTTTCCAACCTGCAGCAAATAGAGTATTCATACCAAGAATTCCGAGTTCTAAGCCAAATCTCCAATTACACTCGCAAAATACTTGAACACCAACACTAAAGAAAGAGCAGAGATAGATGGTTTACCACTGATTGGCCTGTGTATTTACAACGTCCACCTGAAAAATCATAGTCACACAACAGAATCAAATATCAGGAAAAACCAACCAAAATTCAATAAGATCACAACAAAATGCCGCTAATGTTTCAAGAGGACAGCGAGAACCTGAGGGAGAAGAAAATCTAGGGTCATTGTGAAGGCTCGCACTGAGTAAAGCAACCATTGAAGCGGGAGAGACGAGAAGAAAGTAACTGAAACGAGGATGAAGCTGCAGGCGAGGCCGGAGAAGAATCCATTCCGCAAAACGGACATATTCCGGGTGGGTCAAATAAGCCCAATTAAGCTTCTTCTATCCGGTCAAAACGAGCCCCATTAAGCTACTATTGAGCCAAAAGCCCAATTACACATCTAATAATCTTCCCAGTTCCCAGTGCCTCGACTCTTTTGAAATGACCAGATGCAGTTTAACCTCATCAAGAATCTAAATATAGAAGACAAAAAACAAACCATGTTTCCAACAAATCGGTGTTTCAAATTTAGTGAAAACAAAGACGCGAGATGATCTTCACCGCAATATCCATGGCTGTACAGCTTTCCTTCATGGAAAAATGCAGAGAGAAAATCACTCTAACCCAATCAAACTCAACACACACTTTGACTCCATTAATGGATATCTTCTTTTCTTCCATTTCTCTTCATCTCATTCTCTTCTATATAAACCCTCCATATCCTTTTCCTTCATCAGGCATTGGCTTTCCAGATTTTCAGCTCCGTAAAAAGAATAGAATAAAGATGAACTCCAAGGCCTCTTCCCTTGCTTTCCTCGCAATTTTCCTTCTCTTTTCGTCCGCTTCCGCTTTCAACATCACCAGGCTGCTAGGAAGATACCCAGATTTCAGCAGCTTCAATGATTATTTGACGCAAACAAAGCTTTACGAAAAGATCAACAGTCGTCGAACGATTACGGTTCTTGTTGTTGACAACACCGCCATTGCCGCCATCGCCGGGAAGCCATTAGATTTGGTTGAGAATATTTTGAGTGTTCATGTTATTCTTGACTATTTTGATGTAGAAAAGCTGACTCAACTTTCCAACGAGAAAGCAACTCAAATCACGACGCTCTACCAGACTAGCGGCGTGGCCGAGAATCAGCAAGGGTTTTTGAAAGTTTCGCTCATTAATGAAGGAGAAATCGCTTTTGGCTCCGCCACAAAGGGTTCTCCTTTGGACTCCAAGCTCGTTCAGTCCGTGGCTGCTCAGCCATACAATCTTTCGGTGCTTCAAGTCACTAAGATCATCCAAGTTCCTAATCTTGATCCTAACCCAAGCCCCCCACCACCACCCACCGCCGCACCAGTTGCAGCTCCACCAAAGAAAGTGGCACCGTCTAAATCTCCAGCCGAGGCTCCCTCTTCCAAGCCGAAGGTTGAGGCTCCCGCTCCAGCGGCCGAGGGACCATCAGATACCGCCAGCGATGCACCGACACCATCATCCGAGGGACCTGATGCTTATGGACCGGAGGCAGATTCAGCGCCAATTGGTTCTCCCCTTGTCTCTCCCCCACAGGCCGCAGATGACGCTGAGGCTCCCGATTCTAAACCGTCAGGCGCAGCCTCGACCGTCGTTGGCGCCGGTGCTGCCATGGGGTTGGTCACATTTTTTGTGGGTTTCTACTTTTGAATGTATTAGAGGCTAAAGGCAATGGAGTTGAGTTCGCCATGGGAGTTTGTTGTTTACGAAACTAAAAAGAGAGTATCAACGGTGTGTACGTCCGTGCATGGCTTTGGTTGTCAGACATGGATTCTTTAAAAAGCTTGTGACGCCATCTCTGATTTGAAATATTAAATCTTATTTAGTAATTCAAATAAGGGTCGAAGAAGGGTCAATGGCCTGTAATGGGAAAATAATATATCCATAACTCTTGCTCATGGACGCGTATTTTGAGAATTAAAAAAAAAAAAACAAACAGAGTGAGAGAGAGAGAGAGAGAGAGAGAGAGAGAGAGTACACAATTGATTTCATTGACTACTTGAGATTAGTTAAATAAGAGGCAAATCTGTACCCTTTAGGCCCATTTCGATTGGCTAATGAGCCCAATATGCCCATATTTGATAACATTTAGGTATGAAAAATTAATGAACCAGCCCCATTAGAATTTCTTAAGATCCGTCGTTGAAGCATAGACTATTTTATTAGCTTCTCTCAATCTATCTATTTTTATATAGATCGAAAATTTCTTATATAAATAGAAATTAATCATTTCTTGGGTTAATCAAAAAGGGGTGGTTTCATATATAATCTAGAAATAATTCGTGTATATATTTCATAGAAACGCTAAATCAATGCAGACAATAAAGTAAAAAAGGAAACACTTTGTGACTATATATTTAAATTATTGATTCATTTGATCTCTAAATGTTGACTCATTTAAAGTTTTACTATGGCGGTTTACCTTATGAAAGTCAGTATGACTCATGTAAGAGTCTAACTCATATCAATGAGGATATACAATTTTACATCGTTTGGACGAATAGAAAATGCATGATTTATAAGTAGAGTTCTCTTTTCTATCTAGTACATGTGTTTTGAGCTAACTCCAAGAACAAACCGTGTCGGATTAGACCCAAAGTAAACAATATTGTACTGGGAGGATTATGAGACATTACACTTAATAGATCGAAAATTGATGTTAAAAAATTTGTAGATCCAATGTCATGTAGATTCTTTTTATTCAAATTGTCGCATTCTAAGTTCCAATCAAATTTGATTAATATCAAATAATTAATGTAGTGTATGTTTATTAGAATTTAGAGAAATTAACAAAATAACCACTAAACTATGAGATCAATGATTATGTCAACTACTAAACAATTTTCGCTAACAAATAAAACATTTAACTATGAAAAATGAACTATGCATACATTGTCGTTAAAAATGAGAAGACTTTTCAAAACGGAAGATTTTCAGTTAACTTGTTCGAAATTGATTTTCATATCAAAATGCAATATTTTCAGTTAACTGTTTGTTGAAAAATTAATATACTTCAAGCTAAACATGTTTCTAATTCACTAAGGAAACTCGATGAAAAATAGATTTTTGAAATGTTAAGTTGTTCGAAATCGATTTTGATATCAAAATGGAAGATTTTTCAGTTAACTATTTGTTGAAAAATTAATGTACAACATGTTTTCGATCCACTGAGGAAATTCGCCGAAAAATTTATTGTTTACTACACTGAAGCATGATAAAAGAATTCAGTAAATTGAGCGAAAATAATATTTTCTATTGCAGAAAAAATAGTTTTCCTATGAGGAAAGTAATTTTTCCTCTACGGAAAGTGTATCTTCCGCAACAAAAACTTATTTTACACAGAGTATTAATTAAATTGTTAATTAATGTTTTAGATATTCGTCCAAATTGATAATTAATTACCATGTAATTAATTATAAGTTTAGATTAATTATCAAATTAATTACCAAATTTAATTTCCACATTATATTAATTAAATTCCTAATTAATTTCAAAATTCATTAAACTAGTAATTAATTTGGTAATTAGTTACAAAATTGTACGATTAGCTTAAAAATTAATAAACAATTCAATTAATTTTTTGTGTAAAATAAGTTTTTGATGTGGAAAAAAATTGAATTTTTAACGAAAAACGTGAGAGTGATATTTTGCGGCGTTCATTTTTCATAATTTAGTGTTTTATTTGTTAGCGAAAATTGTTTAACAGTTGATTTATCATTGATCTCATAGTTCAATTGTTGATTTGTTAAAAAAATTAACAAAAAAAAAATCTAGACTTCGGGGTTAGCAATATGTCAAACCTTGAAGAAATTACGCGGACAATTAAAATCTGAACAATGGAAAAAAAAACGATGCATCCCTCGCAATCACGTTTTTCGTCAAAAAACGTCGAGGTCAAACGCCGCAGTCATGTTAACGTCCAAGATCGTCCAAGGATCAACAACGGACGTCCTTCAACGACGAGGGATGTCCAAAGCTAATCTACGAGGAGGGGCATCCTTAGGGCCATTGTAAAAGCGAGGGACATTCTTGTTGGTCGCTGGATAAAGAGACAGACGTCCTTCAACGAAGATAGACGTCTATGATGGGAGGAGGGGCTATTGTAAGGTCGAGGGATGTCATTGTTGAGGTGTTGCTGAACTCAAAATCTATGATTTATTTTGTTAATTTTCCTAGAATCCCATGAATAGTTAATGATTAAATTAAGAATGTTAGGTATGTCATCATTAAGAAAAGCATATAGAATGGTTAGGAAAAAAAATATTATTTTCCTAGAGAAGTAGAAAATAATAATAATAAATGTACGATCTTTTATATTTCTTTAAAATTATGTAAATGTATGTTAAATTGAAAAGAGCGAGTAGCAATCGAACTATATTAATATCGTGGGGATGCTATTAAGGTGTCATGCGCAAGTATATACCTATGAGTTTAGATGCCTTTAAACCAACTATTAAATTAAGAAAAAAAGGATGGAATAGAAGAATAATCCTTCATTATAACATAATTGTTCTTGAGGAATGAGAATATGGAACCAATTACTCAAAGGAAGCACCCAAATTCTCTTTAAGGTTAAAATATTAGTTACTTTAATGCCATGCATAATTTTAATTATTCCATATAAACTAAGTATTTTAAAATACAAATTTCAACTGTTTATGCCCATGGAATCCACACATTGATTTGTTGTAATATTCTTCTAATCTACTATATTTAATGAAAACACATTTTAAGCAATGCCTATTCTGCACAAGTTTTTTAATAACACTTGCAGAATAATTCTCGCTAAAGTTTCCGCTATTTTAATATATATATTTTTAAAAAAAGATAATACGGTAAGTTCATGTATCTTAAATCTTCGAACGATAGTCTTGATATAATAACAATAATAAAATTGCATTTTTTTATATTTTTCATAAATATAAATTATTGCGATGTAAATGATGGCCGATGTATATATTTTTGAAAATTAATGAAATTTAATAGTTGTAATAGTAAATAATAAGGTATGGCTAAAAAAGGTGCAATATTTGGATTATAAAAGGTCAAAGATTAGCTTCAATTTGCTTGACGGCAGCCCGCAAAGTGGAGAGAATTTCTGTCCATTCCCACCACGCCCACATTCTAATTTATTATAAAAATAAATTCTTGAAATTATTTATTTTATTATTATTATTATTTTTTGTGTCGTACCAATAGTTTCAAAGAAAGCAATGGTGTTATTGTATACAATAATACCTTATCCCAAGACGTCTATTTTTCCAAATTTTATTTGTAATATGTTTTGCTATAAATCTAGTATATTTAAATAATGATAAAATGTGTAAAACTTAATAGATTTATGTTATATGCGCATTATCATATGTGTTGTCTATTTATTGGTGTAAATATATAACAATTTAATTATTTATAATTTATTATAATGAATACACCAATAAATATAAAATTAGAATTCGCATCTGACATTACTCAACTTAATAATACAATTAATCAGGTTGATAGATGAAGTCAGATTTGACCTAAAATGCAAACCAAGATTGGTGCGGATTTGCAAAAGGAGAATGAGCATATTAGATTTTTTTTTTAAAAAAAAACATAGTACCAAATGAACATATAGCCAATTAGAGCTTAATTTTTTGAGACTGGCAAGAAAATTGAAGTTATGAATAAAAATTAAATTATTATTCAGCTTAATCATAGTAAAAGAAGTTATTAAGGTACGTATTTTGTTTGTAACGGTTCCTGCCCTTTTCGGGTAAGAAATATTTTTTTTAAATTATTTTATTTTCTAAATAGTGTAATTATGGATAGTTTTCATAATCGCAATCCCAAAATCACCATGTAAAAGTGACCCTTCTTGACCTTCTTTATGTTGCAGTCTTTGAATTCTTTCGCAGAGAGTGAGAGACTTTGGAGTTGGAATTATGTTGTGAGGTCGAAATTCCTTATGAAATTCCAGAAGGTAAAATTTTCTCTATGTTGAGATATGGAATTCTTGGAAGAAATCATGTGTTTTGTTGAATTGTTTGAATTTCGCTTTAAAGTTTTAGTTGATTTAATCGAAGTATTGCGAATTGCAACTCGGTGGTTGAAGAGAGTCAGACATTCGCATAAGGTAAAATCCAAGTTCTCTGCATCGTTGTTAAGATTTGATTGCGTTGATATTTGGAATGAGATTTTGAGTTTAAAGGTAGAGATTTATGCTTGAAATTGATATAAGTTAAACCGGGAAGAATTATGAAGTGTTTAAAGTTGAAGTTCTTAGGGTGTCGGGGTGGTCTTCTGTCGCAGGTCGTGTATGTGGAAACATATGCATCCGTGGAAGCAAAGGTTTATGCAAAGGTACCCGAGAAGCACATGTTTGCAAAAGCAGGCAGAATGTGCATATCTGCGAAAGCGAAGGCTTCTGTGGGAGCACACCAAAGGTACGTTTTGTTGAAGCAAGGGCTTCCGCGGAAACGCACCCATCCACATAATTGAAGGCTTTCGTGGAAGTGAACAGTGAGGATGACGCTTGAAGGGCGGACGCCTGAATTTATAACAGTGTGAAGGATGTTCGAAGAAAGGATATCTGAATTAGAATTGAACGTTCATACCTAGTCCTCAGTCTACCAGATTATGGCAAAATGAACGATGACCTATAGGTAGATGTTTGATCCATATTCTGAAAGTTGGAAATTTTGAGAATTTTTCTGTAAGTTCTCCAAGTTGGTTCCTGCCTTAGTTATATGTTCCAACAAACTTTTAAGAGTTTAGAAAAAATGAATTAATATTGATTGTTTATACTTTGATAAGTTTAAAGGGTTAACGAAATGTTCAGACTCTTTGGATTCTTGTTTGTTTAGATGTTGACTTTGGTAGGCAGATTCAAGGTAGTAGTTTATTTTTATATCCTGCACTGCATTAATTTTAAAATGTTATCTTGAGACGTTTTCTTATATAAAATGACGTGTCTAATTTTATGGTCATTGAGTTTTATACTATTATGTACTTTTCACTAGACATATTTTATTTGTCCTTGCATATTAATTCATTGATTCTCTTGGTCTAGTGAACCAATTTCGATCAATCCATGAATGAGTCTTATTTTCTGTACACCCATTCGACCGTTAGAGAATGTGTTTGTTTGTGTTAACTAGAGTAATGAGATGATTGACTGTGTCGTGTCCCTGGGAGCAAAACTATAAACCTTATTGGGATCTTATTTCCATGGCTTTAGTGTTCGCCGAGTATCATAATTACTATTTATGCATATGACATAGCTTGCTCGAAGTTCGTGAATGATTCCATTTTCTCTAGGCTTTTCATAATGTATATTAGAACCTATTTTCTGTTTGTACCATACTATAGTTGTTTGTTTTATCGTTTGTCCTACTATATGTTTTTATAAACATATTTTATCTTAAATGTTTTATATGACATACTCCCAATTTATTTTAATTTTAACATAGCACACGTAAAACTTTACTCTTATTGAATTTAATTGACTCATCCCAACAATATTTCTTTCAAGTTTTAGTTTGGTTGACACTAGAGTGAGTTTAGCAAAATTTCTCTGAAGTACTTTCACTTATTGAGAGTTTTATTTATAAGGTTGAATTATAATATAAATTTGTAATAGCATTTTTCATTATTTACTTTTATGACACATTTGTACATCTGAACTTATATTTATCATTTTATTTTAATGTTACTATGAACATTTGGTTTATCTCAAGTGGTTGAACTTTGACTGATTAAATTTTATTGAAGTCTTCTGCTACTTATTTAATTTATAGGTTAAAGGGTTGGACGAATCGATTTGTTTTCGAGTCTAGTCTTTTATAATTTTATTTTTAGTTCCTTTCAGGGCGTGACAGTATTGAACAATCAAATGAAGCAAAACGACAATTTAGAACGTCGATAATTTAGTTGTAGCTAAAAATCTATGCAAACGGTTGCTCTCCGCTGGACCATAATCCCCATGTGTTTACATTCACTATTTCTATCTTCTACACTCTTCTATCTTTTTTTTTTTTTTTTATAAATAAAAAGAAAATAAGAAACTAGAAGAAAAGCAAAAGAAAGAGAGTTGATTTTCTGAAGTAGAATTGGGGATGATAACGATGAACGTTATAATCTGTAGGGTGGTCCTTTTTGAAAGGCTACTGCATATTTAATTAAAATTATTAAGAAATATTTGAAGGCGGGTTTGGAGAAATTTGTGTCAAAATATTTTCCAGTTATTTATTTTTAATTAGTTTAAAATAATTTAATCATTTAACAACCACCCATTGCCACGAGTCTCTAAAGATTACATAATTTATAAACAATGCTCCTAAAATTAATTAAATTTAATTTTGGAAAAATATAAAAGGGGAAGTAAAAGAGTACGACAGAGATTGCTTCCCACCAAATGACATAAGCTACCAAACTCAAGAACATTGTATCTGCTCCTCTTCCCCATGAAATCCCCAGTTCCTTCACGTGGACATCTCGTAATGTTATTGTCGTAAGTGGGAGCAACTTCAAGTTTATAATATTATTTATTTATTTATTTTAAAAAAAAAAAACAGCATTGCTTTTGAAGATGAAGATTCCCATTTTGTGTACAAGAAAGTAAAATATTTTAGATTCTTTTGCCAACCTATCCAACCCAAATTAATGCTACCCTAAAGTCACACCCTTTTAAAAGAGGAGATAATGAGATGTAATGACCCTCCCTTGCCTATTGAAAAATGACATTTACTCTAATTAAAATGAAAAGAAAAACTATTATCAGAATCTTCTAGTGAAATACTAGATCGTTCAAGACCTTTATGTAAAGTATTCGAACTACTCAAATATTCTTATTTTTCTTGCGAATTGATTTCATAATATTGTTCGCTTTGAGTCGAAATTTGCACGATTTTATTATTGGGTTTTGGCCCATAAGATTTAACTTCAAGACTACACTCAAATAATGTAAAATTGTAATCTTATTATTTAGATCTTGTGTCCCAACAATCTCTTAAAAAATAGTGTTATTATTGTTAAGAGAGGGGCTTTATTCTAAGGAGCCACCCTTTAATTTAAAGGAGTGATATACCCACAGTTCACCCTTGTTTAGAAGTTAGGCCCACGATGTCTTTGAATCTATGCCGAGAGCCAAACACGCCCTTAATTATCATTGCCTCATTTTTTTTTAAAATAAAGAATGACATCTCTCCACTTTGAAGAGTATTTTCTCCTTGTTTTATCTGCAGCATTATCACACTATATAAACGCCAATTCCCTCTCTCGTTTTTTCCCATAGCCAGCCTCTTCTCTCCTGTCTGTCCAAAACCCTCGAAACAAAACTTCAGATCAAGCATAAATTTAAACACAGTAAGAAAGAACTATGTCTGGGGTTTGGGTTTTCAAAAACGGTGTCATTAGGCTGGTCGAAAACCCTCAAGCAGATTCTGATGGGAGGCAAGGCGGAAGATCAAGGAAGGCGTTGGTGCACTTGCCGAGTGGGCAGGTGGTGTCGTCCTACGCTTCGCTCGAACGAATTCTGGTTGGGTTAGGGTGGGAGAGGTATTACGATGGTGGTGGAGATTCTGCAGACCTCCTTCAATTCCACAAACGTTCTTCCATCGACCTCATTTCTCTTCCCAAGGACTTCTCTAAGTTCAACTCCATTTACATGTACGACATCGTCATTAAAAACCCTAATATCTTCCATGTTAGGGATATGTGACTAATCGCTTTCAAACCCTAGCTAGTTTTTCTTGTTCCCTCTCGTGTTTGTTCTGTCCATTTTCTCATGTAGCTTCTGAAATTGTATGGGTTTCTTTTCCTTTTTAGTACTAATAAAAAGCTGTTTGTTTCATGCGTGTTTTCTAAGATGTTATCAATACTGTCTCGTCAGAAAAGGATTCATCTCTCTAGTTGAGTTGATTCCAGATGAGCTTGGGCAATCGTCTATCTAGGTTTCCTCGTTTGCATAACATGGACAGAACAAGATGGAAGCAAAACACGAAAGGAATGGAATGAATTTGTGGTTGGGAATGGAGGTAGACGTCTGGGTTTAACCTGTCCACAAAGATGACTTTTATATCTATCTATTTAACAATATCAATTAATAAATGACATGGGAAACGTTAGCCATGTACTTCGCTAGCAAGAACGAGTAATGTCTCTAGGAAAGGAGACGGCAGTGTTGACTGTTCTTCGCATTCGAGGAAGACACGTATGAACTCCATAGATTACAATCCTAACACATACACCTCACTTAAAGTTGACTGCAGCTGTTTTTTTTTCCTAAAGTGTTGGAAGACCTCTCTCCCTCGATCTCTCTCTCTCTCTCTCTCTCTCTATCTTATCCGATTGTGATTGGCCTGCAGGCCTGACTTTCATTTGCTTAAAAATGTTTAGAGAGAGAGAGAGAGAGAGATTGCAATTAGGTAGCGTGGATGCCACTTTTCCAACAATCCAAATCAACGACTGGAATTGAGATCGCAAATGATTCTAAAAAAAATCACAATAATCATAAAACCCCGCCTTATTACATTAAATATACCGTTGGCCACAATTCAGAATCTCCGGCGAAGAGAATGTGATCAAAGCAAATCTTTCTTCATGTTTGCAACGCGTAAAAAATCATGCCGACCAATAAAGCAATGCTCAGTTTAAACGAGTTGTAAGTCTGACCAGTCAACTTTTGTCAGCACAAGTTACAGGGGCTCGACAAATATCATAAAGATATTACCATACTATCGACCTGTACAACTTAGAGAACGTTCCCATCAGTAATCAACGAGACCAGAAAAAACTAGTCATCATACCAAACACATTTATGCTCGGGCTTGTGTGAACTCTGGAGTTGCAAATATGGGAAATACGTTATGGAAGAATGCCCAGCAATAACTTGACGCAGGCTAAAATCACGGGGATTATCAACCACATGCAGCTGACTTGTAATGAAATTCATCAATTGTGGAGTATGCCAGACCTTCCTCTCAGAGAAACTTGATAGATTCCTGGCCAAAAAGCATATATAAATAAAGCAGAAAAATTTAAGTGCTTGGCAACAAGAGAGGGAGAGAGAGTTTGTTCTTGGGAAGGTTTTTTTGTTATGTATCTATCTCCTTTCTTTTACGCCCCAGAAAGTAGCAAACCTAAAAGTTAAGCAAGATGGTTAAACCAACATAATAAAAATGTCTACAAAATCTGTCACGCTCCAAAGGGAACCTAAGACAGAACGGAGAACGATCCGACCCAAAAGAACAGAACTACCGACCTTCACTTAAATCCAATAAATAGCAGCGGAAGACTTAAATATTCATATTACAAATCAGGCTAAAAAATAAAGGTCCAGAAGTAACAATATTATAATCCAATTTAACAGATTCTAAAATTATGCGGAAATAACATATTATAAAACTAGGGTACAAACTTCACTAAAATATCTCTAGTATCTTAAATAAAGTAGGAAAGTAACTAAATTTGGAGAAACTCTAAAATTTTCTCTTGAAGTGGCAATAAGGAACTACTCTGATTATTTCCTGAAAAATATAATCAAATTTGGAGTGAGTCGACAAAACTCAGTAGAGATTTATCTTATATTCAACTTTCATATCATACGAATCATATGTGGGATTTCAATTTCTTATTATTCACAATTTAACATATGAAATAACAAAAGTGAACAATGAATAATTAACAAAAATACACAACGCCGATATTCAGGCAAGCGCAACAGCCAAAAGACCCTAATCAGATTTAGAGTTTTGCATCCAGGGACACAACACATACAACTGTTTCATTACTCTAGTTAACAATAAAAATAAATAAATGTAAATGAACTGAAAAGCAAATGTAACATACTCGAATTAAATTGAATATTTACATTTTAGGAATTTAAAGTGCGTTAAATATAAAATAATCTCTTACCTTGAAACTGGGTCAATCAATATTAAAGCCCAATCCAAAATAATTACTGAGACATAACGACAACGTGCCCAATATCACTTAGGTCTTGAACCTAATCAATAATTTTATTAATTATTAGAATTCAAATTTAGAATCACTTATTTGATTTTTGGTCTTAAAGGAGTATAATTCAACCCACCGTAAAGCGTGAACCTAGTCCAAGAAACAAAGGCTTAATAATTTAGCATATAATATCTTAGTTGGCTAGGGCCCAAGACCCAACTAACATGGTCCAAAATGTGTCACGCCCCAAAGGGGACCCGAGACAAAACGGGAAACGATCCGGCCCAAAAAGGAACCAAATCGTCAAACCCTCACTTAAATCCAATAAATAGCAGTGGAAGACTTAAACATTCACGTTACAGATTAGGCCCAAAAATAAAGGTCCAGAAGTGACAATAATGTAATCCAATTTAACAAGGTCTAAAATTTAGTGGAAATAACATAAAATATAACTAGGTTACAAACCTCACTAAAATATCTTTAGTCTAAAATAATTAAAATTAGGAAAACTCCAATTTTTCTCTTGAGGTGGCAATGGGGAACTACTCTGATCATTTCCTGAAAAATGTAGTCATATTTGGGGTGAGTCGACAAAACTCAGTATAGAATTATTTTATTTTCAACTTATGTGTCATATGAATTTAACAGGTTTTTCAGTTAATTAAATTAACAGATTAACATTTAAAGAGGTGCTGATGAGCAATAAATTGAGTAACAAAAATTTAACAAAGGCGATACTCAGGCGATCGCAAGCCAAAAAGACCCTGATTAGGTTTAGGGTTTTGCGCCCAGGGACACGGCACATACAGCTGTCTCATTACTCTAGTTAACAATAAAATAAATAAACGTAAAATAAATGTAAATGAATTGAAAAGTAAATGTGACATGCTCGAATGTAATTTAATATTTACATTTTAGGAATTAAGATACGTTAAATATAAAATAATCCCCAACCTCGGGTTTGAGCCAACCAATACCAAGGCCCAATTGAATAAGTCCAAAGTTGTCCAACTGTAAACAAATCCAACAATTTTCTAAGTCTTGAAACCTAACCATAATGATAAATTATTAAAAATTAGAATATGAATTTAAGACTTATAACCCCAAACGACCTTAAAATACTTGGGTCTAAAGTTTGGGTGTAAAAATTTTAATTCAATATGAAATCCTACATTAGCTCGAAAGTATGAACTCAAATGCCCCTAATAACCTGGGCCCAAAGATCCTCCTCACCTTGGCACAAAGGCCTCCTTAATCTAGGCTAAAAATTATTTTAATCAATACCCAAAGACTCCTTTAATCTAGGCTCAGCATCTCTCATAACTAATTTGGCTCAAAATCCTTCTTAATTTGAGCCCACCAGAAGAAATTTGGTACGTAATCCATTTCCCTAGTCACCGATGGGAGGACCAGAATGCATTCGGCCATGAAAGTCACGGCCATCCCAGACACTGCAGGAAGTCAAACCAACGACTCACTATATTTCCCTCACCTTTAACATGGAAAGCTCTCCAGAGAAATTTAACAACATTAATATCTTTACTCAACGTCCACAACCAAGCCAGTCAATTGAAAATTCATGAAACTTCAGAAGAAATTTTTAAGGAAGTTTTCCAAATCCTTACCGCAATGTTCCTCGCAAATCAACAACCTCAACGGAAACAAAATTGCAACAACAACGCCAAAATTCCAACCCTAAAAGATCAATCTGTCCATTAGAAACTTCTCCACAAGAAATAAATAATTGGCAGAGGAAAGATTGACGTTACCTCAACGACGCACAGTTTGAAAATACCGGATCGAGAACAATAAAAAAAAAAAAACCCTAACTTTATCTGAGATTTTCTTCACGGCCAAAATCGCTCCTAAGTCAGCCATGGAATTTCAAAGCTTAAATCACAACCTTCAACAACCCATTTAATTGCTTAATATCAAACACTAACGAGGAGAAGAGATTCAAGATTTGTGGCTTACCTCGGACGCAAACAATGGTTACACAGTTGGAGACCATTTCCTTCTTACACAAACGCTACTCGCCGGAAGATCCATCCTCTTCACCAAAAACCCAGCAGAGATGGTAAAACCAAGATCTGAGAAAATGGGAAAGATTGGAGTGGGGGAAACCTTCCCCACTCCATCTGAAATAGGGGGGAGGTTCCCCCCTGTTTCGTAAACAACTCCCCTAAAAAGGAGAGTTGTTTTATTTTATAAACTTTAAATTAACTTTTATTTAATTTATTTAATTAATTTTTTTTTTCTGGGCCTACTGGACCAAGTTTTACAAAATGACTTTAATAAAATTGGCACAATAATATTAACATATGGCCCAAATGCCTTTTCAACAATCTAGCCCACTAACCAAATCAACTTGGCTGCAGCAAAGCTACAGTCTTCATCCATCATCGATATTTGGTGACCGAATCGTGTCAAAGGTTGACTAAACAGACAAGAGTGAATCAGAATTCACTTCCCGATTTTTCCGTTCATCTTCAACCCGTTATCCCTCAATACAACGATTTACAATTTATGAATTGTTCGCTAAAACAACCCAAAATCAGTAAAGCATTAACTTCTATACCTTGAATGATTTCTTCTCTGTCCCAAGTCTCGCCAAAATTGGATGCCTAAAACAAATTTCCAACTTCAACCTTTAAAAAAATCATATCCATTAGAATCTTTTTCACGAAGAAACAGGACAGAAATTGCAGAAAGGATTCGAACTTACCAGTCGAAGAACATTGGTGAAATCAAAACCTTTATATCCAACACTCGCAATCAGATCTCAACGCCCAACATAAGATTTCCTTCAAACAAAAACTTAGAAATCCAACAAATTAATAGTACAGATTTTGAAGAAAGTTATTGGCCAAAAGGACCAACTTTTCCAGTCAAGACTTCCTCCCCGACCTCCAACGATCACTCAAAAAAACATGAAAATATCTTACACCTAATTTCCAGTGTCAACCCAATCAATCCAAGTAATCAGTGATATTTCCAAATTTTATAGAAATTCCAAGGAAGAAACAAAATTGAAAAATCCAACTTTTACCTAGGCAATCCTTCACAGTCAAAGTTTCGCCCGAGCTGACTACAAAACATTGTTACTCCAATCACAACCTTCAGTAAGAAACTCTATTGCTTAAAATCAAAAACTAACGAGAAGACCAAAGTTCATGATTTAGGGCTTACCTCAGAAACAGGTGAATCACCTGTTGTTGGAGAGTCCTTTTTCTCCCAACTCAATCGTGATTTACCAGAGAAAGAAGGAGAGGGGAATGAGAAGGTGGGAATCAGTCTTCTGCCCGGATATCACAAAACCATAATTGCATGATTCAAAACAACAATGACAATTTAATAGGAACTAAAAAGCAATATGAACATGTAAAATCCAGTATAGAATTATTTTTTTAAGGAAAATTAATTTCTTTTATTTTCGTAACTTCCTCTGTTAAAGCGGTAACACCGTTTCTCTCCTTTTTTTTGCAAAAGCCAAATCCCCTCCTCCCCCCTTAAGATTTCTAACGCCAGCTTCCTTGTTATCTCATCGCCTTCTTCTACCTCGGTAATATCCATCTCTCTCAAACTCTTGGTCTCACTATGTTTCACTCTTCAACATCTTCCTCTCACTTTTATCAATCACAAAACAATTTGGAAAATGATTCTCCAATCGCGGTAAGTCGAACTCCTTCTTTTGTAAATTCAAGTCGTGCAAATCAAACTTTTGAAATCCTTAGGTGAAATTCTTCTGGGTGTTAGATAGTCTCTACGAATTTGTTTTGGGGATGACGTAATTGGGAAATTCTAATTTTGAAGTTAGGGATTGACATCAGAGGTAGACCAAGATCTTGATTTTGATTTTCTCCTAGCTCTATAATAACATTTTGGTCTGGAGGATTTGTAGTATCGAATCGGTAACTCTGTTGGTAAAAAAAATTAGATTTTTAATTATTCTTCATTGATTGATGATCTGAATGGAATTTTTTGGTTTGGGTTTGTTAATGACTGATTAAATTGATGAGATGTAGTGATGGAATTGCACGAATCTTGTTTGCGCTATGGTGCGAGACGTCTTCGGCTTCGGCCGAATGGACAACCTGCTAGAACTCGTATGCAATGCATCGCCATCGGCTAGTGCAACAAAGCCTGATCGAGTTGCGGTGAGGATGGAAAATGCTCATAGCCATTTTCCTTTAGAAAGGGACCGTGGGCCAAACAAGTTTTTCTTGTTGGATCGCGGTCTATCTACTAAGGATGCAGACCAAGGTTGAATGGGCCCGAATAAGCATCAGCCCAAGTCTGGGTTTGGGCTGCTGTCCAGACTTGTTTTAAGTCAGATTTTAATATATTTCAGCCTAATCAATTTTAATTTAGTTTCTAAATAATAATTAGAAATTTTTGGGTATAAAGTTTGACCAAAGATTTAATACCTTAAATTTTAATAAGTACCCCACCTTAATTAAAAATCCGTGGACAGTTGGATTTGAATTTTCAGACTTTGAGCTTTAATCGGTGTAAGCCCACTCGAGGTAGGGGTTTATGCACTGCATTACATAATTCTTTTAAAAGTGAATATTTTGATATTTATCTCATACCAAAACGATGCGTCCATTTCATGACCATCAGATTTTTATATTATATTATATTTTCACTATTCATGTTTCCAATTAAGCATGCCTATAAATATTTGGTGATTAACTTGGTCGTACGAATCGAGTGTGATCAATCCGATTTGGGCTCTATTTTATTTTCACACATTCTACCATGCGTAATGTGTTTGTTTGTTGTTGAATTGGGCAATAGTAGATTTTTCAAATGTCCTTGGGTTCAAATCCCTAAAGTGAAAATAAGGTAATAAGACAGTTGTATGTACCGTGTCCTTGGCTTTTGCAATCGTCGAGCATCGCCGATATTCTGTTATATGTCTATGGCATGGTGTGCCTGTAGTCCGTGAGTGGCTCCATTTTCACTGTGATTTTTAATTTGTACAACAAGAACTTATTTTAATTATGTACCACATATTAGTGGGTGATTTTAGACGCATGCCCTTTTGTAAGTTTTTTCTTTGGAAAGAAATTTATAAAACGTGAGTTTCAAATTCTTGCATGTTTAAACATCTTTTTAATTAAATTCTTCTTTTAAAAACATAATCCCTATTGAGTTTAGTCAACTCACCCAAATGACACCTTTCATTATTTAAATCAACTGGATTATCAGATATCGAGTCAGGATTTGACCAGCTGAGTTTATTTAATTCTTGTAGTTTTAAAAATTCTCTTTGAGAGACATTTTGTGAGGTATTCATTTTATTTTATGACTGTAATTTTATTTTTAGTTTCTGCACATTTATTTCTTTTTGATTATATTACTTGCTATATAATATCACTTGTTAGACCTGTTATGCCCTTATTCGTGTGACCCTGGCTATTAATTAATATTTTAACTCTTTCATTGTTAATTAATAAAATTTTAGAGAAAAATGGTCTAGCGATTCGGTTCTTTGGGTCAAGTCGTTCCCCGTTCTATCTCAGGTCTCTTTTGGGTCGTGACAGAACATGTCGCATGTGAGAAGGATGAACATGTCAGACATTATACCAGAATCTTAGCTTTTTTTTCTTTAAGTTACTAGGTCAGAAGGTCAAGCCCATACCCGAAAAAAGGAGGATGAAGATTTCGAATGATGTAACAGTTTACAAATAGATATGACATAAAATACTATGTTAAATCCCCCTCAACTAACTTTGACACTTTGCAATTGGGAAAACATACTGTTAACATTAACTGTTGTTAACCAAAACAAATAATGTGTGGTGTTTTTGATTTCAACTTATATAATTTTGAAAAATGCAAGCATTGACAGAGCAAATAGTTGAACTTTATATGGAAAAAATAACATTCACTATATAAATCAAAGAAAATAATGGTAATGTTTTTACATTACCTAATAAAGAAAGCAAATACACTTGACTCATCCAAAAATTTTCAAGTGTTCATTCACTCGAATAGACTTTCCATCTTTGCAAAAGTGTCTAAACACAATTAGTATCATATCTCGGAGAGGACCCGAGCAGAACGGGGAGCTACTTAGCCTAAATCCAGACCAAACTATCTGACTATTTAAATTTTTACCTATTTATTTAAGCAGCAGAAGACTTTAATGAATTATAATTTTTTTTTTGTTAAGGCCCTACCAAATAGGCTATACTGAAGGTCCAAAAGTGACATCAAAATAAAGTGATAATATATGTCCGAAATAAAAGTGCTAACAATTCCAAAAAATTAATACAAATATTATTACAAATTTTAAATAAAGGAGTTCAACCTCACAAAGACTCTCGAAATAAGATACTGAAACAATAAGAGAAATGTCGGCTCAATCTGGCGACGACAATCGATGATCGTCCAAATTAACACATGAATATATATCATTAGGGTGAGTCAACTAAACTTAATAGGGTAAGATTTTATATTTAACAATTATAATTTTATAAACAAATGGAGGAGCATATTATGAATAAAACTATTAAAAAAACTGAGCAAAATCCACTATCGAGGCAAAAGTGGAAAATGTCCACTATATTGTGATATGTATAAAAAATAGGCCCCACAGAATCTCAGTGAAAAGTGAGTCATTCACGGCTTCGGGCACACAATGCCATAGGCACATATAGCAAGGCGATACTTGGTGATCACTAAAGTCACAATAATAAGTCTTGATCCGATTTAGGGTTTTGCACCCAGGGACACGACATGGTTAGCTGCCACACTACTCTAATTAACATAACAAACACATCCTCAAATGGTCGAATGTGCGTACATAAAACATGACCCTTTCACGAGTCAATCAAACTTGGTGCACTCGACCAAGGTGATCAATAAATGATGTGCATGCTCAAAATAAAAAATGTACAACAAAAATTGTACATATAATACTATAAAAATGGATGGTCATAACAAAATCCTCATTTTGTATGAGATCACGTCTCAAAATAATCGTTTGGAAAACGATGCAATGTTGGACATGAAATAAAACCCCTACCACACAATGGCTAACCAGTAATCAAAGTTCAATCCAAAATGGGAACGTCAAATAATTAGCCGAGTCCAAATTTCAAAACCCAGATTCTAAAAGTAATCATTTAACAAAATTATATCAAATTATCTCGTTTAAATTCTAAACTTTAGGCTTAAGAAAATAACTCTAGAACAGTCGAGTCCAAGACCTAAACTGGTTTAGAAACAGGCCTCAAGTCGACCTAAAAACAATCAGATTAATCGTCCAAAACATCCTTAAAACTGAGTCTACACCGGGATTTAAATAAACCAAATTATGGCCAAATCAAGTCCGAGTCGTGGCCGAAGTCGTCTTCTCCAACACTTGCCCTAAGAAATCACCAAATTTCCTAATTTTTTGGCAATGAAATGATCCTAAATAATCCATAAAAACATTGGTTAACGATTATAACACGATATAAGTATGAAATCAACACCTTTAACCAACCAAAACAACTCCAATATCATATTGAAATTTCAACCACAAAACCAAACGAAAATGCCAAAAACTTCAATGAATTCAATTGTAAATCTAACCTTACCTCACTTAGAAGTCTGAAATTTCTCTTGTTGCCGCTGCTTGAACCAACTCTTTGCCCATAACTCTTAGTTCTCTCACTCAAATTTTGCAGAGAGTTTTTTTTTCTTTCTCTAATACTATCTCTATGCAACAAATATAATGGAGAAGAAATGCTCTTTTAAAGAAGAAAAGAAGAAGGTGTGAGGTGAGAAGCTTAAATGTGGAAGATGCAACCTTGTTGAAAAATGAGGAAAGCATCCTCATTTTTCAACTAGGTTGTCGTTCCCCAACCCTACCTCCTTCATGATTTCAATGCATTTTGCCCCATAACTTCTAGGCATCATAATTTCTCTCACTTAGGAATTTTGGTCCTGAAAATTTAGAACAACCTCCAAAGTTCCACCAAACAGGTGTGTGTATTTTTTTGCCATTTCTGATTCAATTTCTCAGGTAGCTTCTCTTTTACAATGATTCTTCCATTGAACTTGAATCAAAGGAATTTCACGACGTCGTATAATTTTGATCTCACAACCCAGTTTTCATTCGGGCTTTTCTTTGTAAGATATATCCTCCTGAATGGGTACTTCAGTCCAAGGGATAAAATGCTATGGATCGAAGATGTATCTCCCCAGCAGGGAAACATGGAAGATGTTATGGACATAATTCAATTGTGGTGGTAACTCTATTCGTTAAGCCACCGTACCAATATGTTTGAGAATCCAAAAAGTCCAGTATATCTAGGAGCTAGCTTCCCTTTCATGCCAAAATGACTAATTCCATGACATGGCCAAACTTTCAAGAACATGAAAATATCAGCCTCAAACTCAACTTCTCTTCTTATAAGGTCTGTATAACTCTTTTGACGACTATGAATTGTTCTCAGTCATTTTTTAATTGATTGCACCTTTTCAGTTGTTTCAAGGATCAAATTCGGCTCAAGAGCAATAGGCTCCTTGGTCTTAGCCCAACATAACAAAGATTTACACGGTATAAGGTGAAACTCTAATACCGGTTTGGTAATTATTATTGTAAAAGAACTCCACTAAAAGCAAATGGTTCACCTGACGATCACTACAATTTAGAACATAACATCTTAACATGTCTTCCAGAGTTTGAATTGTACATTTAGAATGACTATTCATCTGAGGGTGATGAGCTATACTCAAATGAAGTTTGGTGTCCAAAGCTCTTTGAAGGGCTCTCCAAAATATAGAGGTAAATCTTGGGTCTCTATCTGACATTATGCTTGAAGGAGCAATGTGAAGACGAACGATGTTTATCTATATACAACTTGCTCAATTTTGTCAAATAAAAATCCATTCTAACTAGAATAAAGTGAACAGACTTTGTCAATCTATTGTCCATCACTCATATAGCATCAAAGCTTTGCTGGGTTCTTGGCAAGTCAGTTACAAAATCCATAGTGATTCTATCTCATTTCCACTCTAGAGTAGGTAAAAGTTGTAACAATCCAGCCGGTCTCTGATGTTTATCCTTGACTTGCTGACAAGTCAAACATTTGGACTCATAATCTGTCATATCCCACTTCATTCTGACCCACCAAAATTGAAGTTTCATGTCATGATACATTTTAGTGCTACTGAAATGAATAGCAAATCTGAATTTAAGGTTCTCCGATAAAACTTATTGCCTTAAATTTGAATCATTGGGCACCACAGCATAGTCCCTAAAATATAGGAAGTCAGTGGAACTAATTTTCCAACCTTCAAACTACTCACCAGCTTGAATTTGGTCAAATCTCTCATTCAGCTTATCATTAGACTTCTGCCTATTCTTAACATGTTGTAGAAGTGCAGGAGTCACTATCAAATTAAATACACAAACTGATCATCTTTCTAATTGTGCAATTCATAATTCTCAATAGTCATACATTTCTTCCACTCTTCTAGCACAAGACATGCAAGTAGATGACTTAAGGCATCAACTACAACATTGATCTTTCCTGGATGATATTTCAAGGAAAAATCATAATCTTTCATGTATTCCATCCAACGACGTTGTCGGAGGTTTAAATCTGCCACGACCCATTTTACATTTATCCTTTCATTACATTTTTTTTCAAATGTGTGAAGGAAATGAAAGCAATAGTGGGAAGCAAATCATAATTCAAAAGATACATTTTCATATTAAACTACTAAAGCATTCTTAACACACTTTATATATTTACATTACAACCACATTTTAATGAGAACAACCCATAGGTCAAAATGCGCCGGATAACGTAAGCGCTCATCATGGTTATGCTCTTTCCACTGTAGTCCTTTTTCTGTCACTCTATGTTTACTTCATTTGGATCAAATTCCTTACCTACATCATAAGATTAAACTATGAATCTAACACTCAGTAAGAGATAGAATGAAAATGATTAATGTATGCTCATGCCGTTCATTTAAGAAAAGAACCTATTTTTTCTGTTCATTATTTATAGTCACATAACAGTCCAAAACGTTAGAGATTATCATTCCAAGAGAAAAGAGACATTCTAGGGTCCATTTTGGGCAGAATCGTCACTTAGTCCTTAAGACAAATGAGATACATCATTTTGCAGTTCTCCCAAGTAAGACTGTTGCTAATCCCTCAACCTCCAACACTTATTTATATTTATTTAGTCCATTTCATATACATTACAATGCATATGCATGCTAACAATATCATATCATACCTAAATCATGATGCATGATGTGTATGCATTTCATTCAACATTTAAACTTAAGTTCAACCGTTTATCATCACATTACAATCATTAACATTACCAAAGTGATACATCAAACAAAATTATCATCACCACACTATCAATCTACCAAAACAATGAATCAAACAACCATACGAAACAATACATCCTAATATCTTGTGATATAGACCACTATGGTCAAACAGATGCATATCTCTTACCTTGGTCCTTATAGATTTTCTCACTTGGAGTATGTTTCTGAACAATAATACCTTCATAACCAATAAACACCCATCAAAATTTGGGATAGAGTCATAATCTTTTATGCATGCATTTTAGGGGTTACCCCAAATTTTCACATACATTTGATTAATCTTAACTTCAACAGTATTTATCCAAATCCAACAATTTCAGAACTTACACCCCCCTTAAGATGTCTTTAATAACATATCAAACTAGCTGAACTCCTGAATTTTTGGGAAGGCAATCAACAATCATCAAACACTTAACTTACTTGATTTCAACAATTTCATCACATTTTTACTTCATCTTTTTAGCATACTTCCATAACCTTATAAAAATTGTTAACAAAACTATGGAGGAACTTAACATACCTCACACTTTGAAGAAAGAAGAGAAGAAAACTCTGGAGAGGGTCTTGAGAGAGAAATGTTTATTTTCCTTAGAAGGTTTAAGTGTTTAAGCTAAATCAATAGTCTTTTATCATTCTCAAGCTCCAAGCTAGAGGTGCAGCTTAGCAAGACATGCCTCAAAGACCCCCACCTTAATTGCCTCCAATTAGAACATTACATTCAATGAGAATTCAGGCGACCTTTGGTATTCTAGTCGACCAATCACTTTTCTGCCAAAAACCCTTTTTGCACAAAATTTTGGTTGACCACTTCTATACTGGTGATGTGCCCCAACAATCTACCACCTGAACCCGAGCTTAAAGGCTCATTGTTTTTCTAACCTAGTTTATATTGCAGGGAAAATCAAACAAACTGAATTTGAAGATGAGTCAACGCAAAATGATAAAGAGACCCCTAGACAAGTGTTCACTTGGAGGCAAGACATCTCCCCTCAACTAGGACCTATCTTGCATGGTTATGATGATCACACTTTGGCTGAGGACAATTAGGCCAATCAGAGGAAGTTATGTTAGTTTTCTATTTTGATATGTTGAATTAAACTTTACTTAGTTGAATACTTTTGGATTGATTACATTTTGGTTAGTTTTAGATCATTTGAAGTTGATTAGAATTGAGATGCTTGGCTAGCATGTTAACCAAGCCCTCATGCCCAATTTTTGTGAACTTAGGGGGGATTTTGTAATTTCCTTCTTTTGTTTCATTAGGGAGGTATTTAACCTTCCCTAATGAAGAACCCTAATTATTTTGGAACTCATTTTGGTACTGCAACCTTCGTGAGAAGGATTTCTCTCAAACTCTCAATGCGCGATTCTTGCTTCATCGCAAACCCTAACACCGAAGCTCCTCCTCTCACTCATTCTTGCACAGTCTTGGAGAGGAGGTTCGAGCTAGCTCTTCTAATATCTTCATTAGGAGATGTCTTTAGGGTGTGGAGTTAGAAGATCGTGGCAAAATCCAAGGTGGAGAGGTACTCTTCGAAGTGTCTCGAACTAGTCGCATTCCTCTGAAGTTTGAGGGCTTGCAAACCAACTTGGTGCCTTGTTTTTCTTCCTGTTATCTTGAGGTTCTTGCTATGTTTTGATCTGAGAATACTTGCCCTTTAATTGAAGATAGATTTGGATTAATTTAAATTTAAATTCATGACTTTGTACGTCGTTCTTTGGAGATTGCCAAAACTGCCTATGCAGAAATTGTTTTAGGGAAAAGTCTTTATTCGCGCACAACTCACATTCCATAACAAGTTTTGAATGTGAATTTTAGAGGAGATATTATTTTGATTGATTGCTAGTTTCCATATAAATTTGGGGTCAAAAGACTGTATGCATTTGGAGTTATAATTGATTCAATTTTGTTGCCCAGATTTTGTGAAAGCCGATTGCCGATTTGCATTGTGTTGTTGTTTTGAGACTTGGGGTCTGTAACATCCTGTTTATTTTTTAATTTAAAACTCACAATTTTTGAAAACTTTTTCTTTTAAATCACAGTGGAAGACTTTTTATTTGAAAACTAACTTAAATAAGAAGTGCATAAATAAACTCTTTTTCATTAAACTATTTATTACTTAAAACATATCATACTATAAAACTTTAAAACATTGCAACAGCGGAAGACTTGTATTTCAAATACTTAAAGAATTGAACATTATTTGAAAACCTCCTTTATGTGATGAAATACCATAACAAAAGTTCACTTCTCAAAACATTATTGCCAAACATTACATTTCTTCTTTAAACTTTTTTAGCCTAACTAACCGCTAAGCCCGTAACGCACAAATGCCCCATCAACTGCTACTTTCTTTAATCCTTTGTATACCTACATCACAGGACCTGTCTATGAGCCTAATGCTCAGTACGTAATACAAAAGTAAAATGTGCTTATGCAATGCTATTCAAACACATACAATATTCTATTTTGTTTATTTGTCTTTTACCGTTGCATTTTCCTTTTTATGTTGAGTTTTCCCTTAACTATTTTTCTTTTAAATATTTCTCTAAGTGAGAGAAACCTCTTCAATTTCTGAACTCACTCAAACTAGTTCACCTCCGATAAGCAGCTACAGTATCAACCAAAAGCTATGCTAGCGTTTGTACACATCAATGTATAACAATCGGTTCTGACATCAATCGAAAACGCGCTAGCAGCCATGCACATCAACGCTAATGGCCTCACTTACCATTAGCTGGTCTGTTTCAACATCGATCGAGAACAAACTTTTCGTATTCTTTTACTTAATTGTCTTTTACTGTTATTCATTTTGTGATTCGTTCCCACATGAGAGCAACCTCTTAAGTCTCTGAACTCACGTAGAAAACTATCTATTTATGTTTACGTTCATTCGCAATTCAGTTATATTTGTACTTTCATGTCCATTAGGAACAATAATGTAAGCATACAATTCTATTTATCGTGTCTATTATTGTAACCTTAAAACTTCCACCATTTTCTAATTACAGAACTTAACTTAAATCTAATAAACATACCAGCAATCATTCAACAGTACGTTTCTAGATATAACTTAAGCTATGCATTTAGTAAACAAGCATCAAACAAACACCCCCTAATTCCTGTGATGTAGGCCCTTTCAGACAAAATACATACAGTACTACGTGCCTGGAGTCCTTAGCTTTATCAAGTTAGCACTTTAAGTTTCTTCACAAAACCGCTCTAGATTTTCATTACAATTGTTTACTGCATTTTATGACTTTGACACACTAGAATGGTGAATAGTAGATAAATCCAATACTCATAGAAGCACACACAGTCATGGTTTCTCACGCTCAATTCCTTCTCACAGAAGTCACAAAGTGTTTCCCACAAAGTCCAAAACCTTGCAACCCATCATTTGATTCTCACAGACTTCCTCCTTCTATCACCTTCTTTTTCTCCAAAAACATCAACAACACAAACTGCCTTTCATGCTCTCATTCACAGCAAGCACGACATCTCTCTTTCTCTCAAACTAATTCGGCAGAGTAATCCCACTATTTTCCAACTTTTTCTCTCAAACTCTGCTGTCTTCCATCTCATTTTATAGACTTCTAACAACGTCTCTTCATCATCCCCATGAAGATGGAAAGCCATTGGACGTATCTTTAATTACTCATAATCATCCAGGCGTTCAGACGACAAATCATCACGTCGGTTATGCATTCCAGATGACAATTTTTAATTGCATTCAATTGATTTTAATGAAGGATGATCAACCACCCTTCTGCCAAATGCCTGCACAATTCTTCAGAAAATTTTCTATTTTATTGTCTGTCAACTAATTCATGGCAATCGCCCACCATAATCGACCGCAGTTTCCAAACTTGAACGTAACATGTAATTCTTCTCCAGATCATGCACGTACACGTTATTTCTTGTAACGTGACACATAATGGATAAGTTTTGTCAAGGAAACTTAAAGTGTTAAACTGTTAAAGCAAAGGACTTCAAGTACGCGTTACTGCATGTGCTTTGTCCGAAAGGACCTACATCACGGGAAATTAGGGTTTTGTTTGATGCTTGTTTAATTGATTGTTATGAATTGCATATTAATAGATTAAATTTAGTCTTTTAGTTAGGACGGATCACGTTTTTAAGGATATGATTAAGGAACACGTTAGATAGGATTGTATGTGCACGACAACATTAAGACATGGAATCATAAAGTACATGAAAATAAATATACGTAAACAGCTGTGGACCAGTTGGACACATCCGGCACAGAAATCAAGATAAGTAAACGATTATGGTTCGGTTGGATACGCCCGGCACAAATGTTTATATGGTCCGGTTTGGTGGGCGGTAAATGGATGTTTATGTGGTCCGGTTTGACACGTCCGACATATAAACTGTAAATGGATGTTTATATGGTCCAGTTTGACTCGCCCGACAGATAAACAATAAACAGATGTTTATATAGTCTGGTTGATACACTCGACATATAAATAGTAAACGAATATTTATATGGTCCGATTTGATACGCCTTCATATAAATAGTAAACGAATGTTTGAATGGTCCAGTTTGATACGCCCAACATATAAACAATAAAAGATAGAAATAGTAAACAAATATTTGTATGGTCTAGTTTGATACGCCCAACATATGAGCAAAATGAAATAAGGATAAAAGACATGAACAGTAAAAGAGAAACAAAACAGAAAACCATATGTTACAGAAATTGTATGTGAAATTTATGTTTTACATTTATATCATATACTGAGCATTAGGCTCATAGTTAGGTCTCGTTGATGTAGGTAAAAAGCAGATGAATGGATAAAGCTGTTAAAGAACGTAGCTGATGGGCATTGCTATGTGGACGTTTGTGTTGTTGGCGACATTGACATGTGATTATGGCTCATGAAGATGAAATAAAATGTTTTTAAAAGCTTTTAAGTGTTTTACGATTTCAAATAAATGTTTTAAGTTAATGTGTTTATTTAAATGTTTATTTAAATAATGGATTTATGATATTAAATTGTAGAAGACTTCCGCTGTTTATTACTCTAGTATTTTATTAAGCAATAGTTTTATGATGGTTTTAAAGAAAAGAAAAATTTATACGGAAAAAGGTTACGGGATGTTACATTGGATCCCCAAGGGGGGAGATTGTGGCATCCCGCCCTGTGAAGGATAGGTAATGTCCAGATGTAGGTCCGACCTATATCAGTGGGGGTACACAATCCCACATCAGTTGGGAGTGTAGAAAAATGAATGGTTTATAAGTAAGGTTCCTATCTCTACATAGTACAACGCGTTTTGGGCTAACCCCAAGAACAAAAACAGTGTGAGCTTCAACCCAGATCAGACAATATTGTACTAGGCGCACCAGGAGACGTTACACTCCTGTTTCTAATATGTAAATATTTTGGTCAACCACTTCTACACTGATCAACCATTTTTCAATCTGAGAGACCCCAAAATCTAATCGATATAAATATTGGTTGACCAACTCCAATTTGGTCAACCACTTTTCCCTTGAAACCTCTTATAGCCATTTGAATCTCCACTCCTCCTTAAACCATAACACAAAACTCTCAATTCATATCACATATCATAAGTTCAATATATCTAACTCATGCATCTCTAATTTTAACCACATTACAAATAACATAACCTATTGCAAAACAATTATTTACATTGAAAACATAGAATTCTTTTCGGGTATTACAAAATCACGTTGTGTGAACAAATATTTCAAACTCTTATGATAAAAAAAACACTTCAAACTTTGCATCATATAAATACCTTTGCCATATCTTCAAAGCAAAAATAATGACTGCAAGCTCTAAGTCGTGGGTTGGGTAATTTCGTTCATGTGTTTTTAACTGTCTAGATGCATAAGTTATAACTTTGTCTTGCTGCATCAGAACACAACCCAAACCAACTCCTGACGCATTCGTATACACGACATATGGTAAAGTCTCACCAGGTATTGCTAGAACTGATGCAGTAGTTAATATTTGTTTCAGCTCCTCAAAAGCTATCTGGCATTTACTATCCCAGATAAACTTAACGTCCTTTCGAGTCAATTAAGTCAATGGTAAGACAATAAAAGAAAAGTTTTCCACGAATCAGCGATAATAACCAGTCAGCCCCAAGAAACTACGTACTTAAGTAACATTCTTAGGTGACTTCCAATCTCATACAACCTCAATCTTGGCTTGATCAATAAAAATGTCATTTTTGGAAACAATATGGCCTAAAAATTTAACTTTAGTCATTTAGAAACTACATTTTTCTCGCTTAGCCTACAATTGGTGTTCGCATAACGTCTGCAAAACAATCCGCAAATGCTCCATATGTTCTTCTTCAGACTTTGAATATACAAGAATATCATCAATGAACACCACCACAAATTGGTCAAGATAAGACCGGAAGACTCGATTCATAAGATCTATAAAGGCAACTGGTGCATTAGTTAATCCGAACAAAAGCATAAAAAATTTGAAGTACCCATATCTAGCTTGAAAAGTTATTTTAGGATATCCTTCTCATGGATTTTTAACTGGTAAAAGCCATATCTCAAATCAATTTTTGAAAAAAATATAGACTCACCAAGCTGATCAAGTAGATAATCAATTCTTGGTAACATGTACTAGTTTTTTACCATCACTTGATTTAATCTCTGATAATCAATACATAAGCGAAGGGAACCATCTTACTTTTTTGCAAATAAAACAGGCACACCCCACAGCAAAATACTATTTCGAATAAATCCATTCTGCAACAAATCATTTAGCTGAGTTCTCAACTCATTTAACCCAGCAGTAGTTATATAGTACAGAGCAATATAAATTGGTGCAGTGTCGGGCACCAAGTCAATACAAAAATCAATCACACGATCGGGTGGCAACTGAGGAAGAACCTTGGGAAAAACATCCTAAAAATCGGAGACTGTCAATAACTCTAGATCTTGCTTGACCGAAATGTAGTCACCGCTGATAGTAAAAATAGTCTCATAGTGCTTCAATTTCCTTCAACCATCCAAATAGGCTCGTAAAGTAGAATCGACATAGAATTTAGGAATATCACATGAATATACAAGAATTTGACCATCCATTAACGTTAGAGTTACTGTCCTCCGATGACACTCAATTCTTGCTTTATAACTATTCTACTAGTCCACACCTAGGATCACATCAAATTAATCAATGGGTATCACAACCAAGTCAATAGATAATTCGTGCCCACAAATGACAAAGGCGACAGATTCCACAAAAAATTTCATCTCGTAACTTTTATCAATAAAGGTACTTAACATAAAAGAGTTTTCAAGCCTCTTTATAGTCAAACCCAAAATATACACAAATGAAAGAATGAGTTGTACCTGTGTCAAATAATGCATGTGTAGTAGTAACAAAAATAGGGATCGTACCATCAATGACACCCTGGCTAGGCAGATCAAATTCTTAAGATCCTGCAACTACATATGCTTGTCCCATCACTTTCTCCTTCCCCTTTCTACCACCTCTGCGACCACCTTCAGATTGGCTAGGAATGAGTCCCACAAGCTGGATAGAAGACCCTGCAGGAGTGGAGTTAGAAGCAAAACTTTTTTGTTACCCAATAACTCTTTGAAAGTCAGTACTAGCCAGCTAGTATTGATGTTGATAAGGTGACCTATGACCGACAAACTGCTGGGGGATAAATGACTGGGGTCCAGAATAAGCACATTGACTCAGTCAAAAAAATCCTCGACCAGCTCCAAAATTAGGTCTAGATGGAGTCAACTGAGTAGGTGCATAGTTTGTTTGAGAAGACCTTTAATTTGCTGGACGGTTTCTTCATAAATATCCAAGTTGTCGCAAATATGATAAATATATGGGCCTGTAAACCCACGGGCATGAGGGATACCATCAGAATGTCCACTAGAGTTACCTTGAGAATGACCCCCACGGCTTGAACCCTTCTTTTGGTCTTTCCTGGTAATTTTACCACTTGTTTGTGGCTCTTTCTTTGCTTTACTTTTGTATTCTCTCAAGAATTCGTCCAGATCAGCTTCAACATATTGAGTTGTAGCTACCACTTCAAATTCAACAACAAAAAGTCAGGATTGGATTTTGGGCCTCCACTTTATCTGTATTTTCACTATTCTCTCCACTAGGTCCACATAAGACGGTTGTGTACATATTAAATCGAGTTCTAACTAAGGCTGTTTCTAAAACACCATTTGAGTAAAGGTTGGAAACTGAGCTTACAATATATACGCATATGGGGATGTTCGTATGAAGTAAAGATATATAATCCACAAGAGAATAAACTAGACTCAAAGACTATTAACAGGTATTTCATTAGATATGTCAAGAAGTTTAAAATTATAGATTTTATTATCCATCTCATAACACTAGAATTATAGAGTTAAGAAATGCAAAATTTCTTTGATTTTCAACCTTTTAACTCAAGTGATATATTGATTGTTATAAATTATACTCCTCAAGGTCAAATAAGTGTTGAACAACCAATCATTGAAGATCCATAAGTTGCTGATAATAATAAAGTAAATCAAATTCTTGAGAAAATAACAAAAATTGTTGATCAACCAGTTAAATAACATATTTCTCAAGAAAATATAAAAACAACATTAAGAAGATCTACAAGAGAAAAGAAATCAGTAATTTCTAGTGATTATGTTGTGTATGTACAAGAATTGGACTATAATATTAGAGTTGAAAACGATCTTGAAACTTTTTCACAAGCTATGGGTTGTAAGAAATCAAACTTATGATATGATGCTATGAAAGAGAAGATGAATTCAATGGGTTTTACAAAGGTTTGGGATCTCGTCGAGTTGCTTGTTGATATAAAAGACATAAGGAGTAAATGAATGTTTAAAACTAAAAAAGACTTGTTAGACAACATTCAGAGATATAAGGTTAGACTCGTAGTTAAAGGATTCATTCAAAGAGAATGAATCGACTACAATGAGACTTTTTATCATGTATCTAGCAAAGATTCTCTTCGCACTATTATAACATTAGTTGCACATTTGGATTTGGAGTTGCAATAAATGGATGTGAAAATGACATTTTTTAAATGGAGATTTAGAGGAAGAGGTTCATATGAAACAACTTGAAGGATTTTGTAATACCCCAATTTTTTATATAGAAATTTAATAAGAATAATTGGAAAGTATTTGAGAATATTCGAATTTATTAGATAATTATTCGGGTATTACCAATGACGTATTCGTTAAATTATAATTTATGAAAGTTAATGTAATTAAAATAAATATTAATTCAACTAATTAAATTATAATATTTGAGATTAATTAAAGTTATTTTTAAATAATGAAAGAATTAGTGAAAGATTAAATTAGAAGTAATTAGAATTTAAATATAAGAGTATATTAAGTGAAGAATAAAGGTATAACTAAGATTTATTGGGTGATTTAATTGAGGATAAATAAAATGGAATTTAAAATAAAAGAAAAAGAAATTTAATTAAGGAAAAAGAAGGGGGGAGGGAACTGGTTCATGCTTAACCAATTTGGCTGATGAAAGAACAAATGGACATAGCCATTTGTTCTAGTGAACCAGAAGACAGAAACGAGAGAGAGAAAGCGATGATGTGAGGGAGAGTAAGGGCGTTCGGGCGACGGTGAACTTGAGCTTGGGCTCGTGGTGGTTCCTTCGCGGCGAGCGGCGTCTAGCGTTGCTGGCAGCTCGTTGAACGTTGGGACGACAACGGGCTCGGGAGGCAGCTTCTTGGGCTAATTTGGTACGAGGCTCGGGACACTGGATTTGGCGTCGGGTCATGATGAACGGCGACTCTCTCGCATTCCCGGTGGGCGACGGCACGGTGTGGCGATGGCAAGGTGTGGTGATGGTGAGGCCGTGGCTTCCAGCCTCGGGTCGGTTGTGGGGGGCTTGAGTACTCTGACCCGGGTGTAGGGGAAATCAACTCAGGTTGAACCGTTGCCTGCTATGTAGGCAACCCCATCACTTTTGCCAGCTTGGAATCGCACTCAGGTGAGACAATATAATCTCTGGTAGGGGGTAGCCTCTGAAAAGCTGGTGAGTCGTGGGGAGAGTTGTCTGGAGATGGACAGAGGTGTGGTACGACTTGTGGTCGAGGAAGGAGGAAGGCAGAGGGAAAACCGTGAACTGCAAGAGGCAAGGAGCTCCATGAAGGGAGCTGAGGGCTGAGTGCTTCCCTGCATGCTGGTATGATTTCTTCTCGGTTGGTTATTGGGTTTTGTTTACTGATTGTTCAGTTAAGGCTTTCTGAATGAGTTAATTGATGGATTAATCTATTGGGTCTCCGCTTTTGATTATGTGAATGGATTTGTTTATCTGTCATAGGTTCTGTGAGGATAGTTTATGTGCTCTGTTGTGATGGATAATATAGATCACCTGTTGATAGAGCTACTGTCTTTATTTCTCCATGTGAAGCATGTGTATGTATTGGATTTAGCATTTGCTTAGTGGTTGCTAAGAAATGTCTATGATGTTGACTAAGGATGAGCAAATGAAGTTCATGTTCTATTAATGATTTTGCTGATTTTTGACGTGTGTATGTATGATGGTAATTAATAAAGATTTAAGGGTGTAGATTATTTAAGGGTGTAGATTACAACAAAGTTGTTAAGTTGAGCATGTTGGAATCATTAAGCGTTATGTTTTGGTTAGGTGTCAAAGGAGTACTTAGAATTCGTACAAGTTAGAATACAATTCATTTATAAGTTGTAATGTTTTAATTGTGAAGGTATTTGAAAGAGAAGAAGAATGAATATTAAGCGTGGGCACGCAATAAAGAATTGAGGTGGGTATGTCTTGGCCATTTGGAGGCCCTACACCACAAGTGGGGGTGCATGAGTTTTATGATTAGTTGTGCCGTAGTTATTTCCTCTGTTGGTTTATTTGTTGTAGATATTTCCTGTGTTGATTGATAGCATAGATTTGTTAGTACTCTGTTGATTTGGTTAAGTTCTGTGACATTTTCCTTTTGTTGTTGTACTCTGTTTTATTGTCTATTACATGATACAAATGCCTTGTGTGATAAAGAAATGATGAATGTTAAAAGGGTGACGAATGGTTAATGCTGAAAGGATGAATGCTTACTGTGTACTTTACTTACTGTTATTTATTTGTGCCATAATTCCTTCGTTGTTCTACCATTGGTTCTGTTGTCATTTCCTTTGTTTGATATCCATGTTAAATTAATAAGCATCTTAGTCAACCAATAATTGATTAACTAGTCGTAGGATAACCACTTGAGCATGTTAATAATTAGACTAGCATGTTAATAAATTGTTGAGCACATTTAATTCATTTGATTATTTTCGGATGCATGTCAATTAATTAGAGTAATTAACTAACCACCTAAGCTTGAAATTAACTAAGCATGTAATATGATGTAATATGAACATGTAATTAATTAGGATGAGCATGTGATTAATTAGGGTAGATAAGTGGCATGTAATTAGCATATTCAAACCATTAGCATGTTCACTTACTTAAGCATGTTTAATTTGCTAGGCTTATAAGTCTGAGTAAGTTGAGCATGTCAATAACTAAAATAATTAGCACACTTGATTAACCAACTAGCATGTTAAATTAATTAGGCCTTAAGCATGTTAAATTGTTAACCAATTAGAATCCTAATAGTAGTTAATACTTGAGCATGTTAAGCAACTAATTGCACTTAACCCTTAGAGCATGTTTAATAATATATTCATTAACTATAACTAGGATAACTAATTACCACATTTGATTAACAAAAGCATGTTTAATAATTTAGAATAAGGATTGTAATTCCTACTTGAGCATGTTAATTAATTTGAGTAATTAAATTAGGCTTGAGTATGTTCAATTAACTAATTAATTAACTAGTCGTAAAACAATTACTCGAGCATATTTATTTAATTGTAATTCATCGCATGTTTACCTTATCGTCTCTTTATTACTCATCCACTGTTTCAATTCAAGCATGTCATTGGCCCCTGTTATGCACTTTCAATTATACTTGTCAAGCTCTTTCAATTCCCTTTATTCATTAGTTATGCAATTTCAATTACAGTTACTTTATTTTATATGCACACTTCAATTATTGTTAATGATATGTTATAATGTATCATGCATTATGTTAGGTTGAGAATGTATGGTCATGTATCATGTTAATAGAAACTCATAGGGAGTGCCACCGGATGGTACTCAAGCATGCATTATGCGAAGTAAAATGTTAAGAAAATGAATGAATGGGGAGTTGGGGGGGGGGGGGGGGTGGATGGGTAGCGGGTTTAGTCTGCAACTAGCCGAAGCCCCTCCCTAATAGGGAATGAGAGTTCTAGTTGCAAGTAAAAGGTTAAATCCGATCCACTATTCCATAGGCAATCCTCCAATCTTTCGCTCGAAGTACGAGTAATGAACGAATGAATTAATGCAAAGTAATGAATGAATGAATGGCTTAATGAAAGGATTGCTTTGAGTGGCCCCCATTCCAAAAGGACTAAAGAATGGCATATCATGTGCATTAAACCCCTTTTCCTTACTAAGCCTTTGGAGCTTATAGTTTACTTGTGGTGTAGGTACAAATGACAAACAGATAGAGATAATCTAAAGCAGAGATGAAAGATTTGCACGTGCGAGATTGAGGCTAGCTAGGCTAAAGAGAATAGAAAAGAAAAGGTTGTAAATGAATTGTAATTAATCATTTAGTTTTCCTTTCTCAAACGCGGTATTTATTTGTTTAGTATTTCTTCATTAAATGATTTATTTATACTTCCACAAAGTTTTGATAAACCCACTATGTTTTAGATAAAAGGTTTTATAATGCTTCCGCAAAGATTTTATAATGGCTTTAACGAAAGGTTAGTAGCGGTCTGATTTATGTCGCACACTGATTTGTTTTGAAAGCGATTTCAATGGTTTTATAAAAATTTCAAATTTGCAAGCATTTTAAAGGATTTACGAAAAACTAAGTCGTTACAGATTTTCCTCTAAGGAAGGTGTAACATCCCGATATTTTTAAGTTGAATAACTATTGGGATATTACCAAGGGCGTTGAAGCGTTGAGCCTAAGAGTGATTTCAGTAACGTTTTTCACATATACGTGATGTAATCAAAGTGTTGGAGTTATGAAGATATTGCATCGCGTATCTATACGTGTCATTTTGCGTGATGTATATTTATGAAGGAATGTTGTGGGGTAAGAGCTAAGTGTGAAAAGATAGAGGAAAGTGGAGGTTTTGGAGTTGCAGACGCTAGCTATTGACTTGCGGACGCAAAGTGTCATCCGCAAGTACTTGGCCACGCTAGCATTGGACTGAGGGTGGTTGGGGACGCCATCCAGCGTCCTAACCTCACTGTGCTGCGATGGTGCGGACGCTGGATGAGGACAATGGGGATGAGACAGGACGCGTCCGCAACGAATCTGTTTAAGTCTGGAGACTTTTGGACGACTGCAGACGTCAGCGGACGAGAAGGATAGGAGTCTGATTTGAATCTGTCCAATTCTTGGACACTTTCGGATGCTACAGGCGGATGATGCGGACGCTATCTGGATTTCGAAATTGGGTTGCAGACGATACGGACAAGGGGGTAAGATGCCAATTTCCATCCGAACTCAGCTTTTACCCAGGAGAATCTAGTCTTGCGGACGAATGCGGACGCGAAGATACCTTCTGCGAATCAACGCAGATCAGCGACTGAACATATTTTAAATCAGAATAAAAACGACCCTTAACCAATTAGAACGGAGCTCCCTGACACGAATCCGACTCTAGAGCATGCGGTGTCGATTCTCTGGTCCCCACACGTGTGATGGTCTCCCCTCCAGGTCGACTAAGTCGTCCCCCTTCCTCTTTAGCCTTCATATTCTTCCTGCGAAGGGGTGAGTTAGGGAGAGGCTGAGTCCAGAGATAGGGGTTACGTTAGAAGAGTCCGAGAGGGAAGGAGAGGGCTCCCTTCATGAGAGTAGATGGTTTCTGAGAGTGAGCTCAGTGTGGGAGCTGCTGTGAAGCTCCAATTGTTGTGGAGAAACGTGGAAGCTGGGAGTGCAGCTGTCCCTGCTTTAGTTCTTCAAATGGGTAAGAAAAATGGGGTATTCTTGGCCAGGTGGAGGCCTTACACCACATGTGTGTGTGTGTGTGTGTATAGTGTTAGTGTTCTTAAACTACCTAGTGATAGTTATTTGATACTCTGTAACAATGTTTCCCCTGCTGTGTTGTTATACCCTATGTAGTTGTTATTTCTTCCGTTGGGTTGCCTTACTGTTAGTTATGTTGAGTTGATTTACACTGTAATAAACACTTAAGGTTCAAAGATGAATAGGTGTAGGAGAATGGGGATTAAGTGAAGTCTGAAGATGAGCTAAAGAATCCTATGATGAATGATTCCTGTTATATGTCCTTGATGTGTTCTAAAATTTCTAGTTAAGTGCTGTGATACTTTTCTTTCATTATTGGTGTGCTCTGTCTCATTTTAAGTCATACAAATGCTTAGTAACGAAGAAAAATGACAAATGTTTATGTCAAAGCAATAAGGAATGTTCAAGGGTAAACATTTGCTGTTGTTGGTATTCCATAAGATTTTCTGTTATTTCCTTAGTGTGGCCCATAGACTTCCTTGCTGGATAAATTGTTATGTGATTGTTTTCTGTGCTGATCAATATGCTGTGGATCATGGTTCTTGGTTGAGTCTAACGGTTTAATTGTTTAATCAAGCATGTAAACTACTCAAGTATGTTAATTATTAATTTAGTAAATCAATTACCTAGTATGTTAAATAACTAGCATGTTAACCTAGTTAAGTCTAGTATGTTTTAATGTTAATTAAAATAGTTAATGAGCATGTTAATGAACTAGTGTAATTATCCTATGTGTGTGATAATTAGTAATTGATAGTAATTGACTACATTAAGCACATTTGATTTGTGTAATTAACTAAAGTAATTAAACTTGAGCATGTAAATCACTAAGTAAAGTAGAACTATCACCTAGATTAATGGTAGGAAGCATGAAAATGATCTAAGAAAATACTAGAATAATTAGCATGTTAACGTATAGTGTTATGTTCCATTAATTCAATTATGCTTTCCTTATTAAATCCATACTCGAAGCTAATGAATGTTTTATAATTGCTTTTGTCATTGTCTACTTGATAGTGCTTACAATTTCGATTTCACATCATTAGCATGTTAATCAAAATTGAAGTATGTAAGTATTCTTTAAGCATGATTAGTTAACTAGAATAAAAGCATGTAATCAACATTTGAGCATGTAATTAATTAGAATGATATTAGCATGTACATTAATTAACTTGTATCTATATTCTTCTGAGCATGTAGATCGGCTAAACATGTAAAACGTAATATTCTTTGAGGCATGTAATTACTATTTAAGTAAATTAATTAGCTAAGTATGTTAATTAGTTAGCATGTTAACTTAGCTAGGTCTAACATGTTTCAACATTAATTAATATTGTCATATGAGAATGACAATTCATTTAAGTACGTTCAAGCATGCTAACTAATTAGAGTAGGTAAATGGACTTGAGCATGTAATCGACTAAAGTGGTGTTATAACTTGAGTATATAACTCACTAGAATAATTAATCAGATGACCACCTAGAATGATAAATATAGGAAGCATGTAAATGGACTAAGAGGTTAACTAGATAATTGACATGTTAATTCCTGTATTCAATATTATAATGCTATCTGTATTATTGGTTGTCTTCATTGCTATGCGTATTCAATTCTTATTATTCTTTATATGTGCGTCTCCAATTCCTGTTCTTCAATTACTGTTGTTTGCTTTATTATATGCGCAGTTACAATTTCAGTTACTTTCTTTTATATGCGCACTTTAATTTTTATAAATGTTATTATGTGAAGCATCATGCATCATGTTAAGTTGAGAATGTGTGGTCATGTATCATGTTAATAGGAACCAAGTAGGGGGTACCCCCTCGGGGTGGTACCCACATGCATGAGTGAGGGTAAATGATGAAAATGAATAAAACTGTTAGATAATAAAGGCCTTTATGGTCCAGTAGCTTAGACCGGCATAGACGCAAAGAAAAGAATAAGGGAGTTGGGGGATGGTACGGTAAGAACGGATTAGCCAGGTAGATAGGATTTAAAAGAATATTACCTTTCCCTTGTCAGGACTGCGAGACTATCTACCCTAGGTGGTTGAAGTCGACAAAGATCTACCCTACCGCCACGGATTCTTCCAATCTCCAGCTCGAAGTACAAGTAATGAACGAACGACGTAAAGAAAGTAATAAAATGGTAAACGGTTAATGAAAAGATTGGTTTGGGTGGCCCCCATTCTAACAAAGACTAAAGAGTGGCATTCATGTAGTATAGAACCCTTTTCTTTACTGAGCCATTAGGCTCACGTATTACATGAGGTGTAGGTACAACGATGAATAGATAATAAAAAGAACGATAAACACATAATGAAGCAGGGATGGATGATTTCGCACACACGAGACTCAGGGCTGGCCAGGCAAAGAGAAAGATGGGTAAACGAGTGTAATCAAATGATGTTTAATTGTCAGGTTCATTTGTTAAACGTAGTGTTTCAATTGTTTAGTATTTTTCTTCTTGAACTATTTATGTACGCTTTCGCCATGATTTACAAAGGTTTAATTATTTACGCTTCTGCACATTTTATCAAAGAGTTTTTCATAACGAGTTTTAATAAAAGAGTTAGTAACGATCCGGTTAGATACACTTTGATATGTTTTGTTTTAAAAAGAAAGAAATTTCAAATTTTTTTGCGTTTTAATGATTTACAGAAATCCGGGTCATTACCAAAGGTGAGCATTTAGTTTGCACGATTAAAAAAATCCTTATACAGATTGAAACATGGTTTTTGAAATTTCATGACGTTATCTCTGTTAGTTTAAGTGTCATTAGACTTATTTGTTTTGATGATGAATGTTTTAATTGAAATTATAAGTTGTTTACAGTTTGATTATGCCTAATTGTTTTATTCTTATATCTATATTGATCCTTATTGGAAAAACCCCTTAACAAGGGTATTTTTATGTTTTAATATGTCTACCTAAGTCCATTTAGTTTATATGTTGATTATTAAGTCTTAGAGGATTCAATAAGGGCAAAACATGGAGAAAAAGTCGACTTCGAAATAGAGATGGTTAACCAAATTAAGCTACAACAATGGAGGTGGTCAACCAGCTTAGAAATGGTTGACTGAAAATAAAGGCAAATTGCTTGAGAATTCAAGACTGCTGAGAAGCGGTTGACCGGTGCATAAATGGTCGATCGCCCAATAAGTCAAATTCGAGTTAGTTTTTGAGATGTGAAGAAGTAGTTGACCGACGAGGAATAGGTTGACCAGTTTGACAGAGCAGAGCAAAAATTGGACAACCAAACACTAACGGTAACATTCCAATGGTCGAGAGGCGGTCGACCACTCAAGCTATCTCTATACATAGAAGACACTCCGAAGCTCAAATGAACGAAGAGAAAACTATGTTGAAACGCTGCCAAAATTCATACTCAAGTTCTCTATAAAAATAGATTGTCAAACTTAACTCTCCATACTCTCAAACTTGAGATTTAATATTTGGGAGAGTTATGTTCTTGTTTGTATTTTGTTTTTATTTCATTGTACTCAAATTAAGAGTGACACCTTGTGAATAGTTAAACTAAAGGTGACGCCTTGAGAATTAGTCATTGTAAATGTTTCGTTGACACCCTTGAAGTCAATAATCACTAACGAGGAGGTTATAAGATTAAGGATCTCCAAGTCAGAAACTTGGAGCGCATACATAGGTTGGAGTTGCCGAACCGGATAAACAAATTAGGTTTGCATTTTCTCTATCTCTTAAACTCTTTATTTTTTTTTTATTATTTGTTTATTTGTTATTGATAAATCATTTAGGGTTCAACGATAAATATATCGCATGAAAAAAATTTAGATCGCCTAATTTACACCCCCCCCCCCCCTTCCTTAGGCGCATATCGATCCTACAATTTCTTTATTTGGTTTTGTAGAAAATATTGTGGATCAGTGTATATACCTTAAGGTTAGTGAAAATAAGTTTTGTTTCCTGATTTTATACGTGGATAACATTTTGCTTGCTACTAATAATAAAAGATTATTACATGAGGTGAAACAATTTCTCTTTTAAAACTTTGATATGAAGAATATGAGTGATGCATCATCCTATGTTCTAGAAATTAAGATATATCGAGACAGATTTTGATGTATTTTGGGTTTGTTTTAGAAAACCTATATCAATAAAGTTTTAGAAAGATTCATGATGAAAGATTATTCACTATGTGTATCTCCCATTGTGAAGAGTGACAAGTTCCATGTGAACCAATACTCGAAGAATGATATTGAGAGGGAGAGAATGAAGAACATTCTATATGCTTCAGCTGTTGAAAGCCATATGTATGCTCATGTTTGTGCAAGCCCTGACATTGCATCCATGTGAACCAATGCTCGAATAATGATCTTGAGAGGGAAAGAATGAAGAACATTCTATATGCTTTAGCTGTTGAAAGTCATATGTATGCTCATGTTTGTACAAACCCTGACATTGCATTCGTAGATGGAATGTTAGGAAAATATCAGAGTAATCTAGGTATAGACCACTGGGTAGATGGAAAGAAGGTGATGAGGTATCTTCAGGGAACCAAAGACTACATGCTTATATATAGACAAACTGATAATTTGGAAGTGATTGACTATTTTGATTCATATTTTGCTAGTTGTGTTAATTCACTAAAATCAATATCCGGATACATTTTTATGTTTCCTAGTGGACATGTGTGTATGGAAAAGTGCAAAGCAATCACTTATTGCTACTTCCACTATGAAAGTTGTGTTCGTTTCGTTTTAAGACTACCTTACATGTTATATGGATAAAGAATTTTATTACTAAGCTTAGAATTGTGCATTCAATTGCTAAGCCATTAAGGTTGTACTGTGACAACTTAGTTGCTATTTTTATGGCTAAAAATAATAAAAATGGTAATCAAGCAAACATACTGACATAAAATATTTAGTCATAAGAGAATGTGTTAAAGATAAATAAGTGATCATTAAGCACATTAACACTGAGTTGATGTTAGCTGATCCTTTTACTTATGTTTAAGGATCATGATGTTTTCTTAATCACCATCAAAATTTAAAGATCATGTACAAAGAATGAGACTTGGTTTCTCTATATAATTTCGTTGCAAGAACGAATATTAATAAAACTAAATGATGTTTTCTTATGTTTGTTTTGTCATATGCACATGTTTATTTTGAGAAACATTAATAAAGTTTGGACCTAAAATAAATATAGAGTTTATTCATTAAGTTATATGGGTTGGTGATTAAGAAACATGATGCATTGTGATACATGAAAAATAGTACTTAATTGCAAGAGTACATATCACTATGATTCATGTATTTTGTTTCTTAGTGAGGAAAATAATAAAAATATAAACCAAGTAGAAAAATGTTAGAAATTTTATATTTCATAAAATTAAAATTCTATAAAATTTAATAGTTCATCTTATTGATAAACTATCGTTTTAATTATCACAACTTTACGATTGTACCCTTTAAAGAAACTTGTACATTGGAGACACTCTTTGATGGAAAGAGTCCTTTGGTGTCTTTTGTTTTGAGATCCCATTTCTATCAATTCAATAAATTTCAATATACTTAAAGAAAAGCCTAATCCATGAAGAACAATAAAGAGAAAATTAAACACAAAGTTAGAGCATTAAAGACAAGAAGTACATAAATAACTATGCATATGATTTAATTGCTTATAAAGTTTAGAAATTATAGTGATTAAGTCTAATAAATCACACACTCAAATGAGATAATAAATTGAAGCTTCCTTTAAAGTAACTACGAAAAATAGAGCCCGCTAAAACTCTTTCTTTCTCTATATGTAGGAGTTACAAGACCTTTGTAGAAGTTACAAGACCTCAAACAACAACGAAAAATTAAGGTCGTATTATCGTCGGATTGAAACCGACAACCAAGTATCTTGATTTCTAACATAATGAAGCCCAGACAATTCCACCCATAATGCAGATTTGCAAACTATGGAACATCGACCACTTTGTCTGATAAAAACATAAAGCTCACCACACTGTGACCAACTTTGACGAAACCTACAACCTAATTACTTCTTCTAAATTTTAATCTTACCAGTTTCACGTACGTTTGACAATTCAAATTTAACAACAAACATGAAATTTCGATTGATTAACGTGAGAATTCATGCAAGAAGCAAGGAGTCAATAGGTAATGTCGCCATTGATGGAGAAAATGACTAGTTTTCATCGCCTGATTGAGAAAGCTTATCCGCTTCACCGTCAATGGAATCAATCCCTGGGCTCCCAGACTCTGCATTGAGGAAATGAACCAGAGGAGAAGTGAGAAATGAAAGTATGTAGACCAAAGCCATCGCTAATAGAATGATTGAAAACAAATCACCAGATCTAAAGTCTTTTCTGCTTTTCGGGTTTCAAAGAGTTAGTCTTCAACCTAGGTAACCACATTTTCTAGGATGAGAGCCCTGGAGGATAATACAATGAAATTCCTTTTAACAATGGAGATCTACAGTACAATTTTAGTGTAGCAAAAAGAACTAACGATAGAAACTTAAAAGGCAGAGGCTTACTTTTATGGCAGAAGTAACAGGAATAAAAGGTCATAAAAATCCGACTCCTGCATCGAAATGATTGCTGGCGAAACCCCATAGAAGATTACTGAGAAAACAGTGGATTGCAGAACGAAGAACAAACATAAACATGAATTTCTGTATTTCCCGCCACGTACTGCTACTGCACCAACTTTCCCGCCAGCACGGTTTACGGCGGCAATATAGTTGAGCAGAATCGATGTGGGCTCCGACTTCAGGCCCATCAGTAATTTGGTAATTAATTACAACATTGGTGGCAAAATAAAAATTAAAAAAAAAAAAACAACAACAGAGTACCAGTATTATTTCAATACGCAAGGAGAACATGAGGACTGAACGAAGCAAGCACGTCCCGGAATGAGTGGACAGCAAAAAACCTACTGCTACTGCAAGGACCCCATTTTCTAACGAATTTTTGAACGGTTTTTTCTTCTACGATCGCCTCTCCAAATTCTCTGCCCTTTCTCTAGGGTTATTATTTCATCCTCTGATTTATCGTCAATGGACTTGTTACATTCTATTCGTGTAAACACTGTTCCTCTCTCTATTGACCGACCTCACTCCGTCCTTCCGATCTTTCTCAACCGCCGAAGTGGGATAAGAAATTCTTCGCCAATTTCAGTTTCGAAGTTTGTGGCTCGAGTTTCCAGTAATGGTGTGGCAACGAAGAGGAGTAGTCTACCATCTTTGACGGAATCCGAAGCCTTGGAATTGGGGAAGACCAGTGCTGGTAGTGCCTTGGAGCAGCTTGACATTGAGCGCGGAGTTTGTGTTCCATTTCGCAAGTATTCTCCGGAGACAGTATGAATATTAGTAGTACTATCAGGATGCTACTTTCCGTATCATTATTTTCCATTCAGTTTAGCATGTAACCACGATTTTTGGAGTTATCCCTATGCTACTATTACACGATTAACATAGTTTTTGGGTTATAAATAAGATTCAAAGATAATATAAAAGTGCTGCATACTGTTTTTTTCTGTTTCGTAATAAGTGAGGAGTAAATTCCAGTACGTGAATATTGGAATTGGTAGTTATTAGTAGCATTTTTTGAACTAGCGGCAACAACCAATGGAACCACTGATACGATAATCAAATAAAGTTTATATTCATTATTCATGTTGTTTAAGTGAGTTTTATTCATGTTTCTGGTCCTTGCAAATCAGGTCAGGAATAAGGTATTGGAATCCAGAGGAGCTATTCTGTCTCTTATGTATCGTGGTGTGGAAATAGTATGGAGTTTGGGACTTTATTGGTCTACTCTCATGTATGATTACTTCATTGGAAGGGATGAAGAAGTTGTTCCCTATCGTGCTCGGCAGCTTAGAAACCTCCTTTGTGATTTAGGACCTTCATTTATCAAAGCTGGTCAGGTACGTTCATTTTATCAAAGATGTATTTACTATTTGGTTTTGTTACAGAGCATTCTATTTCTATTTTCTCTTTTTTGTCCAAAGTATTACTTGCATCATAGAAATATCTCACTCTGTTATTTGCATAAGAATGAGAGAATGAAATTTTCTCAAATAAAAGATTTATGGAATAAATAGTTTAGAGTTGAAAATCCATAGTTTTTCCTTTTGCCTTTTCACCCCTTGTTCAGATTTATTTGTGTGAATGACAGGTTCTTGCGAACAGGCCTGACATAATAAGGGAAGATTATATGAATGAGCTTTGTATTCTTCAAGATGACGTTCCACCTTTTCCCAATCAGGTAATGTCTTTCAGTCAACTGTATTAAATGTAATTATTTTCTATGGCGGAAAATTTTCTCTTAAAAAATCTATTATTGCTTTATCCAAGGAGTATTGTATGGCATGGAAATATTCCAGGTAGCTTTTAAAATTATAGAGGCAGAATTAGGCAAACCACTGGAAGCTGTTTTCAGTAAAATTTCTTCACGGACAATAGCAGCTGCAAGTTTGGGTCAAGTTTATCGAGCTACTTTACGTGATTCTGGTGAAGATGTTGCTATTAAGGTTGTATAGATATTTTTCTTCTTTATTTTTGGATAATCTTCATTATTACATCCTCATTGTCAATTTCGAATCCAAGTGTTGCAGGTGCAAAGGCCTGAGATTGAGCCTATAATTTACCGGGATCTTTTTCTGTTTCGTACCCTTGCTTCATTTTTAAATGGCATCAGTTTACAAAAGTTAGGTTGCAATGCTGAGCTCATAGTGGATGAATTTGGTGAAAAGCTTTTGGAGGAGCTTGATTATACATTGGTAATTATTTGATTTACCACATGAAGGGTGCCCAAAAATAAGTTTTTGCTCTCTATTTACAGTTATCCAAATAGTGGTTGTGACTAAATCATATAAATGCAAACAAAATACCTGCTACCATTTGTTTATATGTTTCATCTATTTCTTATTTCTTCTCTATGTTGTTGGTTTCTCCTAATGCAGGAGGCACGGAATATTGAAGATTTTATTGAGAACTTCAAAAATGATCTAACTGTCAAAATTCCTCTGGTTTACAAACAACTTTCTGGTCCACATGTTTTGGTGATGGAGTGGATTGATGGTATTCGCTGCACTGATCCACAGGTTTGTTATCACTACTGATAAATGCTTCTAGTAACTCTTTTTTGGGAACAAGGATTTTTTATGTCATTTTCCATATTGACAACTTCATTGTAAAGTTCAGGCTATAAAAGATGCTGGTATTGATGTAAATGGTTTTTTAACTGTTGGGGTGAGTGCTGCATTGCGTCAACTTCTAGAATTTGGGTTGTTTCATGGAGATCCTCATCCCGGAAATATTTTTGCAATGCGTGATGGTCGTATTGCTTATGTTGATTTTGGAAATGTTGCTGAGCTTAGTCAGGTAATTTTAGTATTGAAAACTAAAAGAACAAAATGAGACACTAAATAAAGGATTATCCTATACCATACAAAATTATCTGCCCCCTGATATTTTTGTCTTTCAGCAAAATAAACAAATTTTGATTGATGCTGTTGTCCATGCTGTGAATGAGGACTATGCTGAGATGGCAAATGATTTCACCAGGCTCGGTTTCTTGGCTCCAGGGACTGATGTCTCCCCAATCGTTCCAGCTTTAGAAGCAATTTGGCAGAACTCTGCTGGAAAAGGACTTGCTGATTTTAACTTCCGAAGTGTCACGGGTAATGTTTCAATCTACTATGGAAAAACATATTTGTGCGGTGCAACTGGATGACGTATGTACTCATTAAGTTTTTACACAAGATTTTTTTCCCCATTATACTTTGGTTGTGATCATTTTTTTTTTTTTGGAAAGAAAAATACACGGGCAGCAGTGAAAGAGTTCTATTTAATTTGTCTCAGGGAAGTTTAATCAGCTGGTGTACAACTATCCCATTCGGATTCCAGAAAGATTTTCCCTTGTTATCCGCTCTTTATTGACTCAAGAGGGTATTTGTTTTACTTTAAAGCCGGACTTCAAGTTCCTAGAGGTGAGGTTAAATTGGCTAACTTATTTAACTTTTTCGTCTTATTGCTAATTTTAATGTATTCCGATAATCTTTTGTTGGAGTCTCAAAATACCATAGGACAAACCTCATAATTTTCACTATTGCCAGAATAATTATCTTTGTGAATCCTGTACATCCTTTATGAGAGGCAATGTTCCTGATAGTTTGCGTTAAGGGTAAAAATTTAGTTAAAAGTTGCCAATGAACCTTTTGGAATTGTGCACTTGTTTCACATCCAGTTGTCTATTTTTAAGTTAAATCATTTACTCTGTGCTTACCCTATCGAACAAAGTACTTTTGGTGGTTTTCTGATTTTTTTAACTGATTTGTTGAGTTGTTTTAATTGTGGTTGCTCCTGAATCTTCAAACCTTTGGTTTGGCAATGCCTATTACTTCTACTGCCTTACAATTGAGTTATGTGATCTTACTTTCATACAATACAATATTACTTTAGAGATCTGGAGTTGAAAATTCTGTAGAAGATTAGCAATAAATTGTAAGCATGATAATAATTTTGGCTTACCCTTTCATCTTTATCAAGTTCTAGGCTTGCATATTCACCACTATCTAATAAGAGAAGTGAGTTTCCAGTAGACAAATAGGAGAGTTACATTGGCTGTCAATTTTCCAATTTCATGTTTTTCTTGTTTGATGCTAAAGTGGACTAGGCAAGCATTTTCTGAGACATTCAAAGTTTGCCGAGGCCATGAATTTATGGAACTGTAGTTAACGATTGTGTGTGAAGTATATGATTTTCTTTTATAATTTTTTATTATTAAGTTTATCAGTTGATCCCTGGAATGAACTTTAAGTGTTGTCAATCAACCAGAAATTAATACGTTCTTTAATTATTACTTCTCAAAATCTCCTTGCTGCAGTTAATTTGATAATAAATTGAATGTAAAATCTGCGGAACAGAGTGCTATGGAGATTACAGTACCTATAATATTAGAAAAGAGAGAAAAGTCGAGGGTAAGCCAATGTTATTAGAGGTTTTGAAATTTCATGATTTAAAGCAAAAGTTCAGTGTAAGCAACTATTGTTAGTGGTTTTGCAATTTCATGATTTAAAGCAAAATTTAAGGACGGTTAGTTATCATAAACACTATCTCATACTGGATATCGGAGGTTGTCTCGTGAAGGAGTGTAATATGGCTAACAATGAATTCCTCTTGTATTTCTTTTCTTTACTGTGTGTATCATGTTCTCCAACTTTCTCATTGCTTTATGTTAATTGACATTTCCTTCTCAAATAGGTTGCTTATCCATATGTGGCAAAGCGTCTCTTAACAGATCCAAATCCTGCTTTACGAGAACGCCTCGTACAGGTTAGATCAAAGCTTTCCATAAAGTTGACAAAACTGTCTTCCCATCGAAACTGGTTTTATTATTCACTTTTACTTGTAATCGCAATCAAGTCCGTTGTGCAATCTGATGGGATGGCATGATATTTTCCCCTTATTTTAGGTTCTGTTCAAAGACGGAATTTTTCAATGGAAGCGGCTTGAAAACCTCATTGTTCTAGCGAAGGAAAATGTTTCCAAGATGAGCAACAACCCAGCATTGCAACAGGACAAGTGTGTATATCAACTTATTTCATTCGTCAACGTTGATACAGGACGCTTTCCTATTACAGAACATTTCATGAGCTTTAATTACCTTTTAACTTTTTTTAGGCGAGGTTCAAAAGCTTTACAGGTTGAGAGGAAATTGGACCTAACTGATACTATCAAGGACGGAGCTCGCCTTTTTCTAGTTGATGAAGGAATTCGAAGACAGCTTCTTCTTGCTTTGACTGAAGACTCAAAACTTCATATTCAAGAGGTTTCCCCTGATGAAACCTTTTATTTTCATTACTTCTGCCATTGCTTTTCTTTTCTTTTTCTTTTTTTCATCTTTCTTTTAATAATTGGTCGCTGTTTATATGTTATTAGATTCTTCTTTTGTAGTAGTAATGCAAAAGTGCATACTGATACACTATTATATAAAGAGTTTGGGTTAAGAAGGCGAGCTAAGAAAAAAATGCTAGTCGATTCTAAAACAAAATCATCTTCTTTTCCAGCTTGTGGATGTCTACAGACTAGTTGAAGATCAAATAGACATTCCGTCAGTTGCTTTGGAAGTAGCTCGAGGTAGGTCTCATCCAATTTCCTTGCACTGCTTTCTTTTCCACATATATTCGCCAATTTTCTTGTACTACATTTATTGTATAATCTTATATTTTGACATCCTCCTTACGTATGATTCATTTATTAATACAAGTGATTTATTATTTTTCTCAATGAGTGAATAAGATACAAGCATTACATTATATTATAAGAATTATATGGTAAGATGAGTTGGCTCATTGTAATTACTCCTCTCTTTTTCCAGACTTTCCTACGGTTGTCCGGGATTTCATGCTGTCATGGAGTGACTCAGTCCTATCAGACGGGTAGCCAATGTTCTGCCATAATGGAAGTAAAGTCTTTGGGTTCTCATTTGAAGGAAATCTTTGAGAAATTTTCTATACCAATCATCTTAGAGTGTAATATGTACCATATTTTTTGCAAATGCCCAGCAATGTTGTGTTATCAGATTGGTTCACAGAAGTGTACAAAATAGATTAACATAGTTATAAAAATGAATTTCTTAGGAGCATCTCTAAGAGTTTAAATGACGCAGCAGATTCATCTCTGGGTTTCCTTGAGTTTGAATTGTAAGTCTCTATTCTTCTTTGTTTCTATCGCGGATGAGTTGACATAAGATTTAGAAACAAGGAAAAATCTTAAATGTTAATTTGAGTACAAATGTGATGTGACGTTTGGAATGAGGCAAGAGTTAGTTATGGCGGCAGGCAAAGATTTTGTTTGTTCATCTTTTTAATGAAAATTAATATTAAGCTTTAAACTTAATTAATTATTTGAATTTAGTCAGAATGGGCCGAAACAAAAGAGAAGATAAAGAAGAAGGATGTAACTCTTCCAATTCTTGGGCTCAAAATAAATCAGGATCCGCTTTAAGATTGCTCCTTAGTCTAATCGCCCAGTCAGGGGAGGGTGGACTATAGCTTCCAATTCCTTCCTGGATCCTCAGGTCTTTTGCCAATCGATTGCTCGGTCATTGATAGCTAGCTATTCTCGGAGATTTCCTCTTGTTCGCAGACGCATCCAAAACATAGGAAAAATTCGGAAGCTGAAGCACTCGGTGAAGCAGTAAGCTCGTTCTTGCTCTGGGTGAACCCTGATTTCATTTTTTTTTCCCTCTTTTTTAATCAAATTCGATTATTTGCTTTTTCTTTGGGAATTTTCCAGTGACATTTCTAGTAGTTTTACAAACCTTAAAATGGAATAACCGCTGTTGATTGCTCCGAATTTGTGCTGTGACAATTTCATTCGCTCTGCTGTCCCAGTCGCTGCGTGATTCCTTGCATGGAAGCTAGAATGCAGGGACATCAAGAAATCTTTTATGGCAATTTATTTGCGCTTATTGGAGTAAAAAATGACCCATAAATTGTATTTGAGACAGTGCCGGAGTCAACTTAAAATCTTTGTTTTTATTTTTTATTTTTTATTTTATTTGAAGCTTGCTAGATGAAGATTCATTGCTGGCTCACTGATTTTGATCAACTGCTTGGAGAAAATAATTTGGCGAACAATCATTTATTTGGCTAATTCTTTCATCGAGTACGAGGTATATTTCTATTATTCATGTTTTATTCTTATCTGATTCTTAAAGCAGATGCACCTCTTCTATTACATCTCCGTAGAAAATCTTTTTCCGTGTTCTAGCAAGAAACTATGCGTGCCCTCAATGCATTTCTGATAAAGTTGTGTTCCATGTTCTTCTAGTTGACGGAACCATGCCTCATAAAGTGAAATATGGAATAGATTACGATGATGACTATGATGAGTACAAAGATGATGGTTATGATTATGATTATGGCTATGATTTTGACAATGAAGATCAAGGTTAGGCGACTCGTTTATACTAACTTTTCTCTGCCTCTTTTTACGTGTTTATATATTTATGATTCCTTTTGCCTCGTGATGTCAGATGAGTGGATAATTGAACTTGTGTCACTATTTCTTCATCCCTTTGTACTTCTTGCTTTCTGTTAATTCTGCTTAAGTAGAGACGATACATACTTTCTAACTACATCAGTAGAGGTAGTGCATTCTTGGAATATTGTTTTTACTGAAATCGTGTGAACCTGTAAGCGAGAAGCATTTTAGTGAATTATTGACAGTAATGGTTTCTTTTATTATACCATCCAGTTTTGTAGACTGCATTTACCATGTTTTGTCGCCAGGTGGAATAAACTGTCATGTTCAGTAGATTTTCTTGAATTTCTCACTTCTGTTAACATTTAAAGGTAACAGTTTGGGTAGATTTTTTTGATACTTATTAATCTTGTTGGACATTCTCTTGCCCATATTTTGATGTTATTCAATGTTTTAGTTTTAAAAGTTTGAACTGTATATTCTCTTGGCCATATTTTGATGTTATGTGTCTTATTTATTAATTGGTGTAATAATTAATATAAATTAGAAATAGTTAAAATAAGACATTAATTATACCATTAATGAGTGAGCTACGATTAATGTGTAAACTTAGTAAGTAAATCTAACATTACCATTTGAATATGAATGCCCTCTTCCCCATATTTTGATGTTGACAAAAGTTATTTTCTTTAATAGGTGGTACACCTGAGTCTAGTCGATTAACTAAGAACCCTGGGATCTGGCGTTGTTCCATTTGTACTTATGATAATGATCAAAGCTTATCTGCGTGTGAGATATGTGGGGTTCTTCGAAATCCTTTGGTCAACAATGGCAGCCAAAGAAGAGGTAATCAAGTTTTGTTTCTGGGGTTAGAAAAGGACATATATATACCATCCCGTTTTACCTAAAGAAGAGGATGCATTATTGGCGTTCTGTGTCTTGTTCTTTATGTCAAGATCACTCTGTAGCATACCTACTTGTCTTTTCTACTCAATCCTCTCTCTTTCTCTCGTTTTGTTGCTTTTATAGTTATTATTTTTCATTTTCAGCAAAGTAAGATGTTTTAGGGTAAATTTATTGCAAGAAAAGCATATATTAGACTTCATTCTGTTTAGGGTCACCAAGCAGACTGTTTAGGAATCCAAACTGGGTGTATTTTCCCACTCTGTACGAGTTTAATTTTGTAATTCATGTCCCTTTCATAGACTAGATTTCTTTTATGCAGTTGTGGGCTTATGCAAAGACTCTGGAGTGTCCATAATGGCCAAGTCTCTTTTTGCATCATCACCACGTGTCATTCCCAAAAAGGCTGTATTAGTGCAAGAGCAGAATGATGAATCTGAGACAAAAAAGAACAATAACCTCATCAAGAGTGGGGATGTTTATGAAGTTCTCCACAAATTTCATAAAGATTTAGTATTTATAATTGTAGCTATATGAATATAGGTCTGGACATTCTAAATCAAGTTTCGATTTAGAGTACCAGAATCAGAAAAAAAAATTCTTTTGAGCTACATTTCTATATCCAGTACCACAATGTTTTTAGCATTGTTTTTCTTCTTCGAAATTGTACTAATGAATGGAGTTTTCTGCTTTTCTGAAGGTTTTATTATGCCTGATTGAAACAAAATTTAACCAAACTCCTTTATACGTCTCAGCTCCTTTCAAGTTTGATGTTCCATCACCTGATGACGTGGTTTCTAATGGATTGCATTCCTCCAAAACTAATTTGAAAGGTATTCATTATTGGTTTCATATGAAAAAAGATAAAATAAAATAATTCTTTGTGGTGATGATGTTTCATTGTCATGAATGTGTGGAGAATTATTCTCTTTCCATTATGTAGAAGGTCTGTCTCTAAAAGTTGTCAGAATTTCAATTTTATTACTTACTGGTGTTAAATTGCTATGCATGTCACTACAAAAAGATAGGTAAAAAATTATTATTATTTTCATAAGAAAAAAAATGCATTAAGAAAATAATATACAATAGAGATCCTCCTTGCAAGGTTCCTAGGAAATTAGTGAAAAATCACTTCCTTCTTATTGGAAAGAATTATACTAAAAGAATAATTCCTTAAATATTTAGAGCTATGAGCCAATTTGGCTTTAAGAAAATTAACCTTATCTCAAGGTTCAAAATTGTTATTGTGCACAATAATTATGAAAGTTTCAGTTTTGCATAAAAAGTAGAACTTGCGTGTTGTATGTCTCGACAATATTTATTGGCACTAAAGTAACGAATTACAATAATGTTTAAATATGGGAAATAAGTGAGAGACAATCTGAGACGCTCAGAGACAGTAGGTGAAACATAAAACAGTAGTAAAAGATGACAGACTCATAAAATGCTATATCACGACTCTTTACCATGTGGAAACTGTATGTGATGGGTTGTTCTTTTTTTGTAGTTATTTTATGGATAAATTGAGTTGTCAAGCTTTGAATTAAGTCCTATGACCTATGACTTCATTGAATTTCCCTTGATCAAAATTTTTATAATAATGATAACTAATAACTATAGAAATTATTGAAATTGAATAGCTGAGCCAGACATTTAACGTTATGGAAATTTTAATTTAAAGAATTGGTATGATTTGTTATCTTTTTCCTTATGATGTTGAACTATATGGAGTTGAATGTATATCTTTTGAAGAATTTCCTGTCCTTATGATGTAGGGTTGTAATTGAACTGGACCAAAGTATATGAACTGATTATTTGTTTGTAAACCTTTTTTTAGGGTGAGTGAGGGTTTCTTACTAATTGAGAAGGTTTATAGTTTTCGAGGAGTGGATCATTTTCTTGTTTGTTTTACATAAATCGTGGATTAATATACTTTCATTTACTGATTAAAAAGTGTGGCTTGCTACACAATTATTAACTTGATATCTCTTTTTATTTTATATGCTACAATTTATTTACAGCAAGCCACACATACTTAAAATCAGCAGAAGCCTTTTCAGATACAGATGGCATTTCAAGTTCTATAAAGGCAGCTTATACTGCTGAAAGGTCTGATAGCACTGGTTCCACAATGCCAAATAGCAGAGTGGATGGTTATAGAAAGGATGCAGCAATTAATGCACAATCAAGTTTTGAGATTTCAGATGGTTCATCTACATCAAGGAGGAAAAGTATAAAAGTTCAAGCAGAGAAGATCAAGTTCTCTGAGAACTTAAGCACAGATGTAAGATCAGATAAAAGATCAGAGAGTTCTTCTGCATTGTTGTCGAATAATACAGATGAAATTGTTGATATTAGCACCAATTCTGCAATAAATCAGCACAAGTTAAAAGGTCTTACTACTAGTTTGAAAAATGTGGGTCTAGATGTTAGATCTCCATATTCAAATGTTACTGCTAAAGGAGCAGATTTGCATGCACAGTATAAAACTGAAAAGTGGATGCTCCCTGATCAAGCTGTTGGTTCTTTGACTCAACTGAATCTTGCAATAGTAAGACTACCAGCTAGAGTAATATAATAGCCTTTTAATCTTAAGATATCATCAAATACACAAATAATGTCGTTTTATCCAAAATATTTTGTAGGTTGGTCACGTTGACTCAGGAAAATCTACTCTTTCTGGTAGACTTCTACACCTATTAGGACAAATATCTCAAAAAGAAATGCACCAATATGAAAAGGAGGCAAAGTTACAGGCAAGTTGCTCTTTTTTCAATGTGTATTTTTTTATAAAAAAATGCATGTGATTTGTAAACTAAGTGTATACGAGATTCAAGCAGGGCAAGGGGTCGTTTGCTTTTGCCTGGGCATTGGATGAGAGTGCTGAAGAAAGAGAAAGAGGAATAACTATGACCGTTGGTGTTGCATATTTTGATTCTAGAAGATATCATATTGTGGTCCTTGACTCCCCAGGTCACAAAGATTTTGTTCCAAATATGATCTCCGGGGCCACACAAGCTGATGCTGCAATTCTTCTCATTGATGCCTCGGTTGGTGCATATGAAGCTGGCATGGATGGTGCTAAGGGACAGACAACGGAGCACGCACAGCTTATCAGAAGTTTTGGTGTTGACCAAATTATTGTTGCGGTAAACAAAATGGATGTGGTGGAGTATTCCAAGGATCGTTATGACTCTATAAAGCTGCAAATGGGTACATTCCTTCGTACATGTGGTTTTAAAGATTCTTCCATGTCTTGGATTCCATTGAGCGCCATGGGAAATCAAAATTTGGTGTCTGCCCCTTCTGACATCCGTCTCTCGTCCTGGTGAGTGTTCTTTATGGTCTGATATTCTGAGTAAAGTTTTTGTTCATCTATAAGATTTAACTTTTTTTTTCCCTTAATTGTGTAGATTGCCTGATAAAACATGCTAGGAGTAAAAAAAAAGATGAAGAAAGTAAAACTAAAAGTAAATTACAAATTCTCTAACTAGAAGTTTTTGAAGAGAGACCCTTTCCTGGGATGTGGTTATGTTTTTTAGGATAAAAATGTCTTCATCAATGCTAATTGACATCAGTCTCATGTTCCTAGGAGGAAACATGTATGGTGGCATTTTTTGAAGTCATTGAACTCAAGAGATGTTTGGTTCATTGTCTAATTTTTTCAAGTCTTTTATCATGACCTGCATAAAAGTGTGGATTTGGAAGTGTTTTCCGCTGAATTTCCTTTCCTTCCTCAATTGACTAACTTAGATAATTGAATTGTCTCCCTTGCTTTCTAGTGTTCGACATACATTGTCTCGTGCTTCTTACATGTTGATCACTTTATTTCTCAGGGACAAAGTTATTCATCTTAAAAAACCATATTGGATAAGTGATGCGTGATGAACCAGAAGCCCATAGGAAATAGTGGCAAATATTTATCTAATCAAGAGTTCTTCAAAGAAATAAACTACCAATTTGGAAATCCACAGATTTGGCTGCCTTAAACCTACCACAAGTCTGGCTAAAGACTCGGAAAGAACTGCAGAAATACAATATTGATATGATCATCCAAAAAGTCTCTCCCTTGGCTCTTGCAATTTATATTCCCTCATCTCCTCACCCACACACATCGCTCACTACACTGCTGGACTACTACTTGCCACATCAGCAAGTTACAAAATTCTTAAATTGCCCTGCTTATTGATTAGCTGAAGGTGACCTCCCAATTTCTTTTTCTTTCCTTTATTATCAACATTGAGTTAATGTGAGCTGTAAAGCTTCATCTTGTGGCCTGTCAATCGTAAAGATGTAAAATGGTTTCATCTGTTGCATACCGTTTTAGATTTTACCCAGTATCTTGGTTTTAATGAGAACAATGGAATTATGGTGTTATTTTGAGTGATCCCTTCCTTGAACCCAATTTGTTTTCCTTTCATGTTGTTAGGAAACAAACTTAAATATTAATAGAAATAGAAAATTACATGTTAGCGCAAACGTTCGAGAGGTCTGCTAGCTCTCCTACAAGTGAATTCACAAATTTCCTGATACCCTAACCCCTTACAACTGCTTTTTTAAATAAAAACAACGGAATACTAAGAGACTTTTCTCAGAATACCAAGAGACGGTTTAGAAATCCTAAAAAACATTATAATCTAATTGGCCCGTTTTATCTTCATAGCATAAGTAAATCTGAGAGGTGATGACGTATCAATACCCCATTTCCAAAAATGCACCTTGTCTTCAAGGTGGAAGTGGGGAAACTAATGATTGATAAGGTCAAAAGACTCCCAAGTGGCATCCTCCAGAAGAAGACCAATCCACTTGATAAGAACTTCCATCTGAGTAGTAGTGTCGTGCAAAGGTTGACGAACTCCTTGCAATGCCTGTGGATCCACAAGTACTTCGTTGTCGGTCGTGATAGGAGGAAGAAGTGGGGAAATGGTGTGTGAACCAATAGCCTTGCGTAATTGAGAAACATGGAAAACTGGGTGGATGGATGATCCAAGTGGAAGGTTGAACTTATAAGCCACTGGTCCCATTTTAGCTATCACGGGAAACGACCTATAAAATTGAGGACTAAGTTTCTCGTTACGGTGTTTGGCCAAAGATTTGTGACGGTAAACATGATATCACGCCGATGACTAGCTGCTGTTTTCTTCATCTTTGACTAGGCTTGACTAAGGTGGTGCTTTAATTCGTCTAAGATCGCATCATGATCACGAAGGAGAGAATCAACGGAAGAAACTTGAGAATTGCCGACACCATAGCGAATCAATGGAGGATCTCGCCCATAAACCACTCGCAATGGCGTAGTGTTGGCTGAAGTGTGGAATGAGGTATTATACTAATATTCAGCCCAAAGTAACTGTGATGCCCATTGTTGAGGCGTGTTCCCCACAAAACAACGGAGATAGTCTCGAGGCAACGGTTAACTACTTAAGTTTAGTCGTCCGTTTGAGGATGGTAGGTCGTGCTATGTTGTAGCTTAGTGCCTTGTAGTTTGAATAATTCTTTCCAAAATAGGCTAAGGAAAACCTTATCTCTGTCAGAAATAATAGTGTGCAGGAAGTCATGCAACTTCACAACATTGGAAATAAAAGACGTAGTCACTGATACTGCCATAAAAGGATGTTTGAGGCCAATGAAATGAGCGTATTTTCTCAGTCGATCCACCACTACGAGAATACAATACATGTCAGCCAATCAAGGAAGACCTTCAATAAAATCCATAAAGATATCTTCCAATACTTGATTCGGGATAGGAAGTGGTTGTAGCAATCTGCTAGGGATAAAGCTTGATATTTATTTTTTTGACAGACTTCACATGCTGTAACATATTGGCTAACATCTCTCTTCAGACCCTGCCAAAAGAACTCCCTTAAAATGCGATGAAGAGTTTTAGAAACCTCTGAATGACCTCCAGATGCACAATCATGAAATTCTTTGAGTAGAAGAGGAATGATAGATGATTCTTTGGTCAAAATCATAGCTCATTAGTTTGGTTAACCATTTTTTGTGGTTGGTACTTACCACTCGTTGCTCTAGAAGAAACTTAATACTACGTTGATCTGTTTGAACAATAAATTTATGTCCCAATAAATATGGTCGCCACTTTTGTATGGCAAAGACAATAGCTTTAAGCTCGAGTTCATATACGGATCCTTGATGGGTTGATTGGGGTAGAGCTTGACTAAAATAGGCAATGGGTCTTCCCTCCTGCATGAGAACTGCCCCAAGTCCACAACCCAAAGCATCAGCTTTGATAATAAAAGGTTAGTGAAATCTGGTAAAACAAGCATTGGTACCATAGTCATCGCTGCCTTAAGTGGATTAAAAGCGAGTGTTGCTTCTGAATCCCAATTAAAGCTATCTTTCCGAAGTTGATTTGTTAACGGCATTGCAATTTTGCCATATCTCGCTACAAACTTTTGTTAATAGCTGGTGAGGCCTAGGAAACCTCGGAGATCCTTCAAATTGCGGGGTGTCAGCTACTGGAGCATGACCTGGATTTTGGATTGATCGGCAGCCACCCCTTCAACAGAAATAATGTGTCCTAGATATTCGAGTTGGTGCTGGGCGAAAAGGCATTTAGCTTTGTTGATATAAAAAGAGTGCTCTCGTAATATCATGAAAACCTGGTCCAAATGGTGCAAATGAGTTTCAATATTGGGGCTAAATATCAAAATATCGTCGAAGAAAACCAAGACAAATTTGTGGAGGAAAGGTCGAAAAATCTAATTCATCACCGCCGGAAATGTTGATGGTGCATTAGTAAGGCCTCAACGCCAAAAGACATTACCAAGAATTCGTAATGATCCTCATGTGCGGGAAGTTGTTTTAGGAATATCTTCGGAATGGACCTGAATTTGATGATATCCAGATTTTAAATCCAATTTGGAAAAAATCTGTGTTCCGTGCAATTCGTCTAACAATTCGTCTATAGCTAGAATTGGAAACTTATCGGGCACTGTTACCTTGTTGAGGGCATGATAATTGACACAAAGTCGCTAACTTCCATTTTCTTTTGACTAACAGTACAAGACTAGATAATAGACTGCAACTATGGTGAATAATTTCCACTACCAATATTTCTTCCACCAATCTTTCAATTTCAATTTTTTGAATTTGGGGATAACGATAAGGACACACACATAAAATCAATTGTCCATCCTTAAGAATAATAGCGTGATCATGAACACGAGCAGGGGGAAGCTCGGTAGGAGTTTCAAACAATTCTTGATATCGACTGATCAATTGTTGAATACCTGCTGGAATACTTTCTAATTGTGAACTCGGGCTCAGTCAGCTGCAAGTTGTAGCATTCCAATAATACTCCTTCGCCGCCGCCTTTTTTTATAGCTTTCATCAAGGCTTTTAAAGACACCGAATTCTTACTAAGACTTGGATCTCTCTGCAATCTAACATCCTGGGTCCCCACCTTAAACCTCATAGATAACTCAATCCAATTATGTGCATATCGCTCAAAGTTTGTAACCATTGCATCCCCAGAATGATGGCGGAGCTTCCCAATTCTAAAGGCAAAAAATCCACAAGAACTTCCCGTTGTTGCAGCTTCAGTTGAATCCCACGACAAATTCCTTGACTTTTTACTGAGAATCTCATGTCCATCAAAATTACGTAGCTGCTCATTGTGTCCATTGCCAAGTTTTAACGCTGAACGAGTTCCGTTGAAATAAAATTGTGGGTGGCTCCATTTTCAATTAGAACAATGACCAATATACCGTCAATGTCTCCCAGTAATTTCGTAGTTTTTGGTGGTGTTAATCCCACTACATAATTCACAGATAATTCCACGGTGCTTGGAAATGGATCGGTCACTTCTTCCTCGATTTCTTTTGTAGAATTTACTCTTATTTCTACCTCGTCGAAATCGTGGTAAATTAGCACTTGCAATTCTTGATATTTACAACGATGGCCAATACTATGTTTCTCGTCACACCGGTAATATAATCTTTTTCTCGTCTTGCCTGTAATTCGGAATCAATTAACCTGCGAAACTGGGCTTTTGGAGTTGGAACAATTGACTTAATGATAGTCTGATTTCTTCCTTCAATTGGTCTGACTGAGGAAAAATTGTCATGTCTTACACTAGAACTTTGTACTGGAGTTTTTCACGCAAACGTGCGAGTTAGGCTTGTTGAGTATGATGATCTAAACTCCCTAGCCCCATTAAAATTTTTATTGGCCCTGAGTATAGCAATTTTGTCTTCAATTCGTTGTGTCGTTTGCATGATCTGATTCAAACCAATAGGCTACAATACCAATAATTCTACCTGTATTTCTATTTGCAATCCATTAATAAACTGGGCCTCTAAAATATGATCAGGAATGTCTTGAAATGGAGTAGTCAACTTTTCAAATTGCAACCGATACTCTGTGTTCGATCCCTCTTGTCGTATTGCCAAGAGTCGTTCTAATGATGTTCCTTCATGTGAATAGCAGAATCGACCTAAGAGTCGATCTCTTACATCCAACTTCGAAACAGTTGTCTTTCATTCTCCCGTTGATACCAAGCCAGAGCCTCTCCATCAAGGTGCACAACAACTGTATCTATTTTTTTTAGTCTCTATTAAAAGTTGAAGTGTGAAAAAACGCTCGACCCTGAATACCCAATCATCAGGGTCTCCATTTTCGAACATTGACATCTCCAAGTTTTTAAGTTAGCCATCCCTGGCTAAAACTCCGATTACCTCCTTCGACCTACGGCAAAAAAAAGAATCATTTTCTGCTACTCGGTTCATGTTGTTCTGCTTGCGGCGAATGCCGGTTTCGCAGGGGATTGAGCCTTGCCAGCTTGGCAGCCCATCTAACACGTTTTGGGTAGCCCTATTTTCATTCAACAGAGTCTGAGCATCTTCCTTTTCATTAAAGAATTCCTTAGATTCTTCCCTCCTTCAGTAGCCCACGAATGCTTTTGTGCAAAGAGAGAACCCTGCTCCCGAACAAACTCCATCTCTTGTCGCCCGAAGCTCGCTGTTCGGCCGAGCAACACGCAGCTCATCACGCAATTCCCCAGCGCGAAGTTCGTCTCACAAATTTCTAGCTCAAGGTTCATCGTGTGCCATCTTTAGAGATGCCAGCGATTCGAGTACCGACGTCATTTTAGCCTTCAAGGTTTGTAGCAACGATACGTCTGCCTTCAATGAGTCCAAACCTTGAGAAAATTCATCACAAAAATTTCCCATCTCCGTCCTGAATTTTTTGCGAACTTGGCTGAGTCTATCCTCTCCAATCCCCTCTTACCTTCTCCTCTCTTTCGTGCCTTGATACCTGTTCTGTCAACAGCTTTGTAAGCCTATGTCTTTCCACAGTTTTGAAGCTTCTACTTAAGATTTTAAAGCTTCTGTCTACAGCTTTCGGCAACAACTTCTGTCAACAATTTTGGCAACAACTTATCCTTCTCACGACAATGCTCTAACACCAATGTTAGGAAACAAACTTAAATATCAATAAAAACAGAAAATTTCACAATAGCGTAGACATTCGAGGTCTTCTAACTCTCCCACAAGTGAATTCCCAAATTTTCCGATACCCTAATCCCTTGCAATTGCTCCTTTAAATAAAAACAACGGAATATTAAGAGACTTTTCTCAGAATACTAAGAGACAGTTTAGAAATCTTAAAAGATATTATAATCTAATTGGTCTGTTTTGTCTTCCTAATATAAGTAAATTTGAGAGGTGGTGACGTATTACATGCATTCTCATTAAGACATTTGTTTATTTGAAATAACATAAGTAAATTTGAGAGGTGGTCACGTGTCACATGCATTCTCATTAAGACATTTGTTTCTTTGAAATATCAATACAGCCAAATCAGGTTTTTGCAGAAACTTTTGGAATATGTGGAAGTGGAACTGATTCTTCTGTGGTTTTGGTTATTTATATATGCAGGTATCATGGACCTAATTTGTTGGAGGCAATTGATCGTTTTCAACCTCCAACTAGGGATTACTCAAAGCCTTTGCTTATGCCAATTTGTGATGTTATAAAAACACTTCCAATCGGACAAGTGTCTGTTTGTGGAAAATTGGAAGCTGGGGCTTTTCGAGTTGGATCTAAGGTACATAACTAATTGTTTGAGTAGTTATGAAAATGCCATGATCTTGACAGCTTGACTATTTTGTTCTTAGTTTCAAAGTTTATTATCTGGCTTGAGGTTGATGATATTTACTAGTCCTTTGACAAAACTTAACCTTCCCAAACTTTCTGTAAACAAGAACGTATTATATAGATCTTGCTAAATCTTTACTGACTTCTTTGCCAGATTTGGTAAAAAATATGTGCGAGGATGATAGTTTTGGAAATGTGACTAGGCTTTATTTTTTTCATATTCATGATTGTATTGAAGTTATAATAAAATATTGTTATGCTCGATTTAGTTAGTGCTCATCCATTAAGAAACGTGCATTTGCTTTGCACCCTACATTAGAAGGATGGTATTAGCATTAATTTCTAAAAGCACAATTACTTTTTAATTTGAAAAATCATTTACAAATGGTAAATTTTAAAAGGAATCATAACTTTGTTGTCAGCACTATATACTTACGCCCGAATAATATGTACTTGAGTTGCATATAGTCATTAGCTTGTTATTATCTCTTTTGATCATAACTTTGTTGTCAACATTTTATATTTTCGCCCAAATAATATGTAATTGATTTGCATATGGTCATTAGCTTGTTATTATCTCTTTTGATTTGTTACTTTTTTGGCCTGGTGTTTGGTCTAGGTCTGTTTAACTTTTTCGTCAAATTGTAGGTTCTTGTTATGCCATCTGGTGCTATTGGAACATTGCGATCCTTAGAGCGTGATTCTCATGCTTGCACAGTTGCACGAGCTGGAGACAATGTGACTGTCAGCCTTCAAGACATCGTTGAGAGTCACGTGATGGCTGGGGGTGTACTTTGTCACCCTGATTTTCCTGTTGCCATTGCAAAACATTTGGAATTGAAGGTGTTCGTCTTGGAATTTGCGACCCCAATTCTAATTGGATCCCAGGTCTGCATTCTGCTTAATTTGATCTGTTTTTACGCATTTAATTGGTTGACATATAATAATATTATGTGGTGAACGGCCAGTTGGAAGTTCATGTACATTGTTCAAAGGAAGCTGCTAGGGTCGTAAAAATTGTGTCATCACTCGATCCAAAGACTGGTAAGACTATAAAGAAGGCCCCGCGCATTCTCATCCCCAAGCAAACTGCCATTATTGAGGTAAATTTGTCGAAAGTTATTAGTGGTTCGGGTATTGATTTGTGTAACCCTTCACGAGCAACGTAGAATAGTTTTTTAAAATACTAAAAAAAATTCTTGAAATATATTGTTTGTTCAAAAGTCAGTAGAAAAGAGTTTTTTGAAAGCACAGTTAAATTCGTTAATTATTTCATGTTTTTCTACTTCGAAAAACAGAATTCTGCTTTTGGAAATAGTTCTCAAACTAAGCTTCGCATGCGTCGTTTGAATTTAGGTAGTATTACATGGTTCTGTGTGCGTTGAAGCGTTCTCAACAAGTAAAGCTCTTGGGAGGATATTTCTACGAGCTTTAGGAAGAACAGTGGCAGTTGGGGTCATTACCCGAATAATTGAAGCGCCGGAATAAGAATCCTCCCCCACAAAATGAAGGTCCTTCGTGTTTCCGGTACGTGACTGCACCAAATGAGAGGCTTGGCTGAAAATGAGACTCGCAAATGTCTCTTCTTAGTACATGCGGGTATTTGATTATTGTTGTTATTTTTGTACATCTTTATATGTTACAGTTGTGTAGGGAAATGAAATGAGCTATTTTTAGATATAATTATAGGACTAACTACTAGTGCAGATACTAGTTTCCAGATGTGGATGCATATCATTTTATTGATTCTTTGAGGCTCTTATATTAATGGAGAATGAAGGTACTTAATATCGTCTCTTGTCCATTGGCCAGTTACATCAATGTTATAACTATTTTTCTGAAAAGATATGCTCAAAATCCAACAATGTCAAGAACTGGAACTTTGTAAATCATTACATATATGCATATGCAGATAATATAACTATGGTCTCCTGAAGAACTAATAAAGTGTAATTGTCTCCAAAAATGCGTCTGAAAATATATATATATATATATGAGGAAAGAACTCGGACCAATACTCACTCGCACAGTTGGTAAGCTTGATGCTCTCAGTAACAGGAAACCAGCTGTGGAACTGAAAACTCCACAAGTACGAGCGTAGGCATTTTAAAATCAGTAAGGAACATTCTTAGGCAGGTTTCTGATCACATTGCTCTTCATTCCAATCTTGTTGCGCATGGCTTCCACTCCTGATCTATTCATGGCTTTTATCACTTTCATCCTCACCATTCCTTCCCTCGATTGTATCGTTGCCAATCCCATGCTCCTGTACCTGAATCAGACCAACACAGTTAATCCTGTCACTCCTCAACCTTCCCTCACTATCTTCGTTTCCAATGTCAGCAAGAAGAACATCCGTATGAAATGTCTAGCTAACCTAGAAGCCAATGCAGCAGTTACAGGTGTGTAATTCATTGGGCGTGGTTTCTGACGATAATAGCGCAAAAACTCCCGGGAACCAAGTGTTTTGGTCAGGATTCCACGATCAGATGTTCTAGTTATGATGAGCTCTGACCCACCACTCCCGAGTTCTACAGAGTTGGCTGAGTCACCGGCCACTGCCAGCTTTTTGCCTTTCTCATCCACATAACTATAACCAAAAGAAAGATTGAAAGTTCATTTGAACATCTGAGTCCTATGAGGGAATAGATAAACATAATATGTGAGCAAAAACTCAGGAAAAAAGGATAAACACCTCCTACTGTAATCGTAGAAGTCTTCCAAATCTGCGTCCTCATCTTCATCACCATCACCATCACCATAGTGCACTTTGCAGTGGCTTTTCGCGGTCATATGCTTTCTAACTGCTTCCAAGCTATTAAAAGGAAGGCACCTATCATTGCAGTAGAGGCACATGAAATCCCTCTTCACCTGAAAAGAAAAAAACAGTACGGTAAAATCAGACTATACTTTTGTAATGGATGTGAAGAAATGAGTTGAAGTACAATCAAATTTATCACCTTCAGGCTAAGATAAGTAAGCAGGCCGGCTGGGTCCTTCAAATAATCGACATCGGGAATAAAGAAACCATGCTGCTTGTGCATGTGAACCATACAACTTTCAATAGTGTCATGATCCAGGTCACACATAAAGCAGCATGATGGGTCCAACTCCTCGATGTCATCATTGTCATCCACATCATCACCCATCTCACCATCAAGATCTTTCATCCTCATACCAGTCATGGACTGTGTGGCCTCAATAACCAAATCTTCATCTGGGTCAACTTCCTCCCACTCATCTTCACTCTCATCACTTTCTTCATTATGTCCTTTCTGTTGGGGAATCTTATTTGCAGTTCTCCGGACAAGTGGCTTGATTAAAGCCTTCTCATCTTCTTCATTGGACCCTTGAGAAGCTCGTGTTGTATGACTTCTTGATTTAAGATGCTGAGCATGAGCTTTGGAACTTCTGTATCCTTTTCCACAGAGACCACAAGAGTACAACATTGGGGTTTCACTAGACTTTGTGTTCTCTTGTGAAACTGCAGATTGTCTAGCTAGAAATAAAGCTTCTGTCACACCAGGAACACCAGCTACCTGATTTGATTACAGGAAAGTTAGAAAAATTGATACTTATACTAAATTGCTTAAGCAAGACAAAGCATAACGTTCCCTTCCTTTAAATCTTTCAGCACAACACTATATCCTATAAGGACCACTATCAAGGCCTATGAAAACTATTAACACACAATATCAATTTTCTTTACTTTTATTATTCTCCTCTTGATCATAAAGCAATAATGAAAGAGATTACACGGCAGTTGAAAATACATTTATAATGCATTCTTCAAGTTTATAAAGGAACAAAAGTGGAAAATTACAGTGCTTATCTGTAAGAGAAATTGGAAACACTTTTTCTCTATAAAAATTACATTCACACATTCTGCAAACTTCTTACGTTCTGCACTTCATTGCGATTAGTGTATTTCCCTCATCTAAAAATATTTTAGGGTATCCACATATTGTGGTCGAATTGTATACTAACAAATAGATCGTTGCATTAAAATTTATTTTCTCAAGAAAAGACTATTTTGTCTTCATAAAAATGACTGAGAATTGATTAGTTCATAACCTAAACGAGCAGAAATGCTTTAACAGATACGTAAATTGATCTCAATTCATCAGGGAATACTAGGATCAGAACTTGATTTTCCCTCAAAAGAAAATAGAATGTCAGCAGGAAACAGAAATGCATCAGCTGTGAAATTCTCCATCAGAATAGGGAAATCGAAAAAAAAAATCGCACGTCCTTCGTCAAATATCTTAAAAATCCAGAAAGTCTAGCCCTAGTAAGCTCGAGTTCATTTCGTGTCAGGAAAACTAAACCATATCAGTTCGTACTTCTCTCACCAATCTCAGCAAGCAAACAAACAAAGCATAATCACATATTCCGGAAACAAACAGACGCAAACCCAAGTTACGATGCGAAGTGAAACTTGTGATGGATGGAAAATTTTAGAATCGATGAGTAGAAGATAAAGAAAAGAACCTTTCGCTTAAGATTATAGCGGTGCCATTCGGATTTGTAATGGAGCTTTTGCTCCGCGTCGTCTATGAACTCCCTGTTGCAGGCGTTGCAAGTCAATCCTGGCATTTCGTTTCCTTCTTGATTTCTAGTTCTGATTCTGCTGAATCCACAGACGAATTGATATAGTCAGAGAGAGAGAGAGAGAGAGAGAGAGAGAGAGAGAGAGCCAGAAGATTCAGGGGGGTGTGGAGGCTGTTTATGAGGTAGTCTAATCAGGTGTGAACAATACGACGGCTGGTAGCTGTAGGGAGACGATGCCTATTTGGCCTCTATTTGGCCCAAATATGTTGGGCCTATTCGGCCCATCACCTTATCATCATTCGTCTTCTCGGCAGTCTGAAGCCGGTGGACATGGACGTGAGCCCATCTCGGTTCTCGAGTTTTAACACAAGACGGACCCCTGGGCCTTGAATGGAGCCTTTGCTGGCCGATTGTTTATTACTATTTTATGCCTGTACGTAGAAAAGGAACTAGTGGAGTGATGTGATTGAAGTTGAGTGCCCTGAGTTAGAAGGACGTTGGGTTGGCAGAGCCATTTTCTGGGGAGAAAAAGGGGAAGGTCGAGAGTAAAAGTGGAGAAAGAAGGGGGATGGAGATTTGAATAAGTCGGGATTGGGTGGGTGGAGGGCGGAGGGTAGAGGTGGAGTCAAGTTGGGAGAAAGAGACAGCATTGGCCTTCCTTTTTTCATATTCCCACTTTGGAGAAAAAGGCCACTTCTTTGCCCTTGCCTTTGGTGGATTCTATCACAAATCATCATGACTCCTCTCACTTTCTTTTATTTCTCTCTCTCTCTCTCTCTTGTTTTTGAGTGCTCTCCTTGACTCCCCCCACCACAATCTTAGTTTAGATTCTTGTGAGATTACAAAAAGCTTTTTCTTAAGCTCTCTCTCTCTCTACTGTGATTTTGGCTCCCTACTTGAGTGTCTGCTCTGTAGCTTGATAAGTGCAATCCTTTAGGGGAATTACACGTGTGAATAAATTGATAAAGTTTCTGCTTTTGCTTCCTTGTCTCTTTGTTACCCAGTTCAACTCACTGTAAAATTGCAGGGCCTCTGACTGATATCGAGTCTGAAAGTCTTCGAGGGTATGAATGAAACTTGGTAAATGTATAATCATTGCATACAAAACACGAGGGAGGAGAAGTGGAATTTTGAGTGCATATTATTATGATGGAAAAGTTGAGGAGTCTTTATTCTTCTTCCAAACACAAAAATACGTGTGTGGTCCAAATTTTCATCTACTTCAAAACTCAGTTTATTATAAACCCAACTTACATTCATGTTATCTCTTCTGCGCCCACAAATCACAGTCATTGAATGCTCTTTACTTTGTTTATATTTAGGAGGAAAGTTGCGGAGAAAGTAAAGGCCAAGCCATTTGCAAAAGAGAATAGGGACTCCTAATGCTGTCCTAACATTGATCCAGTGAGACAATAATTTTAGTAAGGGTAGTTATTAATATTAATCCTTAAGTACGAGGTTTTTTTTGTAATATTTTCTAGTTCTATTACAATATTATGTGCTTTGGACCGAATCTCATACGGTTTTGTTTTTGGGGTTAGCCTAAAATACTTTGTAATAGGTAGGGAGGAGAACCCAACTTATAAACCATGCATATTCCACTCTCCCAAGTGATGTAAGATTGTGCACATTCACTGTTATGGATCAGACTCTCACATTGAGTTATCTTGACTTCACAGTGCGTGTTGTTACAATCTCCCCTCCTTGGAGACTCGACGTCATTGTCGACAACATTTCCGATTGGGATTTGACTCTGATACTATTTGTAATGCCCACCACTGCTCCCAGTACAATATTGTCTACTTTGCGCCAAAGTTTAAATAGTTTTGTTCTTGGTGTTAGCCCAAAATACGTTGTACTAGGTAGAGAGGATAACCATATTTAATTATTTATAAACTGTGCATTTTTCACTCCCCAACTGATGTGAGATTGTACACCCCCACTGTTATGATTCATTGGGGGACGTTACATTTTTAATTAATACATTAAACTTTTATTTTTGTCATCTAACGCCTCAAACTTTGAGGTTTTAGCAATGAACACCTTCACTATTAGGGGGTCTATTAAATGACAAATATTATTTGCGAAAATTATATTTTTCACTGCGAAAAAAAAGTCATTGGAATAGGATTTACTTTTCGTAATGAAAGACAAGTGTCTGTTGTAGGAAGGGTGGAAATTACATTTTCTGTTATAGAAAATACATTTTTTGCAACAGATACTTGTTTTTCGTTGCGGGTGGAAAAGACCATTTTCGTAGTGTTGGTGTCTGTCATTTGACAGATCTGCTAACAATGAGAGTGTATGTTGCTAACACTTCATAACAAAAATAGAAATTCAATATATAAGTTAAAATGATTTACATACATTAATGTTTATATTAATAGTTACCCTTTTAATGACACAAATATATTTTAAAAAATTATGTTCTCATATTTTGAATAATCATGACAGAATTCAAGAAGAATAATTTGAGGAAATAATTGAATATCTTGCGTCAATATGTTTTATATGAGTTGTTTTTAAGATTTGAAAAACATTTATTTATAAAAAAATAAAAATAAAAAGGCTTCTCTCGAACTTTATTGCCAGAGTTCAGTTGTCAAAATAATAACCGGCGTTGGAGAATATATGCAATGCAGTGATGCACACCACCAAAGCAATGGTGTACGTGAAATGGGAGGGAGAGAATAAATTATGCATGGAATCTCTCCTCTCCACCTTTCATTAATTCATTCCCTCCTTCCTTTTTCTTTTTCTGCCTAATTTTATGTTTCAATAATTTCAAGCTTACCAACTACCTGGTCTGAAAATATCTAGGCCTGACAATACCAGTTATTTAATTTGAATTTTTATATGTATATATTTTGTAATTATTGAAATTCAAAGGAGAATCAAAAAAAAAAATCATGACATCTATGTAGAAAATTCAAGAAAAGTAAACAAAAAAATACTGGTAGATAAGAGAAATCACAAATCCAAATCGGTATAATAAATTTTGCGACTTAAACATATATTTATATATAAAACTAGAAACTCTAGATTCTTAATATAGGTCAAAACTGACATGACCCAAATAAAATTTGAGTCACATAAATTCTAACAATTATTTTACCTATTTGTTGTAATTTATAGCATTGAAATATTAAAGATAACCCTCATAAATTATTGAGCATTCAAGAAAGATAAGGTCGTGTTTGGTATTGGATTCTAGTATCATTTGTCCTGCTTTTTATTTTTGGATGTTTTGTCTTTATAAATAATAAATTCTGCAAGTGTAGTCATGCACTCTATGTAATTAATAGTTTAACAATAATTAAATCTACTAATCATCTAAATTTCATAAATTATTTAAGACAAATTAATATATAATTTTTTTTTTTATCATATTTGAGTTTTTTGTCATGCCCCCAAAGAAAACTCGAGACAAAACGTGAAATATCCGACTCAAAATAGGTTGAATTGTTTGACCCTCAACTTAAACTCTTAATTAGTAGTGGAAGATTTGAAATTTACTTACAAATCAAACTTAAAATAAATAGTTCAACACTAATATTAAAAAATATTTAAAAAAATGTAAAATTATGTGAAAATAAAATTAAAAATAAAAATAATTGTTAGTGTTAATCGCGCGAAAAATAATCTAAATCTCTTGATTATTCAAGAAATCTTTCAAATATATTATTGCATAGTCAACTGAAATTCCATGAAGGCAGTTTTAAATATATATAAATTCTTTTAAACAACTTGTTATTTCTTGCGTGCTCGTTATGTAAATAGTGAAATATTAATGATTTTAAAATAATCTTCCTCACACTTGCTGTGCAGGGTGTTGTACGGAACTTAGCCCAATTCAAACAAGTTAATTATATATTATGATTATTATGTTTAATCCTACGAATTATTTCAAATTTAATTTTGGAAAAATAACAAATTAACTATCATCATATATGATCAATGACAAATTAACTATTTTTTTTTTCTAACAAATTAACCACTGACGTATGAAAAAATAACAAAGCGAACATCGCTATCACGTTTTCTGTTACGAACCGCCGCGGCTCTGTGGTTTTTCAAGAAAAGAAGACTAAATTTGGCCTGAACCGCAGCGGTGTCTCAAGAGACCGCGGTGGTTTGGTATCACACCGCGGCGGCGTCATCATAAACTGCAACGGTTCTGGCCTCGGTTTTTGAATTCTGTCGGTATACATAACCGTTGCGATCCTAGGGCTAGGGCATTTTCACCGTGAACAAACATCGAAAACTGCTCGGTGAACAACAAGCTCAGACCTTCGATCACAATGTATTCCCTTGCAAAGAAATTGGCGTTCAAGCGAAAGGGTGGTACGTCGCAATCGATACCAGAGGAGTGAACGGTGCAAGCAGAAGCATTCGCCGCGGTGGAAGCTGTCCAAATTGCGGCGGTGGAAGATGTTCAACCCACGGCAGTGCAACACGGAGAAATCGTGGAGGATGGAGAAACCATTGCACACTCTTAATGGCAACCTCAACCAGAGCTTGAATAACGACCAGCCGGAGGCTCATTGGTCCGGTTTCAACCCGTTACAGCGGGTTTTCAGTCCAAACTATTCAGGATAGCGTATGCCAAAGCATGGTAGATGATATATAACACTCTGCAATTATTTTTTCAAAAATAGTAGATTTGGGGTCCTTGGCAGGAATGAGAATTCAACAATTAGTTAAGGATGCTGGATTAGGCAGGTTGTGGCAGATGGGGGTAGTTATTGGGAGAGAATTGTTAGATTGTTTTACTCAAATTTGGAACTGTCCACCCAATTATTAGAGGTGCGAACGTACATTTTTGGACGGGAGTTGAGGTTGACTCCCAACGAGCTGAATATAATGCTTGGATGTGTACTAGAGGGGCCAAGCGATCAATATTATCATGTGTCTTGGGATCCACCATTCATCAACAGAGGAGAATGACTAGCGGTGCTTAGATTGTTGCACCGAGATCCCGAGATTGCCGAGTACAAGAAGCCAAAGGGCAAAGAGCTGAATGTCATAGCCTGAGTGATCCACCTCATCACGACGTACACGATTTTGCCTCGGGATGGACATTGAGACCATGTTAGCTGCATGGATCTCTATTTCCTGGAGAAGGTGTTCAATAGGAAAAATGCGGACATCGGATATGTCATTTTGAGTCACATGCACGAGGTGCTCAACAACCCAGCCAAGAACTTGCCGTACAATTGGCTCATCTAGAGGATTGTTGAGCACTATGGGGTACCCATCTCAGAGAAAGAGTCGAGAATTGAAGAGACGGCCACTGACGTGTACAACAAATTGAAAGTGGACCGAATGAGGGTCACCAAAGTTGGAGGGGAATGGGTACGCAAGACCACGAAGTAGCCACCACCTCCACCCCCCTCAGTGCCTCATCATTCAGCCCCCTCAGCAAAACAACCCCCTCCTTAGACATCTTATTTTATTTCGATACCTAAGGAGACGTCCAGTTGTATGAGCAGGATGGAGGAGCTCCATCATATGGCGCTTACCAGAATACAAATGATAGAGGAGCACCTTCAAATGACACAGGTCCAAATACAAAAAGGGGAGGAGCGAGCAAAAGAGAGGCATCTACGAGCAGAAGAGAGGCATATGCGATTAGAAGAGAGACATCGTGAACTAGTGGCAGCACTTTAGAGAATTGAGAGCCAATCAGCCCATACAGCAGCCTCTCCATTGTCTTCTGAAGCAACAAAAGCCACAGACTGCTTGTAAGTTATTTACTTGGTACGCAAAGTCCAGTTTTTACTTTATTTGTGTTTGACGTAATGACGTGTTGTTGATTTTCAACACTGGTGCCGTAAGCTGCCAACCTGCTCATCCAGCCATGCCTGCCGAGGTATAGGAGACAAGTGAGTCACAACCTCAGGGCCTTAGAACTGTGCGCGTGGTACGTCTTTCATTTAGTTACATATGTGTGTATGCACTTATTTGCTTTATTAGTCTAACAACTTTTTGCCATTTTTGTTGTAGTCTCGGGAATCGATGGACATCTTCAAGAAGTATGTTGCGCCAAATAGTTAAAAGAACTGGGAGACATGCACATATCTCGAGGGAAAGCTGATCAACGGTGAATACACCATCACTGATATCATCTTCCCGGAGCAACACGGGACGCCAAACACGATGAGAAGCCTTCTTTGTATCTTAGTTTATAAGCTTTTATCTTAGTACTCATCCAAACTTATATGCAGTGCTATGTGTTGAACGACAAAGTTGCCTTCGCGTTTCAACAGCAACAATCGCTATTCACCTTAGAGTGGATTCACGTAAGTAACCATCTCGCTTCTTCGGGTTGTCGTTCATGTTCTATGGTTTCTAATGCGTTGTTTACATTTCAGACACACCCAAAGCAGGGGTTGTTTATGTCGTCCGTTGACCTGCACACTCAATTCGCTTACTAGCAATTGATACCTGAAACAATATCCGTGATCGTAGTCCCCACTGACAAAGAGTGGTATGTATTTTCCCTTGTGTACATTCATATTGCTTTCCGCTTGTTTACCAATTGTTCCCTTTGCATTGCAGCCCACACGACATCTTTCGGTACACGAGTGAGGGGATGAGGGTGATCCAGCTTTGCACAAATAAGGAACAATTCCACGAGCACGATGAGCAAACCATGGATGGTCAATTGTACACCAATGCGTCCAATGTATGCTTGGACGCGCAATTGTCATTTGAAATCATGGATTTGCGGCCAAAATGGAGCAGGAAGAAGAAGGCATAGGCATAGGCATATCTATTTTAGTTGACTTTGTTGTAAAATATGTATGTTGAATTGTATGTTTAGATAAACAATTACATGTTTAGATTAAAGATTATATGTTGGATGAAAGATGAATAGTAGAAAGGATAACAGATGGATGATATTGGAACTGCTTGGGATTTTGTGTAGGATGTATGAGATTAGCTTTGGGGGAGTAAAGAAGGGAGACTTTTGGCAAAATTTTTATAAATTGGGGTGAGGATAAGTGAAAAGTAAATCCTACATGAACTAAATCAAGTAGATAATTAAAGACAAGTGTATAGAGAAACTTGGGTGAATTCATTGCAACAATTTTAAGAAGCTGCCGTGATTTGGGAGCAAGCTGCTGCGGCGCTGCACAAACTGCCGCGACTTGTCATGGCACCTGTAATCAATTTCCATTCATCCTCCACAACCAAATGTATGGAACCAATATATCAATTCAAATTGATGAAACGAAACAAATTCAAATTTATCAATTCAAATTTATGAAACCAATTCATATTTATCAATTCAAAATTTACAACGATAGCGTACAATACAATCACATATATATCAAACATAATCTATCAAACCAATGTATCACGGAAGGTCATATTTTTGTATGTTTGTGTTTGTGGACCTTGCGCATCATACTCCCGCAGAACACATTGCAAATGAAATTAGCATAGTTCAAATAACATTTGAAAACATAAACGTGATAATGGGTTCACCTGCATCTCAAGAACTCTGTCGAGAACTGTCTCAGAAACTGTCTCTGGGACTATGGCAGACTGTGTCTCGGGGCCTATCTCGGGGACTCTGAAACCCATAAATGTGGCCTCTGACCTTCCTCTGCCGCCTCTGCCTCTGCCTCTGCCTCTACCGCCACATGCTCTGGACTCACCTCCACCTTCGCACGTGCAGGAATTGTGCCCCACACCCCCACACCGACCATAGGTCATGTTCATATGTCTTCTGGGCAGCACTGTCCAGCTTGGGGCCTCGTCCACATCTCGTATTCTATGTTTTTCCCGCCTTCCTGAAAGCCTTTTAAATGGCGGTGGGATAATTGGATCAAGATGTGTCACAAGAGGCCACTCGATTTGTCCATTGACGGGGCAGACAAAGTGGGAGTACATCGTCATGTATGCTTCCTAGTGATAGCACGCATGCACAAATCCTCAGGAGATCTCCCCGTGAAGTGAATGCACGGGATTGCATGGACACATGGGATGCCAGTCAACTCCCATCGGTAACAGGTACAAGTATGCTTGTCCAAATCGACAAAATACTATTCATTATCGTTGCTGATCTCAAACTGGGGCAGCTCCTGAAAACTGGGGGCTCCAATTTCGACCTGCAAGTTGTAGTTTGGCGAGCCGATTACTAATCTGCAGACATAAAATGTCCGTCGAGCGAGCCATCTTTTCATTTTTTCATGATCCTACTCATAATGCCCTTTCATATGATCTCAAACATACTTAGAATTGGTTTGTCCTGGGCTGGTAGGATGTAGACGTTGAAGGACTCGCTGAGATTGTTAAGGCTTAAGTCGCATTTGGGGATGGAGCAGAAGACATGTTTGGCCCAACATGTCACATCTATTTCTCGTAGATAGTTGTGAGTCGCCGGATCAAGCAAAAATAACTTCGTCATCTCTCTCTCAAACTGCCTCTCTGTTGTGGCTCTAGATGTGGCCCACATTGCATCCTTTAACAACATGTCTTTAAATTGTTTTTGAAAATTGTCATACAGGTGTCGGATGCAAAACCGATGGTCTGCTTGCCCTGCCACCTCTTTAACAGTTGGCACTAGCCCCTACAAAGATTCATAGTATGAGTCAAACATTGGTACACAACGCATAACATAAACATAGAAGGCAAGAACAATCAACCACACCTTTTGTCGGTCAGAAATAATTGTCCACCCATTGCCGCTTGGGGTGTTTAGATCGTCGAGCAACAATTCCAGAAACCAGCTCCAAGAACCCCTATTTTCTGCTTCAACCACTACTATAGCAATCGGATACATTCCATCATTCTTGTCGATGGTGACAATAGTGAGCAGCTGGCCCGAAGTCGTTCCCTTTAAGTGGCAACCGTTCAAACAAATAGCCGGTCTATCACAGTTTTGCACGGCCATCTTGCATGTAGCCAAACACATGTACATTCTTTTAAATGCATTCATCTCTAAGTCAACGTACACCGAGCTCCCAGGATTAGACCTCCAAATCTCCTTGGCATATGACCATATAAGCTTTGCTCATTGTCATCCCCTTAATTAATTTTTTTGGCCGCATTTCTTGCCCTTCTAGCAAGGCTGGATGTGATGTTGACGTTAAAGTCCTTCATGACTGTAATGACTCTTCTTACTTATAAATCATTTTTTAAAAAATTTACTGTGTAAAAATTTTTCTTTTTATTTAACGAAACATACGATAATTTAGTTATGAATAAAACCATAACAGAGTAAAGCGGAAACACATTTAAACCTAATAAATCCATAGTTTTACAAACTATTGTCCAAATTAAAAGTTAAACATTCCAAATTATAAGTCTTGTTTATCATTAGCAATAACCTCGCATGTCTATTTCGCCGGATAACCCAAGTCTTCCACAGGGAATGCTCCCTCCTCCACTCCAGGTATTATCATTTCTTGATTCTCACCTACACCAACAAGTAAACTGTAAGCCTAAGGGCTTAGTAAGGAATTGAGGAATACAACGTGAATGCCCCTAACTCATTATGTTGAGATGGGATCCACCCTAAACCGCTCTTTACTCATAGTTACATATAACATAAACTCGTGGATCGAGTTAGGAGATTGGAGATTTTGGGCGGAGACATGGCGAGTACCCGGCACCTAACACCTTACGGTAGACAAGCTCGCACAACCCATGTAGGGAAGGGTAAAAGGGGTTTTGAGTCTACCGGTTAGGTCTGGACCATCTCTCCAACCTCCAATTCCCTTACATTCTTTTCTTTTCTTCATTTTCCTCTCACACATGAATACCAACGCCCTTTTGGTGGTATTTCCTAGGCTTTCTAATGTCGTGGATGCATGGTGATGCAAAATGAATAATATATCTATGAGTACCATACATTCAACCAATCCACAAACCTATACAATCAATAAAATCGAATGAATAAACTACGGAGACCCAATCACAAAATTCAACATTTAATTCTAAATTAGCAAAACATTGAACAATCAATAATAAATATGGACAACGAATTAAGGAGAATTAACAACAATATGAGCAGCGAAATGAGAGATAACATGCTTCGTAAATTGGCACACAAAATATCACAGTGAAATAGAACATCTATGCATACTTTAATTTGACAACGAATGTAATTGCGACATTGAAATGGAAACAGACGAACAAGCCCCATACTTTTGACAGGGATTATGAATTACAGCAGCAATTTAAAACTAACATACGTGCATTAAATTTTAACAGTGAATCATGAAACATAGCAGCGAACTAATCTAACATACGTACATCATAGTTTAACAGCAATTGGCGAAACATAACAGTGAGTTAAACCTAATGTACGAGCATTATAATTTGATAGTAAATTACGGAACATAGCAGTGAATTAAACTAACATACGTGGAATATATTATGACAGCAAATACGTACTCAGTATTTTAACAGCGAGTACGAAGTAAGGCATCAAAATAAAACGTGCATTACATGCTCTATTTGATAGAAACTATAGCAACGAATTGAACAAGTAGGCATGCATGTAACTTGACAATGGATACGAAATGTGACAGCGAACTGAACAAGTATACATGCTTTACCATTTAACAGCGATTTGCGAAAACATAACTGTAACGCTTCGTTAATTTAAACTACTTTTTTGGATTTAAAATACGTCATAAAATTTTTTTTGCTTTATTTATTTAACATTTGAAACCCATTTGTTTAAAGAAAATGAAATCAGAGTGAATAACGCAGAATAATATTAGGATTTCAAAACATAGTTTTCCGAGTGTTCTCAACAAAATCCCAAAGTTCCTATTACAATGTTTGAGATAGTCAAAATATTAATAGAAGAAATTACCAAAATACCCCTCACTCAAAATACCAACTAGTTCTAAAACACGTGATTCGCACTCAGCAGGTCAAATCGGTTGATAACACGAGAGGTCATCCTGTAACGCCTCTTCCTCAACTGGAATGAAATCTTCATTATTATAATCACCTACATTACGGGAAAAACAATGAGTCTAACGCCCAGCAAGAATCAGAATAATAAATGCAATGCTTATGATGCATGATCATACGATGCATTATAGAGGAGGTCCGTATCTCATCTGTTATTCGGGACGATGGATAAGTCAATTGCTCTCGTGGCTTAACCTATGTTTCCTACGGGGAAACACGCCAATAGGGGTGTCACCACGAACCATACCCAGTCATTTTGCTGAAGACATTGGGGATTTTAGTACAAGAGAATCGAGAATCTTACGATTCTCGTGGACTAACCTATGCCTTCGTGCCCCCTAAGTGGGGGTAGGCACTCTAATAGGGGTGTCACCACGACAACCATTTCTAATCCTCCTGAATCCCCACATGCCTATTTACATATATTATAGGATGACATACAGCATGCGAACAATTTCATAAGTCCTAATATAATGCATGAATGTCACGAAAATAAGCCAGAGAATTAACATACAATAGTAGCAAAATCATTTCGAACACAATTTACAGATAAAAACTCAGATTAACGACATTACCACTTTCGTCATTTTATCATAGTAGTTAATTTAGTACAATAATGTGAAAAACAAGACATTACAAGTTTGAGACATTCTTGACCATTAAGAGTAACGAAAACATGTCCAGTTTAATATATATACATTCTCCCTTCACAACCACGATAATGATAATTTGAATGAGAATTTCATGCCTTTCAAGTTGATGACCACTATCATGATTCACATCAAACACTCTAAGATTTCATCCATTGTTAATTTAGACTTCCAACACTTTTTCAGAATTTACTAATGATTCCATGATTGTCACTAAAGGAAGAATCCAAACTTGACAGCGTAAACACCAATTTCTAGCAACTCAAGCATAATTATTAGGATACTGGACCAACATTTATACTTCACTATAAATGATAGAGTTATTGAAATTAACATCAAGTATGTATTCCCTATTCAGTAAGTGATTTCTCTAATCAAATTGTTCAACATGCTTCACACTCCACAGCAATATCAAGGTATTTAACATTCACGCCCTACAGCAATATCAAAATATTTAACAACAGCAGTCCATCAAGTAATCACTTAGATATCTAGCAAACAAAACCCATAATGTAGGGTCATTCCTTTGGCCAAAACAATATCTCAATTCTTACCTAAATTTCCAGCAAAACACAGGTAGGAAACAGCAAAAAGCCAATCCAATGTCTCCAACCTTCGAACATCCAAAATGCCTATGCCAGATAGCATTTATACACAATGGTCACAATCAATTTAATCTACATCAGGAACATAATCTGACCAAGATTAGTTCTTCCCTTCACGGTGGAATTCCTCAAAATCTTCTAGAATAACACTCCAATTTGTACCACCACACCAATTCACTCCACTTACCAACTACACCCTCCCACACACTTCTCGTACAGTTGTAGAAGGGAGCACAGTGGGTAGTTCTTACCTCTTATAGATGATCAAAGAGAGAGGGAGATGACAAAGCAGCTGCAGAAAGTAAGCTGCTGCAGAAGATAAGCTGCCAAACACCCACACCAAAGAGAGGTGGTCCAATGGGAGAGCTCCATGTGGAAAGCTTCCAACTTAGCAGGGAGGGAAGAGATGGGTTGCAGGAAGTAGGCTGGAGAGAGATCTTGCTGATTGCAGCAAGAAATCAGAAGAGAGAGTGTGTGATTTAAATGGGTTTCTTGAAAATTCCCGATAATTCGGACGAGCCGTGTCATTCGCGACATCGTCCGCATCCGTCTGAAACTCGATTTGGAATGAGAAAATGCGTCCCTAGCCATTTGTCCGTACCGTCTGCAGGTGTCTTTTGGACGAGACGACGCATCTGCACATAACGTCCGCAATCGTCCGAATTGTCCCAGGTTTGTACAGATTCATTGCGGATGCAAGTCTCTTCATCCGCTTCGCCCGAAAGTCGTCTGAATTGTCCCAGGTTTGTACAGATTCATTGTGGATGCAAGTCTCTTCATCCGCTTCGTCCGCAAGTCGTCCAAATTGTCCCTGATTTGTACAAATTCAATGCGGACGCGAACCCTCTTGTCCACATCGTTCGCATAGGCATCCGCATGCCACTATTAGTCACTTTTTCTAAGTTTTACCTACTCAGATCATTTTCCATCATGAACCATCTATTTTCCATGCATGACTTAAACTCACCATTGCACAATTCGATGCAATATTCATATATTGAAATTATCCAGAATTATTACATCATCATAAAGGGAAATACATTTTTAGGGTATTACAATAACGATGAGCTAAAACGAGCATATGTACTTTGAAATCTGATAGCAGACACAATACATAACAACAAAGTAATGACGAGCATACGTGCATTTAGATTCAATAGAAATCGGCAATATCCAGCAGCAAAATAAATGTGCATACATGGTATAAATTTACCAGTAAATTGCTACACATAACAGCGAATTAAAAACGTATAGATGCTCTTATTTTGACAGTAAGTAGATCACCACTTACCAAGGATATTATGAGCATGAATATTAGAGCAAAACAACTATAAGATTAACAACTAAAAGCTAGCACTAAAATCCAATGACAACACCAAATATATCACAGAATATAAATCGAAGATCGAGTAAGTAACCATGGCTTTAAGGCTAAAAACATTTCTAAAGTCAATCAAGAGGAGTCATGAGCTAGTAGGACAGTCAATAGTTTGCCTAACAATTCCACTAACTCTCCCTTATCTTCATTAGATATATCTCAATCCTAACTTCTTCACAAGGATATGTATCAAGTGCACAATGGTTCAACAGAATCAAGCATTATCAAGAGTAAAAATCCATAGAATCTAAACAAGGAAAATACATAGAATTCCAACAACAAACAAATGTGACTCTACTTGTGGTGTAGGGCCTCCTTTGGCCAAGACTTACTCAACCCTTACCCTTGTCGATGAACCAACTCACGGACACTTGAACCCTTGGGTTTCCACACTCCACGCAGAGCTTCCTCTAGAAATGAAGACACCCAACCAGAAAACATGAGGGAGGAACTGAAGGTTGGCTGAAGATAAAGGGGAGCTGCTCACCCTTGGAGACAACTCGTACGTCCAGCAGGGGGAGTGCAAGAGACAGTCTCCTACTAGTCGGATCGTGGTGGAGGGCGATTTGTGTCAAGGAGCTGCGTTTTGATTGGCTAATCGTTGAGTCATTATGATTTTAAATCATTTTCTGTTGCAGATCTGCAATTTTCCGAACGAGTGTGGACGCAGTGGTCTCATCCGCTAAGCCGCTTCCTCGGATGAGAACTGGCGTCCTTGTCCTTGTCCGTACTGTCTGCAGACTTTGTGCGGACGCGTTTTGGCGTCCGTACACATCCTCATATGTCCAAGAAATGGACAGAGGCAAATCAGACGAGGCCTTACCTCGTCCGCACTCATCCCCGAGCGTCCGAAGGTGCCAGGATTAGGACAGATTTGATGTGGATGCAGCTTTCCTCGTCCACATCATCCGGACTCGTCCGCAAAAGTGTAGTGCACACTTAGGACGCGGGAATTGTGTCCTCACGCATCCCCAACCCCAATTTCTACCATTCTTTAACTTAATTTTTCTCACATAAACTACACTCAACTACTTCCCCATCATTTATGTGATAACAATCAACTCCAAAACGTCATTCTGCAATATAATGCATTAGTTTTCGCGAAATTCGTTATATCATTAAGACGGGGGAAATAACGGAGTATTACATTCTACCCTCCTTACAGAAATTTTGTCCCTAAAATTTAGTTACTGAATAACTTTGGATACTTGACTCTCATCTCATCCTCCTTTTCCCACGTAGCCTCTTCCATTGTATGATTTCGCCATAAAACTTTAACTAGCAAAATTTTCTTATGTTGGAGTTCTTTCACTCTGTAATCCAGAAGTTGGATAGGCTTTTCCTCATAGCACATGTTTGGTTGAACGTTGATATCCTCTAGAGGATCTAGGACATTCGCATTGCCGAGGGACTTCTTCAACATGGACACATGAAAAACGTTGTGCACGCTATCCATAGACGCCAGCAATTGTAACTGATATGCCACAACTCCAATTCGTTTCGTAATAACGAAGGGACCAATATACCTCGGGTTCAGTTTTCCTCTCTTTCCAAAACAAACTACACCCTTGAGTGGGGACAATTTCAAGAACACATGAACCAATTCTGGACCATAATAGCTAGCTTCACCGATTTCACTCCAATATAAGGGAGATCTGCACCTTCTCCCATATAACGCTTCATAAGGGGGCATGCCAATCGTGGCTTGATAACTACTATTGTATGCAAATTCGACCAAGGGCAAGATTCTTTCCCATCCAACACGAAATTCAAGCTCACAGGCGCGAAGCATATCCTCAAGCGCTTGGATCGTTCTTTTACTTTGACCGTCGGTTTGAGGATGAAAAGCGATGCTAAATTTCAGTTTTGTGCCTATAGCCTTATTCAAACTTTTCTATAATGCTGAAGTGAACCACGGGTCTCGATCGGAAACGATAGAAACTAGAATACCGTGCAATCGGATGATCTCTTTGATTTACAATTCAGCAAATTGATGCAACTTGGACGTCATTGCCACCAGCAGGAAATGAGAAACCTTCGTCAATCTGTCAACAATCACCCAAATCGCATCATGGCCTTTAGCAGCTCGGGGTAAATTGGTGACGAAATCCATAGTGACGTGCTCCCATTTCCATATGGGAATCGGTAAGGGTTGAAGCATACCACCAAGACGTTGATGCTTGGCTTTCACATGCTGACATACTTGGCATAACGCCACATACTCGGTAATATGGACTTTCATTCTCAGCCAGTAGTAATGAGTCCTGAGGTCTCTACACATCTTGTTACATCCCATTTGAATAGAGAAATTGGATGAATGAGCTTCTTGCAAGATCTTTGTTCGTAGTTCCGCATCACAAGGCACATACCACTGGTTCTTAAATTTAATGATACCATTAGTTGACACCGAAAAATCTCGATACTAAGACAAAGTTGGATTTGACTTGAAGTTTCCACATACGCCATCATCTTGCTGCACTCCCTTAACTTGTTCAAGGATCAAAGGGGATAACGTCAGTTTCGATATAATCACTTCCAACCAAGATGGGACCATTTGAACATTAAGTTCACACATGTCGTTGTGGAGTTCTACAGGCATTTCACTACACATAATACTCATCACTGCAACCTTGCGACTGAGGGCATCGGCTACCACATTCGCTTTCCCAGGGTGGTACATAATCTCGCAGTCGTAATCCTTCACAAACTCCAATCATCTACGCTGTCTCATGTTAAGTTCCTTTTGTGTGAAGACGTACTTGTGGTTCTTATGGTCGAAATGAATCTTGCAATGTTGCCCATAGAGATAGTGTCACCAGATCTTGAGGGTAAAAACTACAGCTGCGAGTTCCAAATCATGCGTAGGGTAATTGGCTTCATGAGGCTTAAGTTGTTGTGAGGCGTAAACAATGACGTTACCGTTCTGCATAAGCACTCCACCAAGTCCTTTCTTAGATGCATCACAGTAAATGCAGAAATCACCTTCCTCAACGGGTAGGGTCAATACAGGCACATATGTTAATCGGCGCTTTAACTCTTGGAAGCTCTCCTCACAACTATCGGACCACCAAAAACGAGCATTTTTCTTAGTTAGACTGGTCAAAGGCAAAGCAAGTTTAGAGAATCCTTCGATGAAACGCCTATAATATCCTGCCAAGCCAAGGAAACTCCTTATGTCACCAACATTTTGTGGTTGAACCTAACCTTTAATAGCTTGTGTCTTTGAGGGATCGACTGCAATGCCCTTTTTAGATATGATGTGGCTAAGAAAGCTGACTTCGTGCAACCAAAACTCACATTTCGAAAACTTTGCGTACAACTGATGTTGGTTAAGGACAGATAGGGCAATACGGAGATGCTCACAATGCTCTTCCTTTGACTGAGAATAGATCAGGATATCATCGATGAAGACAATGACGAACTTGTCCAAATAATCTCTGAAAATTTGATTCATCAGGTCCATAAAGGCTGTAGGGGCGTTAGTTAATCCGAACGACATCACAATAAATTCGTAATGTACATATCTAGACCGGAACACAGTCTTTGGTATTTCTTCTAGCTTAACTCCCAGCTGATAATAACCTGAACAAAGGTCAATTTTGAAAACACCTTGGCTCCACCCAGTTGGTCAAACAAATCATCAATTCAAGGCAGGGGATACTTGTTCTTAACCGCCACTCTGTTTAATTCACAGTAGTCGATGCATATTCTTAATGATCCGTCCTTCTTTTTGACGAAAAGCACAGGTGCTCTCCAAGGGGAAAAACTTGGACGGATAAATCCCTTACTGATCAATTCTTCCAACTGCATCTTCAATACTCGGAGTTCGGCTGGTGCCATACGATATGGATTCTAAATGAACTTCTTTCTTTTTGCAATCGATGACTGCATGATGTTGAGACAGCCAATCCATGTCGATAATGACATCATACCCCTTGAGATCCATGACGATTAGATTAGCATGAAATAGATGGTCGTTTATCTCGATTGCATAGTCCTTAAGAACTCCATTGGCCATTAAGTAGTTACCAGAAGGCAACAACACTCTACGTGCATAGTGTGTACAATTCGAGAAACAATTCACCTTTTTACAGAATTCGGTAGAAATGAACGAGTGCGTAGCACCCGAATCGAGAAGGGCATAAGCGGCATACTTATTAATATATACCGTACCTGTCGGGACTAGACAAATTCTTATTTATTCTAAGGTTAAATCTCCTAAACTAATTAAGACTCATAAATAGCATAAGTAATTATTGCATAAAAGGACATACGTACCTGTTACCATAGCTGGTGGCTCCTCTTCCTCCTGATTATGCCTGTTCACGGTGAACACGCGTGGAGTCACACCTACTTGCCCTTTCAATCCAGACGGGCATTGCCAAGCGAGATGACCTGGTTTCCCACATGTGAAACACAAGTTTGTGCCTGTCGGCCACCCTGCACTCACCACGGTGGACCTTTTTACACTTTGGACATGGCTTTTGCTGGAATGGTCCATCTTTCTGAGGGGCAGTGGGAGATTCGATCATGGGCTGTTTATCCTGCCTCTGGTGTGTTCCACCGTTAGAAGGTCGTTTGGTTCCCTGACCCGTAGACTGGCCCCCACTTTTCTGCTGGTTTGAATTGTTCGTCCACATTCTTTGATTCATCTCAAGATGCTTACCCGCCATATTCTTAATGTTCTCAACAGCCAGAGCCGTCACCACGACTTTCGTATAGGGAACATCTCAGTACCAGCCACCGTAACACTCTCCAAAATTTCCATCTTGAGTCCATGAATAAACTGATGAACTTTAAGCTCCTCTTGAGACACCAAGTGAGAAGCGAAACGGGATAGGGACTCAAACTTTTGAACATACTCCACAATAGATCCAGTCTGGCACAAACGCACAAATTCCACTAACTTTTGGGCTCGAACAATGGGGTTGAAATATTTTTTGTTGAATATCTCCTTGAAGCCGGTCCAGGTGAGGTTTCTAACATCTCGGGACGTTTTGACAGAATCCCACCAAAAGCGAGCATCTTGAACCAATAAGAAAGCAGCACATTTCACTTTTTCTCCCTCTAATATATTTGCGTACTCAAAGAGATCCTCAAGTGCGCGGATCCACTCCTCGGCTCGGGCAACATCGGACATATCCCCATTGAAATTGTGAGGCTTAAGCCGCTGCAATTTCTCCTAACTTGCCATAGTCGGAAGTGCAACCGCCCATTGATCATCAACTCCATTTGCATTGTCTCGGTCCACAAACCGCTCCATATACTGGAAATGTTGGGCCATGAACTGAGACTGCTGCTACATAAACTAAGATTGTTACTCCATCATAGCCGCCATGCATTCTAGGGTTTCCTCATGGCTATTAAGGTTTTCAGCACCCCTCCGGGTATCGGGAACATCCTGACTACCCGGTGCCTTGTTTCTCTCCTCGGTAATTGGAATGTTCACTCTTGCCTGTCTAGCCATCTTATGATTCTATATGTTTTCATATTAAATATTGTAAGTTAAGGGAAAACTTAGAGAAATAGAAGTAAACTTACATAGAAGGAGTATTCTCCGAAAAGTCTCGAGTTATCCGCAGTCTACAGAAACGTGTTCGACCTGGTTATGCTCTGATACCAATTGTAATGACCCTTCTTACTTATAAATCATTTTTCCTTAAAAATTTACTGTGTAAAAATTTTGCTTTTTATTTAACGAAACATATGATAATTTAGTTTCAAATAAAATCATATTAGAGTAAAGCGGAAACACATTTAAACCTAAGAAATTCATAGTTTTACAAACCGTTGTCCAAATTAAAAGTTAAACATTCTAAATTAAAAGTCTCGTTTATCATGAGTCATAACCTTGCAGGTCTATTTCGCCGGATAACCCAAGTCCTCCATGGGGAATGCTCCCTCCTCCACTCCAGGTATTATCATTTCTTGATTCTCACCTACACCAACAAGTAAACTGTAAGCCCAAAGGCTTAGTAAGAAATTGAGGAATACAACGTGAATGCCCCTAACTCATTATGTCAGGATGAGATCCTCCCCAAACTGCTCTTTACTCATAATTACATATAACATAAACTCGTGGATCGAGTTGGGAGATTGGAGATTCTTGGCAGAGACATGGCGGGTACCCGGCACCTAACACCTTACGGTAGACAAGCTCGCACAACCCGTGAAGGGAAGGGTAAAAGGGGTTTTGAGTCTATTGGTTAGGTTTGGACCATCTCTCCAACCTCCAATTCCCTTACATTCTTTTCTTTTCTTCATTTTTCTCTCACACATGAATACCGACCCCTTTTGGTGGTATTTCCTAGGGTCTCTAATGTCATGGATGCATGGTGATGCAAAACGAATAACATATCCATGAGTACCATACATTCAACCAATCCACAAATCTATACAATCAATAAAATTGAATGAATAAACTAAGGAGACCCAATCGCAGAATTCAGGAATTAATTCTAAATTAGCAAAACATTGAACAATTAATAATAGACACGGACAACTACACCCAACTACTTCCCAATCATTTATGTGATAACAATCAACTCCAAAACATCATTTCACAATATAATGCATTAGTTTTTGCGAAATTCGTAATATCATTAAGATGGGAGAAATAACGGGGTATTATAATGACTGTCTCAATATGGAAGAAAGGTCCCAGTCGGCCTGACTTTTAAATCTGTCTAAGTAATGCGTTGCCACCCATTTGGCAGTGGCATGGCGGTTGTCCATCTTTCTCGAGCAAGTGTGAACGTCGTTGTAGAACTTTATTTGAAAAGTCATTTCACCTTGCATTTTTTAGGTGTGCAGTCGCCATGTGCACCCTTCTTGGCAGGCAGCCCTCAATTGATGAGCGTCACTGTGGGTGAATTTTATCTCGTACCCATTCTTCAACGAATGATTGACAATTTCTTCTTTAATTTTATTCAATGAACTATACTTTTTGCCAAGGCCCATACCAACGAAGGTGCATTGTGCTTGTGGTGGGCGTCTAGGCCTACTCTCGGCTATGTCAATGTCTTTGTCACTACTGGATTGGCATAATGAACGAAGGTCCTCCTCGTGTAGAGTTGCTGAGACAAAATGCAACACAATTGCAGCTTCATTTTCAATTCCACGTACCTCATTCTCATTGGCCAAAAATGTGGCTATGAGCCCCACTTCAACTTGACGGTTAATAATAGATTCTTCAACACTTAAAAACGTCATTTGCTTTTCAACAAATTCTTCAACTTTGCCAAAATGCCGTTCACTTCAGCTCTCAGAAAATCTCTAGGGTTCGCTAATCGCTGACAAAATGTCTGAGAATATCGCGAGGAGTTCACTGTGTATTTATACAATTCGAAGTAGTGTCAAGAAACCGCTGTAGTTTATGATGACGCTGCCGCAGTGTCTCAAGAGACCGCTGCGGTGTGATACCAAACTGCCGCAGTGTCTCTTGAGACGCCGCAACGGTTCCTGGATTAACAGTAGCGGTGTCTCAAGAGACTGCCCCGCCCCGGTCCGGTCTCTTGAGATACTGCTGCGGTTCAGGCTAAATTTGGCCTTCTTTTCTTAGAAAACCACAGAGCCGCGACGGTTTGTATACGAACCACCGCGGCTTCACATCAGTATGTTAACGGTAAATGTGACAACGATGTTTACTTTGTCATTTTTTCATATGTCAGTGGTAATTTATTAGAAAAAAATAATAATAATTGACTTATCATTTATCATAAATAATGATTGTTAATTTATCATTTTTTTTTCTTTAATTTTTACTAATTTATATTCATTTGAAGTTTTAGCAGTTGCAATATTTATTAGTCTTGTTTTTCAACATCAATTTGAGAAGACTGCGGTTTGTGTTATTAACTTCATGAAAATGACATTTAATTTGATTTAATATAATTTTACATTTTATTTTTCAGAAAACCATGACCATCCAGTCAGTCTCTAGCTTTATCCATTTGAAGGGTAGTCTTATAAATTCTTATTTTCTCGGGTCATAAATAATATTAATTTATGTAATGAATATAATAAATTATAAATAAATTATTAATTACACTTACTAATATTTAACATGTGATGTAATATCATTTTACAAAATAAAAGAAAAACTTAGTAGAATTAAACATGCAATGCAACGTAAACATCTATAAAATTTTTGTCTATTTTACTCGTAAACAAATAATAAATAAAGATATATTTAGCGCTGATTTTATTTTGAGATGGATTTGAATTTTCTTTTACAAAGACATGAAGACCCATTAATCGAAAACTAACGCCCAAGAATTACCCGTTCAAAAAGTCAGTCGCAAGTATTTGGGATTGGAAGAGACGTAGCAAAGTTAGCTCATAGCAGAGAATCTATCTGTCTGTCTGGACTAATCTTCAAAACTTTTTTTTTATGTAAAATTATTATATGTTCATATTTTCACGATTATTATAAAAAGTCATGCAACTATTCAGAGGGAGTGTTTGCTGGCAACATCTGATTGGTTAGAAAAGTCAAGAGTCGCGGGCCCTCCATAGAATTCAATTCATAGAGGGGATAGGAATTGGGAGAAGTCCTTGCTTTAATTAGGGGTTCGGTGGTGAAGACTGTGTATGCTTTTTTTGAATTTCTAACCCAAAAGACAAATCCGAAATTAATTAATGAAAATACAACTTGAAAATTCCCTATACGGCGCCGCTTTGGCCCGACTTCCAATTCCACCCTGTCTTTTTTTAATCCATTCTAACCTCGTTATTCCTTTTAATTACAATATTTATCAATTATAATTTTTTTTTAATTATATATTTTTTTGCTCTTCTTCTCACATGAGTCATTCTTATCTTAGTTTATTTTGACAGAAAAATTGAATTAAAGTTGAAGTTGTAATTTTTAATTAGAATCTATTTTGGGTGTATTATTGTTTGGAATTTTAAATAAAATTTAATTTATTAATGTGATATTTGTTGGATGTAGCCTATATTAAGTAATAATTGATAAATGATTAAAAGATTTTATTAATGACTTTAATATCTTAAGTTATTTATTTTGTATTTTAATTAACATCTGAAAAATAAATAAAAAAAGAGAGAATAATGGAAATAAAAATCCAATAGTGGCAGAGGGTAAGTTGCAAGCCCGACTCCGCAGTATAAATACATCTAACACCACCACCACTCACTCAGTCTCAGGAGCGGGACTCTCGTTCTTCTCTCTCTTCCATTTTTTTTTCTTCCAACATTCCCAGTTAGATTGAGTGTTTTTTTGTTCTGTTTTTACGGCTATGGCTTTTCGCCAATTTACGCATGTAGAGATTTTGATTTGCTAAGGGTCCTTATCGAATTCCGATAGTCACCTCTGAATTCCGAAGATATGGCGGGAAACAAGGCCATTAGTCTTGAAGAGATTAAAAACGAGTCTGTGGATCTGGTATAATCCCTTATCCTTCTATCTCTTTGTTCCTCTGTGACTCCTTGTTTAGTTGTGTGGAAAATGAAGGGAAACTATGTCGCGTAGATTTTTCATGCTTGTGTGATTAGTTATAGAGAGTCTTGGTCTTCTTTCTTAACACAGTTTTGGTGCAGATTTTAGTATTTTCATCCATTGATGAATTGCGTGAATGCGCTGCCGATGTGTGTTGGCGAGAAAAGGAAACAACATTTTTATGATTGAATTTGTGGTTTTTAGTTATCCAACCGATGAATGCTTATTAAAACGTCCGTTTTCTCGGCAGCTAACTTAGCCCACTTTCTCCGTGGGACCAATTAATTTTGTTAACAGTCCATGTGACCTTTAAGACCTTTTGAATGGCCGGAAACGGGAAGGATAGTCGAAATCCAGTAACATAGAATCGGGCCAATACAACTTATCCTTCTTTACAGAGACGAGCGTGAGTGGCAGAGAAATATATTTATGAGGAATATATTTCGTATTTTATGATTTTTCTTTCACCTCTCGCATTGAAAAAGCTTTCTGACACCAAAATGAATCCCTCCTCTTCACGTAGAGTATTTGTCTTTCTGGGTTGATTTATTTATTTATTTTTGATGTATGGTTGATTATCATTAATGAAACATGGCAACAGTTTTAATTAATACAATTATCTATATTTGAGGCTAAAGTTATAAAGTCCTTCCGTTGTACTTTCTGGGTATAGTAATATTTTAATTCGAGGTTATTGGGTGGGTGAGGTGTGAAAGTCATATTGTTTGTTTATATGGGTGGGCCAGAAGAGTTATATCTAATGCTTGACTAATTAATCTTGATTTCATATTGGTTTAACTGGGAGAGGATTGGACAGTCTTTAAGACATTTTTATTTAACTCGCACCATTCATTGGTGCCTAACATCCTAACTGGTTCACTTTGTTCTCTTTCATTTAGCTGAGGAACTATTTGAACAGTGATATGATTCAGTATATTTGAACAGTATGGTACAGGAGTAGAGCTTCAGTGTCCGAGTGCTGCTGTTTCTTGACTTAATGATTCTGCTTTTTTATTTTTTTCAATAATATGGTTCTGTAATTTTTTTTATAAGAAACAGATTTTTTTTGTAAGTTAATGTTCAAAAAGGAAGGATAAAGAAATTTACTTGCTAATCAATAACATGCTCCTGATGATGTTTGTGCAAGGTTAATTCATATTGGTCAATAGTTTCTTGTTTTTAACTATGTGAGGACTTTGGTCAGCTTGTATAATTTGGCCATGTTTGCCTAAAGAAGTCTTGATTTCTTATTTTACTATCATATGAACTGTAGTCTTAATTCTTTGTTTCAGGAACGTATTCCAATTGAGGAGGTGTTTGAACAATTGAAATGTTCGAGAGAAGGTCTTTCGTCGGAGGAAGGAGCCAATCGGCTTCATGTTTTTGGTCCAAACAAACTCGAAGAGAAGAAGGTCATTATTAAGCATTAAAAGATCACAAATTTCATCATGTTTCTTTGCTGTTCTTTTAGTCCCCGAAATTGTAGGATGTAGCTTATACTGATTTCATTTGGAAAAAAAAAAAAACAGGAGAGCAAAATTCTCAAGTTTTTGGGATTTATGTGGAATCCATTATCCTGGGTCATGGAAGCTGCTGCTTTAATGGCTATAGCACTGGCAAATGGAGGTGGAAAACCTCCTGACTGGCAGGACTTTGTAGGTATCATCATCTTACTTTTCATCAACTCTACCATAAGTTTTATAGAAGAAAACAATGCTGGAAATGCGGCTGCTGCTCTTATGGCTGGTCTTGCTCCCAAAACTAAGGTATGAATGACACTTTGACATATATTTGATTCCGTCTTATTCATTTTGCTATCCCCTTTTTATTACTTTACTGTCTCTTTATCAAATGCAGCTTCTCAGAGATGGTCGTTGGAGTGAGCAAGATGCTTCAATTCTAGTCCCAGGAGACATAATAAGCATTAAACTAGGAGATATTATTCCAGCTGATGCACGTCTTCTTGAGGGTGATCCCTTGAAAATTGACCAATCTGCTCTGACGGGAGAGTCCCTTCCTGTCACCAAGAACCCTTCGGATGAAGTTTTTTCCGGCTCAACGTGTAAACAGGGAGAAATCGAAGCAGTTGTTATTGCCACAGGAGTGCACACCTTTTTTGGCAAAGCAGCTCACTTGGTGGACAACACCAATCAAGTTGGCCATTTCCAGAAAGTTCTAACTGCTATTGGTAATTTCTGTATCTGCTCCATCGCCGTTGGAATAGTTATTGAGATTATTGTCATGTATCCCATACAACATCGAGCGTACAGAGATGGCATTGACAATTTACTGGTGCTTTTGATTGGAGGAATTCCTATCGCTATGCCAACTGTTTTGTCTGTCACCATGGCTATTGGTTCTCACAGACTATCTCAGCAGGGTGCTATCACTAAGAGAATGACTGCTATTGAAGAAATGGCAGGTATGGATGTTCTTTGCAGTGACAAGACTGGAACCCTCACTTTGAACAAGCTGACTGTAGATAGAAGCTTGGTTGAAGTATTTGCTAAGGGTGTGGAAAAAGATTATGTCATTGTTCTAGCTGCAAGAGCTTCTCGTATTGAGAATCAAGATGCTATTGATGCCGCTATCGTTGGAACACTTGCAGATCCAAAAGAGGTTTGATTTTGTTGATTGACTGTTGCTTTTTCTTTTGTCTGTTTTACTCATGGTTAAGTAATCTTTATGATAATATTTTTTTTTATAAGAAACAAAATGTGATGAATGAAGGAAAATACAATAAAAAAAAGGGGAAATCCTTCTCAAGAAAAACTAGAGAGAAACATTTAAACGAATTAGTCTGTATGATAATATGACTTGCACAAATGTTCAGGCACGAGCTGGTATTAGGGAAGTTCATTTCTTTCCTTTTAATCCTGTTGACAAGAGAACTGCTCTTACTTATATTGACTCTAATGGGAACTGGCATAGAGCTAGCAAAGGTGCCCCTGAGCAGGTATTTTTCTTTTCCTTTCTTTGATTCTTGGTGATATCATTGTGATTAAATGATTAATTATTTCTGTTTAATGTATGGATGTAGATATTAACTCTTTGTAACGCAAAGGAAGATGTGAAGAAAAAGGTTCATGCAGTGATTGATAAGTTTGCTGAACGTGGACTTCGATCTTTGGCTGTTGCAAGACAGGTACGAATTTTCAACTCTTCTGTATGCATGTTATTAGAAGTCAATTGAATAACCACATCCAAATCTTGAGTATGCTTCCATCTCTCGGTGCAGGAAGTGCCTGAGAAATCAAAAGATAGTTCAGGTGGACCATGGCAGTTTGTTGGTTTATTGTCTTTATTTGATCCTCCCAGGCATGATAGTGCAGAAACCATCAGAAGAGCTCTAAACCTCGGAGTAAATGTCAAGATGATTACTGGTTAGTGTAGCCAAAACCTTCTTATTGCCAAATCATCCTTTGTTTTTCTTTTTAATGAATTCACATTTTGCTTTTCAATGTACAGGGGATCAGCTAGCCATTGCCAAGGAGACTGGGAGAAGACTTGGAATGGGAACAAACATGTACCCTTCTTCTTCATTACTTGGTCAAGACAAGGATACATCAATTGCTGCCCTACCCGTCGATGAATTGATTGAGAAAGCCGATGGGTTTGCTGGTGTTTTTCCAGGTTGATATTGTTACTCATTTAGTTAATCACTCTTGTGTGTAGTTATTGTACTAATTAAATAATTTGTCGTTTTATATGCATTCATTTTCTAACGCAACTATCTTGCATGTGGTAGAACACAAGTATGAAATTGTAAAGAGGTTACAGGAGAAAAAACACATATGTGGTATGACTGGAGATGGAGTCAATGATGCTCCAGCTCTAAAGAAGGCAGACATTGGAATCGCTGTTGCAGATGCTACTGATGCTGCAAGAAGTGCTTCAGACATTGTCCTGACTGAACCTGGATTGAGTGTGATTATTAGTGCTGTGTTGACTAGCAGAGCTATTTTCCAAAGGATGAAAAATTACACTGTTAGTTTGTTCTACCTTTCATTTTCTTTTTCGTTCAAGTTTTTCAGTAATACTTTTTTTCTTTCAATATTAAACTCTGATTGTTTCTCTGTTTTTTGCCTTTTTAGATCTATGCAGTTTCGATCACCATCCGTATTGTGGTTAGTGTTTTGTCATACGATTAGACAACTTGTGTTATTATTCATTTCTGGCAATGAATTTTTCAAGTTTTTTCCATAATTTCCATTTTGCAGTTTGGCTTCTTGTTCATTGCTTTGATTTGGAAGTTTGACTTTGCACCATTCATGGTTTTAATTATTGCCATTCTAAATGATGGTAAGACTATACTGGTCAACCTTAAAATGAACATTCATTTTTCCTTCATAGATCTCTTTTGTTGTTTGGAACATTAATGTTTTACTACCCTTTTCTTTAGGAACAATCATGACAATTTCAAAGGATCGAGTTAAGCCATCACCACTGCCAGACAGCTGGAAGTTGAAAGAGATTTTTGCTACTGGCATCGTTCTGGGAGGGTACTTGGCTCTCATGACAGTGATATTTTTCTGGGCTATGAGCGACACAGACTTCTTTTCAGTAAGAATGTGCAAATGTTCAATCGTAATGCCTGGCTAAGTATTTTTACTAGTTTGTAGTGATATGAAATCTTTCGTGATGCAGGATAAGTTTGGCGTGAAGTCGTTGAGGAAAAGCCCGCATGAAATGATGGCAGCCTTGTATCTACAAGTGAGTATCGTCAGCCAGGCCCTTATTTTTGTTACCCGATCTCGCAGCTGGTCCTATGTTGAGAGACCTGGCCTTCTCTTAGTTGGTGCTTTCATAATTGCTCAGTTGGTAAGACTTCTTCCTCTTTCCCACATTACTTTCCTTCTTGGTTTATTACCGTTCATTTGGACCCGAGGTTGTACATTAGGTAGTCCCTTTGTGAGTACCTCGAATTCTAATGCTACAAGTAAAATGGATAGGTGGCAACTGTAATATCAGTCTATGCAAATTGGGGTTTTGCACGAATAAAGGGAACTGGGTGGGGGTGGGCTGGTGTTATCTGGCTTTATAGCGTGGTTACCTATGTTCCTCTCGATCTGCTTAAGTTTGGTATACGATACGTTCAAAGTGGGAAAGCTTGGAATAATCTTTTGGAGAATAAGGTATGCTTTTTGTTTGTTATATTTTAAGTACAGAGTGGATTCATTCATCGCTTGTTCTGAATTTTTGTCTCTCTCTCTCTGTCTCTCTCCAGACCGCCTTCACCACAAAGAAAGATTACGGGAAAGAAGAGAGAGAAGCACAGTGGGCTACTGCACAGAGGACTCTACATGGTCTTCAAGCTCCTGAAAGCAGCACCCTTTTCTCTGATAAAGGCAGTTACAGAGAGCTGTCTGAGATCGCGGAGCAAGCCAAAAGACGCGCGGAGGTTGCAAGGTTAGCAGTCTTTGCAAAATTATTCCATATCTTTTAGTGCCTTGAATTGATTTTAACTGAGAATGGTGGGAATTCGCTTGTTCTACTGGAATGAAGGATGACTTATTTTCTATTACCATTAATACTATGTCTCATTGTTAAAAAAATTGATCTGGCTCATGGTCTTATGCTAAGATATGTTTGTTATCTTGTTTGGCGATGAAGGCTCCGGGAGTTGCATACGCTGAAGGGTCATGTCGAATCAGTGGTGAAGCTCAAAGGATTGGACATCGACACGATTCAGCAACACTACACGGTTTAATGCCGTAGCAGAGTTTACGTAGATGATAATGATGAACGCCATTTTTATCTAGGATAGGATCCGTTTCCATTTAGAAGAAATTCCTGTTGAATTTTGCATTCTCTGTAATAAGATTACCAGCAGCTTCGAAGCTAGAAGGATCCAATCATATTCTTCATTTTTCAATAATATATGTGGTGTGCTAGTTGACGACAGTACAATCGTGCCTTATTTCTCCCTCCTTTCCAGTCTTAACACCCACTCTTCCTAGCTTGGTAATGGCGGAAATGAAAGCATGCTCGAATGCAGTGTTGTTCGAAGCAAAGAGGTTGACAATTCTTCTCGACCTGGGATCTGTAAACAAGGATTGGTCGGAGGTGAAGAGCCCTTTTCCTTGCTGCAGATTCTTGAAGTACATGTTGTCAAATAGTTGGGGCGTGTTTGGATCCATTTCGATTGCGACTCTTGGATCTACGTTTTTAGGACACGCTTGACGAAGCTGCCTTGCGTATCCCAGATTGAGGGTAGGATCGATTCTGCTTTTGATCTTGAAATTGTGTATTCTCTTGTAGAATCTGCTGCAGTGAGACGACCCAATTGTATGTGCTCCTGCCAACAAACAAATCGCAAGAACATCATTAATTTAAGCTAACTTAAATCGATCTTTTCGCAGATTTTTTGACGATGGTTCTTGAATTTATAACCCAATACCTGACAGAGCAATGAGGTCTGTTAGAGTGAGGCCATGGGAGGCAAACATGACTTTAAGCTTGTCTAAATTGTAGTCTGGGTTAGGAAGATGGCGTCTGACGCTAACTTTTGAGGAGATTTTTCCATCCGTTCTTCCCAACTCAACTGCATAATACGGTCCTCCTGTTAAACCAATTACATCCCTGGTAGCCAATGCTAATATATCTGCACAAGACACCTTCTTCCGGCAACCGGGATCTCTATCTAGAGCTGCCTTGGCTCTTATCACTGTGTCGAATCCGTCTCCGGCCAGTGAAAGGTTGTCGCCATTGTCTTTCTCTGCCTTGTTTCGTTTTGAACTTAACATCACTGAAGCATCACAGCCCTTTACTTCATAAAATAGAGCATCAGTCCTACGAAAATATTAGAAAACATTCGAAAGGGCCGGGATAGAAACTAGCTAACCTGAACAAAGCAGTCGTGAAAGAAGAGCCGGAGAGTGGCCGGAGCGGTGACAAATGTCTGCTGAAATTTCGCCTTCACAGCAGAAAAGACGATGGATTCGACGTGTGGGCAAGATTCTCTGTAGTGGTGGAGATGAAGCTGAGCAGAGCTTTTGGCTAGGAATAGGAAGAGGAGGAGGGAGAAACCAGTGAAGGAATTCATTTGGTTTTGCAGATGTGATTATTGTTTCTCCGTGCAAATGATTTCCTTGCTTTATTCTGTTCTTAAAGAATCTTAGTAGAGCAAATCATTGAGCAGAAAATGAATAAGTAGAGACAAAAACGAACGAGAATGCTTGCGCATGATGGCCATTTTTGCTTTGATTAAATGGGAATGGGATGGCTTTGCGGTGACAGAGAGAGAGAGAGAGTTGGCTTCTAATCTAGATTAGTGAATTACAGGTGGACTCTGAGTAAGAAATGGATATATTATTAAAATTTAGTGGCTACCCATTTCACCTTTTTCCCTTTTCTGAATAGTTTTACCCCTTTATCATGGCTTTAATATATATAGAAAGAGATAATGAGGTGTGATAAAAGCAGGCATCTCTTGGATTAGCAAATGACATGAAGAAAAGAGTCACTCACATGAAAATTTGAGAGAGAGAGAGAGATGTGAGAGAAACTGAACCAACAGGCCACATGCACCATCAACCCCGCAACTCCTCCATCGGAATGGACCACATCCGACCAATTTGACTGAACCAGCAGTTCTGTCGGAGTGAAGTTAGATTGGTGTACTTGATTATCAGATGTGTCTGGGAAATTTGATTGATGGATTCAGTGGTCATTCGTGTATATAGATAGAAGAAAAAATGACAAATCAACCGTCGTGATTTTAGGTCAATGATAAGTCAATCACTGTGGTTTAAATTTTAACAAGTTAACCATTAACGTATGGAAAAATGACGAATCTACCATCGCAGTCATATTTTCCATTAAAACATAGTCGGGACGCCGTGGCGGCATTCTAGGACAACGCAGCGGCGTTCTAAGAAACCTTCGCGGCGTCCCGAGCAAACCGCAGCGGCATCTTGCATTTTTTAGGGTTAAAAATGTTTGATCACAAATTTGAGGGCTTAAACTGTAAAAGCCGTGAAATTTTAATGATAAATTCTACGTGTAAATTTTTCGCGTTGAAAATCAGTCATAGCGTTGAAGTAGACCGAATTTGTCGTGTAGCAGCCACGTATGCAAATTTGGTCATTTGGTCAAGTCTACGTATGCAAATTTGGTCAACTGGTCAAAGTCAGTGAAATTAGATTTTTCCGAGTAAAGAATTTAATTAATAAACGATATTGGACAATTAAGATTGAGCGATAACATCGATGGATGATGTTTGAATTAAATTTAGAGTTGAGTAGATTATAAATTGGTAGTGTATAAAATTGGTGATACACATTTATTTTAAATGGAAAAGAAATTAGGAAATTGGGATTAAGGAAAATAAATAATTTGGAAGAAGTTAATTTAGAGTAGAAATATTTGGGAAATGAAGAGGGAAGGTTTGGGGGGAAAAATCCCGCCCAATGCCTTTGAAATCGTAAAGTTCAAGGTTTAAGTTGAAAAAAAAAATAAAAAAAATAAAAAAATAAAAAATAAAAAATAAAAAAATAAAATAAAATAAAATCGAATGAATAAAGGGAGGGAAGAGAGAGAAGGTCTCCATCTTCCCCCCCAATTTTTCTTCTTATGCGTCGGCCGAGAGAGTCGAGAGGGAGAGAGGCGCCGGCGACCCACAAATCGGCGAACTCGACGGACAGCAGCGACCGGCTAACGACGAGCAGGCGGGAACTCCGTGAGCTGGCGACGCCGGCCGAGACAGGGAGCTCGGTTTCCGGCATCCTTTCCGGCATCCCTTCCGGCTGCGAACCGCGACCGTGCGACGTCGGCCGAGAGCCGAAGGCCGTTTCCCCGGACAGAAGAACGACGAACTCCCGACCTCGAGCAGATCCGGCGAGTCCAGATCTGCGGCCGGAGCTCCGAGTTGAGCCGATCCTTCAACTCCGGCGAACGGCGACTCCCGATCTGTGACGGAGCGACTCCGAGGCCGGTTTCCGACGACGAACAGATTTTCGTTCCCCGTGACTAACTGCTCCGATCTGTTCAGTGGGTGAGGTTTCGATCCGAGTTTTACTCCGATGTTAAATTTGGGATTTATGATGTCGTTGGTTGATTGGTGATTTGATTTACAGCGGTCGGTCTAGAGGATTCCGGACGAACAAATCTCCGGCGAGGGCAGCTTCGGATCTGAACATATTCAGATTTTCTGACGAGCAGAACAGGACGTAGATCTCATCCTATTGGTGAGGAAAATTTTAGTTGGAATTACTCATTTCGATTTCTAAACTTGGATGTAGATTTAATTCTGGTTAGGAGAAATATATTGGTTGTGGATCTGAAATATTATACACTGATAGGTTACTATTTTGGGATTATTTCTGTTGGTGAAAGAAGTTTTGATTTTTGGATAAATTTGTCAACAATAGAACCTGATTCTGATTTGGTGTTGTTCGATGTGCGTGCTTTAACATGGTTCGTTGAATTCGACTTTTAGGTTGTCATTATGTTAAAGTTGGATATTTTAGTTGGTTCATAATTTCCTTATCTGGATTATTTTTTTTAAAATCATGTGGCTGAACTTATTGAGGTTACAGTTGGTTATTGAGATTTAAGGGTTTTAGTTTCAAGTTGGTTGAAGTGAAAATCTGTCAAGTTTAAGTGAATGGAATTTGGATGTTAGAAATTGTTTATATATTCAAGATTGAGTTTTGTGTTAAAGGATGTTGAATAAGGCCTAGAGAATTTATATGGATTTTCTTGCTTGTCACTCACACTTCGGTTGGGCTCCTATTCCCGGTATAGGACCATCCATTTATTTCCTAGAATTAAATTTTTAATTTATGTATTTGTATCATTGTTAGGCTTCGACGACTTTGGCGAGTGTGCCACGATTCCCGAGGAGGTAGTTGCTCCGCTTAATCGTAAAGAACGCCGAAAAGGTAGGGATTTCTATACCTCTTGCGTTATATTGCATCCTATTCCGTTTTCCAAAATGATTATTTTGTGGACTACCACACTTGGAAAATGACGGGGACTGTTCGACAGCACGTTCGTTTTTATTAGTAGTATGTTTTCTCAAGTTTAAATTTCGTACATGGTTGAGATTTATTTTGCCCATGTTGAGGGATGGATCCGCCATCCCCTTTGATACCTTCTGCTGCGTGAAGGTTGATTGTTTGACGTGCGAAAATTATAGGTAGGGCATTGGTGACGTGTCCTCAGGTTGAAACTCCTGAAAGTCGTAAACCTCGTATGGGAGGGTGATGACGCCTCCTTGGGTCGCAAGCCCCTAACCCTGGCCAGGATTTGTCCCACGGATCAGACGGTTGTCAATCGCTGAGACTTGTTTATCCTAAGTCCACATATAGCGAGCAACTGTATCCGTTTTATTTGATTATACGATTATACGATTATACGAGTTGTGTCGTGCAGCCAGGTGCGCCGGCAACTCGGGTGACGTACGGAATCTTCGGATCGTCGTCATTATTCCTGCCTCATAAGGTGTTGTCATCGACGGGTGACCACCTCTTCTATGTTGTGTGGCGGGTGAGTCCATGAGTGACCACCCCTTTTCACTGACGACGTTTTCAAATTGGAAAACGATGATGGCCTATTTTACGAGGTATAGCTGTCTATGTATACAGCAAGATTTTTAATAAAAGCCTCATCGACGGCCCTTGGGTCGGTTTGGTAAAATGATAAAGAGTTTTAAAGTGATTTTTAAAAATCCATGTACGGCAGAATGAAACATAACCTTGTTTTCGAAAAATGTACAAAACCAGTTTTGCATGAGGTGCATTTAGTATAGCCATACTTTACTGAGTTAGTCACTCACCCCAAACGACTCCTTCCCCAAAACTTCAGGTAAGGGCAAGGAGTAGCTGTGGATCAGGAGTTGAAGCGTTTGGTTATTTCTACTTGAGCGATTTATCGTTATTTGGTGAGGACATTTATGTTTCCATTTGGGTCTGTAAACCTTAAACACAGTTGGTTTTGGATTTGTTGCACAGTACTTGGATTGTATTTTAATTTATGCACTGTTATCTTCTCGTGATCCCTACTCGGACCTAGGCCCATATTACCTTGGGCCGAATTAAATATTATAAGTCTTCCGCAAAACACACGCCTTGGGCTGGGTGATCGGGTTCTCTATGAGGATCGGGTCGCCTGACCCGGCGGTTCTGTTAGGCCCGTCTTCGGGTCGTGACATAAACGATTGATTTAGGGCTCGAAAATGGGGGTCATGGAATAAATTCATGATTGGTCGTAGATCTCTGAGAGAGCTTCGATTTGATACCTTTTGCGTCCAATTCCGACACTCGTAGCGAAAGTTATGGTCGTTTGAAGTTGAATAGGTCGAAAATCTAATAAAAACTGTGAATTTAGCAGGACGCCGCCCTAAAATTCGTCATGACGCCGCTAGGGCGTCCTAAAATTTGGCAGGACGCCGCTGGGGTGTCCTGGGCGCCGCCGCGGCGTCTTACATAGTTTAGGGCTAAAATTGTTAAAATTCAGCGATTTAACAGTTTTAACCCTAAACTATGTACGCCGCCGCCCCGGCGTCCTGCCGAATTTTAGGACGCCGCTTGCGGCGTCCCAGAACACCGCGGCGGCGTCCCGATTGATTTTAACGCTCACGGTAACTGCGATGGTTGATTTGTCATTTACACGTACGTTAGTGGTTAACTTGTTAAAATTTATACCACAATGGTTGACTTTTCATTAACTTGAAACCACAATGGTTGATTTGTCATTTTCCCTAGATAGAATAATGTTTTGATGGGTGGGGATTTTGCTGTTCTCTCTCTTTGCAACTGCGTCTCCAATGGCGTGCATGGATCCCTTCTCTTTTGTCATCAATGACATGTATTAGCTTCTCTGGTGCTGCTACCACTAAAAACTCAATCTTTGGTTCTGTTTTTGGAGTTCAACCAATAAGTTATTACAAGTGAAAGCTAAAGTAAAGAATAACAGCTGAAGACTGAAGCTCTAACTAAAGACTACAACTGTGACAGCTGGAAATCGCCATGTATTAGTAGCAGTTATTCTTAGTTTTCTTCTTCTTGATTCTCTTCCCTTTTATTCTCGTTATTACATGGAACTCTGTAATATAAAAGAGTTGCCAAAGTTCTGTAATACAATTCAATTCTCAATAAGAATTTTCTTCTTCTTTTCATTCTAATATGGTATCTGAGCAATTTTGCTCTTCCTTCCGCAATATATTTCTTCGATGACTCGAGGTAAGAATCCTGTTAAAGCAGCAACTGCAGGACTTTCATCAGTAGGTTTAACTCTCGTTGTTGAATCTTCTCCCACAACCAAACCTTCATCTTCGAGTTCAGCTACCGAGAATTCGTTTGAATCTTCTAAATCTTCTTTTAGGTCAGTAATGGATGATTCTAGCAATCCATTTTTTTGATCATCCAGGTTTAATACTGGTTACTCATCCCCTTCACGGCCCTAATTTTCACACGTGGAGACGAGCGATAACAATGACACTCACTGCTAAAAACAAATTTGCATTTGTTGATGGATCAATATCTCAACCATTTCCTTCCGATGCTAAATTCAACAATTGGAAGCGCTGTAATAGTATGGTGATATCATGGACACTAAATTCCGTCAACAAGGAAATTGCATATAGTCTTTTATATTTTGATTCAGCCATGGCAGTTTGGAATGATATTACGGACAAATTTAAATAGAGTAATGGTCCTAGATCCTACCAATTGCGTAAGAATTTATCCTCTTTTTCTCAAGGTTCCATGGATTTTAGTTTCTATTATACACAAATCAAAATTTTTTGGGATGAATTACAAGAATTTTGGCCAATTCTAAATTGTACATTTGGAGGTATGAAAACTTTAATTTCATATCAACAATAGGAATGTGTCATGCAATTTTTGATGGGCTTAAATGATTCTTATTCCCATATCCGTGCTCAAATTCTGATGATGGAACCTTTACCCACAATTGGGAAAGTTTTCTCCCCTGTAATTCAAGAAGAAAGACAAAGGTTTGTAGGTGATACTCGATTTCCTACTGATCAAGCTATTCCTATGGCGTTTCATTCTGCTACTTCTTTACAGTCTGCTCCATCTTTTAAGCCTAAGAAAGATTGTCCTTATTGCACTCATTGTAAACTGCTGGGTCATACTATTGAGAAATGTTATAAGCTACATGGATATCCTCCTGGTTATAAGGTTAAAACTAGTGGGAAAGTTTCTGTCAATCAGGCCAGTGGTGATTCAGTGACTGCTAATGCTAATGCTTCTGTAAATTCGGCCTCTAATGATGGATTATCCACAAAAAAAATGCCAACACTTAATTGCACTATTGAGTTCTCAACTTCAGCGGAGTTCTTCCTCATTCAGTAACAACTTAGATTGTTCTTCTTCATCTCCTTCAGCTTCCAATTTCACTGGTATATTTTTTCCTTCTTGTTTCAATTCCATTCATTTACTTCCTTCTACATTTTCTTCAAATCATTGGATCATTGACACTGGTGCTACCCATCATGTATGCTCCACTTTTGAAAATTTTTCTACTTCTTATTCGGTCTCCAATCTGTTTGTTACTCTTCCAAATAATTCAAGGATTCCTGTTAAGAGAATTGGTTCCATAAACATTACTCCGAATGTTTGTCTCACAAATGTCCTTTTTGTTCGAGACTTTCGCTTCACTTTGCTCTCTGTTAGTGCTTTTACCTCTTATTTAAATTGCTCGATTCTTTTTCAATCTGACAATTTGCTATATTCAGGACCTTAACTTGGACCAAATGATTGGGATGGGCGAGCGGCGCGGAAATCTTTATGTTCTACATCAAGCTCTTCCAGATAGTCATCTATCTGTCAAAAACAATTCATTGACAACTCCTGCTATTTCTGATGTTTCGGATCAATTACTTTCTACTAAATCTGGTCTGTTTGAATGTAATTCTAGTACTTGTAGTTCTGATTTTTCTCTTTGGCACTACAGACTCGGACATCCTTCTAATGTTGTTGTTCATGCCATTAAAAACAATCTGTCAATTTCTGTTAATGACAATGTTTCATTTCCTTGTGCAATCTGTCCTAGGGCTAAATAACGTAGATTATCTTACATTTCTCATAACAAGTTATCTGATTCTCTTTTTAGTCTCATACACTGTGATGTTTGGGGGCCTTTTGCCATTCCTACTCATATGGTTTCAAATATTTCCTTACCATTGTTGATGATTGTTCAAGAGCTACATGGGTATACCTCATGAAACTAAAATTTGAAGTTCGAAACATTATTCCCCAATTTGTTCAGTTAATTGCTACTCAATTTCATATCAACATCAGCAACATTCAATCTGATAATGCTCTTGAATTTTCTCTCATTGATTTCTACAACAACAAAGGAATTATCTATTCCAAGTCTTGTGTTGAAACCCCTCAACAAAACTCTGTTGTTGAGCGCAAACATGAACATTTATTAAATGTTGCTTGTGCTCTTCTTTTTCAATCAAATATACCATTACAATATTGGAGAGATTGCATACTTACAGCAACATATTTGATAACTAGGCTGTCTTCTCCTATTCTCTCAAATAAATCTCCTTTCGAGAAACTATACAATAAATCTCCTTCTTACAGCCATCTTCGTTCCTTTGGCTGTCTTTATTTTGTCTCCACTTTGACTAATGGTCGGGATAAGTTTCAACCAAGAGCTCGTGCCTCTATTTTTTTGGGTTATCCCACGGGCTATAAAGGATATATGACTCTTGATATTGAGAGCAATTCAATTGTTATTTCCATGAATTTCATTTTTCATGAATCAATTTTTCCTTTTGCTTCTCAATCTCCTATTTCAGATTCTGTTTCTTCTCTTTTTCCTGTTTCTTTCAGAATTTTTACGTAGTCATATTTCTATTTCTTCTAATCCTAGTGCCCAACCTATATTTGATCCTATTGTTGACAACTCTTCTTCTGGTCCCTCTTTTTCTCGCTCAAGGATTGTTAAGCCTCCCTCCTATTTGAGGGATTCTCATTGTTTTTTGTCCTTTGCATTTGCCTCTTCTTTTTGTTGCCTTCCACTTCTAAATATCCCATTTCACATTTTCTTTCATATCATCGCCTTTCTCCTTCGTTCAAAGCTTTTAGTCTTGCCCTTTCGTCACACATTGAGCCTAAATCATTCAAACAAGCTGAGAAGTTTTCTGAATGGTGGGATGTAATGCAAGCTGAGTTGTTAGCTCTTGAACGTAATTCCACCTAGTCTGTTGTTCCTCTTCCTCCGGGCAAAAATGTTATTGGTGGCAAATGGATTTACAAAATTAAATATCATATTGATGGTTCAATTGAGATTTACAAAGCTTGGTTGGTTGCTAAGGGATTCACACAAACAGAAGGTGTTGATTATTTCGACACTTTTTCTCCTGTTGCTAAACTTGTCACTGTTAAATTGCTGTTAGCTTTGGCTTCAATTCATGGTTGGCCTTTGCCTCAACTGGATGTCAATAATGCCTTTCTACACGGTGATTTGCATGAGGAAGTCTATATGGCATTGCCTCTTGGTTATATGTTGCAGCATTCTTCTTCATCAATTGACAGTGCTTCAACTTTGGTTTGTAAGCTGCATAAATCTTTATATGGTTTAAAGCAAGCCTCTCGACAGTGGTTTGCAAAATTTTCGACTGAGTTATTATCTCATGGTTTCAAACAATCTGAGTCGAATTCCTCCCTATTTATTCGGTTTCAGTCAGGTTCTTTTCTTGCTTTACTTGTTTATGTTGATAACATCATTTTGACTGGAAGTTCCATTCTTGAAATGAATTCTATCAAAGATGTTTTGAACAACAGATTCATGTTAAAGGATTTAGGTCATCTCCATTATTTCTTGGGTCTGGAAATTGCTAGGAATTCTAGTGGCATTTCTCTAAATCAACGGCATTATGCTTTACAGCTTTTAGAGGACACTGGTTTTCTTGGTTCTAAACCTGTTTCTACACCGATGGACGTTAATTGCAAGTTGTCACTTGATAGTGGTTCTCCTTGATATGATTTTGCTGTTTTTCGAAGACTCATAGGTAAACTTCTATATTTGACTATTACTCAGCCCAATTTATGTTTTGCTGTCAACAAATTGAGTCAGTTTTTGGCGAATCCGAGGTCTTCTCATTTGCAAGCTGGTTATCGTATTTTGAGATATATTAAGGGTTCTCTTGGCCATGGTTTATTCTATTCTTCTTCATCTACTCTTTAGTTGAAAGCATTCAGTGACTCTGACTGGGGTACTTGCCCTGATTCTCATCGTTCCATCACAGGCTTTTGCATTTTTCTGGGTAATTCTTTAATCTCTTGGAAATCAAATAAGCAACAAACGGTTTTGAAATCATCAACAGAAGCTGAGTACCGAGCTATGGCTCTTACCACCTGTGAAATCATTTGGTTGAAAGCTCTTCTTGCAAATTTTTGGATTTTCCCTTCTCAGCCTGCTCTTTTGTTTTGTGATAGTTAGTTCGCATTACATATTGCTGCTAATCCCGTGTTTCATGAGTGTATGAAACACATTGAAATTGACTGTCATATTGTTCGTCAACATACTAAGCAAAACACCATTAAAACACTTCATGTATCTTCCAAGCATCAATTAGCAGATATTCTTACTAAACCAGTTTTTCCTGGTTTATTTCGTACTCTTCTTTCCAAGATGGAAATGCTTAATTTGCATTGTCCATCTTGAGGGGACCTATTACAAGTGAAAGCTGAAGTAAAGAACAACAGCTGAAGACTTAAGCTCTAGCTGAAGAGTGCAACTGTGACAGTTGGAAATTGCCACGCATTAGTAGCAGTTATTTTCAGTTTTCATCTTCTTGATTCTCTTCCTTTTTATTCTGGTTATTACATGGAACTCTCTAATATAAAAGAGTTGCCAAAGTTTTGTAATACAATTAAATTCTCAATAAGAATTTTCTTCTTCTTTTCATTCTAATATAAGAATTAAGTAGTTTCTTGGAATTTTACCAAGTGGCATTTTCCTTTTGCACGAGAAAATGATATGTAAATAATAACACAGTCATCGAGCATGATAGGCCATGAATTGTTAGCGAAAGCTAGCTCATTTTTATGGCCTTACTTCGTGCGTCCTGTGGCTGGGTCGCCAAATTCTAGATCTCCTAATCTATTCTGCCTATTGATTATTAAAGCCCATTGGTTTTTGTTTTCAACTTGTCCCTCCATCATAGGCCTGCTAGGGGCTCCTACAATGCCATTTATCGGCCTGTTGTTCGCATGAAGGGAATTGGGCAGAGCTTCATAGTCGATATTTGGACCCAAAGGCTTCACAGTGGTCTAGGCTTTGAAGTTGATGCTCAGGTCAGAAGGCTTTGCTGGATAGGCCTTCACATTGGGAGGATAGGCTTTGCACTGGCAGGTTGGCCGTGTCAATTGGGTTGGGCTTATGCAATTGCCTTGCTTTAAAACTGGATTGTTCTTCCCAATGTTCTATTCAATGGGATTTCAGGCTTCGTAATGGTGTACCGAGTTTTCTATAGTGACTTTCACTGGGCTGGCTTTCCTGTGTCCATTAAACTCTCACCAAGCTGGGCTTCTCACTCAGCAATGTTGTGCAATAGGCCAGCTGTCACACCCCCTTTCTCACAAGGCATAAACGGGCTCAGCGCCCGAAAGGAGGCTTCCGGGAAGCCTCGCAACAGTGCGTTGGGCGCACTTGGCAGATAGGCCACGCGTGGGGTGCGCGGCAGGTAGAGGCAGTAGGCACAGAGAGTAGTGGCGCGCGCCAGGCAGACACAGGAATCGGCAGCGCGTGCGCCGCGCGCACAGAAGAGAAGACGTCGGCATGCGTTTGGACAGGGTAGCGAGAAATGCGGGACACGTCAGCAATTTGGATAAGGCTCCGAGAAACACGGGCCACGGTGGCACGGACAGGGGCGGCGCACATTCCAGGAAGTTTGGAGCTGTCTGAAAGCCTCTCTTGGTTGGGCCGCAGCAGCCTACTGGACCCAGTGGGGGCAATGCATCTGGGCCGGGCCCACTGCGCGCCAACTGGGCCCAACCCGCCCCCCAACTGAGCCTACAGCGCGGCAACTATGGGGCAGCGCACAACAGATTGGAGCTACCGGTTAGGATTCCTAGTTTAAGTTGAATTAGGTCTCCTTTATGCCTATAAATAAGACCCTTAAGGCACCAACCAAGACATTGATAATCGGTGAGCGATTAGTCATCCTTGAGAGAGTTGTGGTGTTCCGAGTGGCGAGATTGTTTCCTAGTTTCTTTGGTTTGGAATCGAAAGAAAGGGTTGGGGGCCGGGCTTCCGTAAAGAGTTTGTGTTCAACGCAAGAGGTGACAACCGAGAGTATTCGAAGAGAGGCTGGTCGTAGTAGGACTACGGCGCCGCACACCTATTCGCCCTATTCCGCACGGCGAAAAATTAGGGGTGTGACAGTTGGTATCAGAGGAAGAGTTCGACCAAAGGGACGAGTAAAGGTTGCTCCTTTTTCTCTTCTACTCCCAAGATCCACTACTCAAGAGGTTTTTCGATCAATTCACGAGGAGAATGGCAATAGTCGAGGTGCTTGCAAGGCTTTCTCAGTTAGAGGAGTTCAGGGGGTTCATGAGGCAAGCGATGAGAAGTCCCTACGACTCCAAATTATCTCCCTAAAGATGGAAATCGACGTCCTCAAAGCTTCGATAAGCGAAGATCTAGCGGCGGCGAAACAACTCACACGAGAGGAGCTCGCATGGGTTGATAGGGAGGTAGCGCAGGTAAGCACAATGGTAGCGGCAGCAGGTGGCGCGGCAAAGAGGCTTGGCGCAACGGCTACGCAATTTAAAATTCTTGAACCGAAGCCCTACAATGGCAATCGAAACGCAAAGGAGTTGGAGAATTTTCTATTCGACATAGAACAATATTTCCAAGCTACTGGGATCGAGGAAAGCAACAAAGTTATGATTTTTAGCATGTATCTTGCTGGGGACGCAAAGCTATGGTGGAGACAACGTATTGACAAGGAGCCAAAGATCATTAGTTGTGAAGTTCTCAAACGAGAACTAAAAGAGCGATTTTTACCGCTCAACGCCGAGTGGACGGCAAAGGAAGCACTAAGGAAGTTGGGACAGACAGGGTCGATTCGTGACTATGTTTGAGAATACAGTTCCTTTTTGCTGGATATCCGGGACATGCATGAAAGTGATAAATTATTCAACTTTATGGCTGGACTTCAACCATGGGCGCAAACAGAGCTGCGACGGCATGGCGTGAAGGATGTGTCATCGGCAATTGCGATTGCCGAGGGTTTGGTGGACTTCAGGGCCGCCCCTACTTCTGAGAAGAAAAAGGGAAGAGACGACAAGCGAGGTAAACAAGGTGGGCAGGACAAAGGTAAAAGGACTGAGGGATCTAAAGGCAAGGGATCTGATCAACCCCAACGCAAGAAGAACTAGGGTTGCTTTTTATGCAGTGGACCACATTATGCTTGGGATTGTCCTACTAAGGCGGCAACATCTACCTTGGAAGAGAACTTCGAAGGAGAGGAGAAAGCTCGGATAAACCCCATTCAACTGGTGAATGCCCTGACAAGCAGTCAAAAAGCGATGACAAGCGGACAAGCAACAGCGGCGTCTGGCCAAACACCGCCAATGCAAAAGGGCCTAATGTTCGTCAAGGTGCAGGTCAACGGAAAGAAGGTGCATGCGATGTTGGACACCGGCGCGACCAACAACTTTATCTCCCAGCGGAAAGCGGGAGAGCTCGACTTGGAGGTGACCAAGAGCACAAGCTTAATTAAAGCAGTCAATTCAGACGCCCAGCCCATCAAGGGCACGACGACACCCCTGATGAGAGTAGGCGAGTGGGAGCAATCATGCCCGATGATGATTGTGCCATTGGACGACTTTAATCTTATATTGGGCTTGGAGTTTTTCAGGCTAGCAAAGGCGACGGTACTGCCACATCTTGGAATGATTCTTATCCAATACGAGACAACACCCTGCACGGTCAAGAGTGAGAACCGAGGCAAAAGCGTGATGCAATCATCACTACAGTTGAAGACGGGAGTTCGGAAGGGGGAGACAACCTTCTTGGCGACACTACGCGAGGTCAAGTAGGACCAAGTGGGGGAGATATCATCAGAGGTACGCGCAGTGTTGGAGAGATATCGGGACGTGATGCCAGCGGAGCTGCCGAAAGTGTTGCCACCAAGGCGCGCTATCGATCATCACATTGAGTTGGAGCTGGGCGCGGTGCCGCCTGCACAGGCTCCTTATGGGGCACCGATGCTTTTTCAGAGGAAGAAAGATGGCGCACTGTGCATGTGCGTTGACTACCAGGCATTGAACAAAATCACCATCAAGAACAAGTATCCCATCCCAAATGCAAGTGATTTATTTGACAGATTGGCAAAGGCGTCATACTTCACCAAGTTGGACTTGAGATCGGGGTTTTGGCAGGTGAGGATAGCCGAGGGTGACGAGGCCAAGATGGCAATGGTGTCGAGATACGGATCGTATGAGTTTTTGGTTATGCCGTTTGGGCTAACCAACGCACCGGCTACTTTTTGCAATCTTATGAACGACATGCTCTATGAGTTCTTGGATAGCTTCGTGGTGGTCTATCTGGACGATATTGTCATCTACAATGAGTCCTTGGAGGAGCATCTACATCACTTGAAGACAGTTCTGAAGAAGCTCAGGGAGCATTCTTTATTTGTGAAACGGGAAAAGTGCGAGTTTGGGGCAACAGAAATCAACTTCTTAGGCCACGACATCCGAAAGGGAGAGATTCGCATGGATGGTGCTAAAGTACGGGCGATCGACGGATGGATCGCGCCAACAAAGGTAACCGAGCTAAGGTCTTTCCTTGGCTTAGCCAACTATTATTGGAGGTTTATTGCAGACTACTCGAGACTGGTGAATCCCTTGACCGATTTGTTGAGGAAAGATAAACCATGGGCATGGACGGACGCATGTCAAGAGGCATTTGAGCAGGTGAAGAGGGTGGTGACAACGGAGCCAGTGTTGAGGCTTCTAGATTTTACTTTGCCATTCGAGGTGAATAGAGATGCGTCAAGCACGCAGTGGGCGGAGTCCTGGTTCAAGATGGACATCTGGTTGCTTATGAGAGCCAAAAACTAAAGGGAGCCGAGGAGCGTTATTCAGCACATGAGAAAGAGATGGTGGCGGTTATACATTGCTTGATAACTTGGAGACACTATCTATTGGGCACACAGTTCACCGTGGTCACAGACAACGTGGCCAACACCTATTTCAAGACGCAGAAGAATCTCTCACCAAAGCAGGAGCGATGGCAGGAGTTCTTGGCAAAGTTTGACTTCACTTGGCCACATAAACCAGGGGCCGAGAATAGAGTGACAGATGCACTTAGCCGCAAGGAGCATGCGGAGCGCATAGCAGCGATAACGGAGGTTCGCTCGGATCTTCTCGAGAAGATCAAGGCGGCATCTACAGAAGATGTCGCATAGTTGCGACTTGTGAAGCAGGTACAGGACGGGTCTGTGAGGCGATATTAGCTAGAAGACGGCTTGTTGAAAGCACGTGGTGACAGAGTTCTAGTGCCTAGTTGGGGCAGGGTCCGCCAACTTCTCCTAAAAGAGACACATGACACCCGCTGGGCATGACACCCACTGGGCGGGACACCCCGGCATCGAGAGGATGCTCGCTTTATTATCTCGAGACTACATCTGGCCAAAGATGGAAGAAGACATTGAGCTCTATGTAAAGACATGTCTAACTTGTCAGGTGGACAAGACAGAGAGGAAAAAAGAAGCAGGGCTACTTCAACCACTCCCCATTCCAAGCAAGCCATGGGAGTCAGTCTTAATGGATTTCATCACCGACATGCCAACGGTGGAAGGTAAAGGGTCGATCATGGTGGTGGTCGATCGATTGTCAAAGTACGCTGTGTTTATTGGCGTACTGAAGACTTGTTTGGCACAGGAGGCGGCGGACTACTTCATGAGGTTCGTGGTTAAAACATTTGGGTTGCCGAAAGATATTGTGAGTGATCGAGACTCGAGGTTCACAGGGAAGTTCTGGACTACATTGTTCAACTTAATGGGCACCAAGCTAAAGTTCTCCACGGCAAACCATCCCTAGATAGACGAGCAAACCGAGTGGCTCAATGCATTATTGGAGGAGTATTTGAGGCACTTTGTATCGGCGAGCCAGAGAAATTGGGTGGATCTATTGGATGCAGCTCAATTTTCATACAACATTCATCGGACATCGACCACGAGAATGAGTCCCGCGGAGCTTACTTTGGGATTTCAACCGGCGACTCCAGCCGAAATTGCACGCAGGAAGGAGCAGGGCCCCTGTCTAGCAGCCTACAGGTACGGACGAGACCGGACAGATCTGTTAGAACAAGCCAAAGAAAGCTTGGGCAAGGCCCAACGATGGATGAAAAAGTATGTAGATAAGGGGAGAAGACCACTAGAGTTCAAGGAGGGGGACAGGGTCCTACTCAAACTCACGCCTCAGATATGGAAGAAGGTGACGTCTCGGAGATATCACAAGGGACTTCTTCCAAAGTATGATGGACCATTCACAATTATCAAGAAAGTTGGGTCGGTGGCCTACCGATTACAACTTCCCGACAGACTCAAATTGCATCCTACATTCCATGTAAGCTTCTTAAAGCCCTATCATGAAGGAGATAGAGTTCAGAGATTGAGGGCTCCACACCGGGTGCGAGTGGAATTTCAAAAGAAGATTTCCAAGATCCTTGATCATCGAAGCATGGGAGAAAGTTCAAAGAATAGGCGCAGACAATTCTTAGTTCTATGGGAGGATGAAAATGAGGCAACGTGGGAGAATGATAAAGACTTGTGGCAATTTGAAGACGAGGTGACGATTTACTTAGATTGGGCATCAACGAGGCCTTCGACTTCATCTAGTGGGGAGGATTGTCACAACCCCTTTCTCACAAGGCGTAAACGGGTGCAGCGCCCGAAAGGAGGCTTTCGGGAAGCCTCGTAACAGTGCGTTGGGCACACTTGGTAGACAGGTCGCACGCGGGGCCTGCGGTAGGCAGAGGCAGTGATAATAACTTTTCTCTCTCTGTTTTTTCTGATTACTTGTTCCCGCCTCTCACAAAACAAATTTCTTTTTCATTGCAATTGCACTTTATTGGGATGGGTGTTTTACCAAGCTAGGCCTCGTACGGTGGGAGGGACTTCAAACTAATGTGGAGCTTGAGCTAACATTGGGCTAGGGATTTTTATCAGGTTATGTTTCGATGGATGGGTTGGGTTGAGTTTTTTCTTTGGCATTAGGCTATTCACTTGGGCAAGACTTTTTTATTCTGAATTCTGATTGAAAAAGGAATGGATTTAGGGTAGAAGAATAAAAGCAGAGTTTCCAATCTAAAAAATTGTGGGCCTTCTCGAGGTGGGATAGAGGTTTTACTTAAACACCTATTATGACTCTGAACCTAAGTATTTTGCCATCATGTCTATGAGAGAGTGTGGTTGAAGAAGAAATTGTTCTGAGGAGTTGTTATTCTGCAAGTTCCAGCGTAAACGACAAGTTGAGAGAGAATTTCTTCATTTTTTTTAGGAACTTGTATCAGCAAATAATTGTTATTTTTTATATAAGCATTCAATTCAATTCATATTAGAAGAAGAGTATTGATCTGCGAATAGGTCATGTTAATCACCAGTGAGTTTCAAAATTTGAGTCTTCTCTTAATCTTAATGTCGTCTTTCCGTTTAGAATTAGAGTTTTAATTGGAAGTTTGAAATTTTGGTTCGAAGATTGGAGATTGTTTTGCTCGAAAGTTTGAAGTTTTTTGGAATTAGAGGCCATTCCTCCAGGCAGAGGTCGACCGAGGCGTAGGTCCAGTAGAGCTCAATAATTGATCTGGGCGATTTGAAAGCTCATATAATAAAAAAAAGCTCGGAGCTGATAGGTCGAAGTGGTGCTTTTCTTACTTGAATAGGTTGCTGAGTCAGAATTTGAGCAGAATGAATTCGATAAGTTGTCTCTTCGAAAGAAAATCTACAGCTTCACAGTCGATTTGTAAGATCAATTTTGAAAAACGCTCCTCAAGCAAAGAGTCCACCTTCACTTGGATAAGTGACAAGGAGCTTAAAGATAGGCCTAGCCCTCTTGGACCAAATGGAAAAGTTATTACGACCAATGGTGATGCAACTCGAGGCTGTTGCCGAATTACCCAATTAATGAAAGATATGAACGAATCAGAAAGGTCAAATTCTATAGAAGTCATTGGAATTCCTTTATGCTCAGCCAGTGTAGGTGGGGCTCGGAAAGGCATGCCGTTTAGTGGTAGACTTGATTCAGTCAGCTTCGATGCCATTTGCTTGCTTCAATTGTAAGCATATTTTCATTCAACTTTTCTACTTTAATCCCATTTTTTATTTACTTTACATGCTTGCAATACTTTAAATCTCATACAACGTAAATGATTTAACCATCAATTATTAAACTAAATCTACCAACCTTGGTCCATGATATATAACGCTTTTGATGACGATGTTGAGTTCCGTTTATCGCCTTAAAACCTTTCTTTAACACGTCTCTTCGATGATCCGGAAACGAAGTGTAAAAACCTTGATTTGTTGAGAGTATTTTCGGTAGGGAGAGAGCAGTTTCGTTTGAATCAATCAATCCTTTTCTCTCCCCTAGGTGATTGAAGAAGACACCCATACAAAGGCAACTCTCCATACATGCCCCTACATTCGTGTTTTTTCAATCACGTCTCTTCAACTATATATTATACACTTTTAATAAGGTTAAGGTGAGAGAATTAAAACCCAATTAACTTAATGTATTTAATGCTTAACAACCATCACATTAAGCTCTTTAATATTAAGTCAATGTGACATTAATTAACATGGACCACATTTACATAGATTATAATTAAATAATCTAACAATCTCCCACTTGGGCCATGTTATAAACTTTAATATCAATTGATATTCAGCTAGTACTTTTCAGCTGCTTCAGCTAACACTTTTCAGCTAACATAACTTGAATTCACAATTAATTAATATAGTGTACTTTAATGTGAATTATATCAAGTTATCTTTTCATAATGAATTGCATAATCGAATCATGGCAGGCACATGTGAATTATGTCAACATGATTCTTTCCATGTATCACAAACTATACAATTCATTAATTCTGTAATTGAGGAACACTATAAACCCATCATATATTATTCATAACAATTATTGTACATAGCCATAATATGAATAATAATTAGACATACAAAAACACTTTCATTGAATTCATAAGTGTTATAAGATACAAGCTACGCTTTTAAAATCACATAGACTTGTCACCTAAACCCATCTTTACAACATGTTCTTTAAAGGTTTTAGGTGGCAATCCTTTTGTCAATGGATCAGCTATCATTGAGCTTGTACTTATATGCTCAATGCACACCCTCTGTTTTTGTATTTCTTCTTTGACTGCCAAGTACTTTAAGTCCATATGTTTTGCTCCTTTCGAGTACTTGTCATTTTTTGAGAAGAATACAATTGCAGAGTTATCACAATACAATTTCAGCGGTCTTTTTATACTTTCGACCATGCTAAGACCCTGAATAAAGTTCCGCAGCCACAATGCTTGAATTGTAGCTTCAAAACAAGCTACAAATTTAGCTTCCATAGTGGAAGTGGCAATCGTAGATTGCTTTCCACTTTTCCATGATACGTCTCCTCCAGCTAACAAGAACACATAGCCAAATGTAGATTTCCTCGAGTCTACACAACCGGCGTAATCGGAATCTGAGTATCAAATGACTTCGAGTTGACTCGATTTTCTATACATGAGCATGAAGTCCTTTGTTCCTTGCAAGTACCTGAGTACTTTCTTTGCAGCTTTCCAATGATCCAATCCTGGATTACTTTGGTAACGGCCTAACATCCCTACTGTAAAACTTATATCTGGCCGTGTACATGTCTGGGCATACATCAAGCTTCCTACTGCTGATACATATGGAACAAGTTCCATTTCCTTACGTTCCAAATCATTTTTCGGACATTGCATCAAACTGAATTTGTCCCCTTTCTGAGTTAGAGCAACACCAGCGGAACACTTATCCATTCGAAATCTCTCAAGAATTTTCTTGATATAACCTTTCTGAGACAATCCCAGTAATCCTACCTTTCTATCACGGAATATTTCTATTCCAATAACATAGGATGTCTCACCCATATCTTTCATTTCGAAATTCTTTGAGAGAAAATCTTTGACATCATGTAACATCCCTTTATTGTTTGCAACAAGCTGAATATCGTCAATGTACAATACTAGGATACAAAACTTACTCCCACTGACCTTCATATAGATACATTGATCAACGGTGTTCTCTATAAAACTGTATGACAATATGGTATCATTAAACTTAATGTACCATTGTCAGGAAGCTTGTTTCAATCCATAGATTGACTTATTCAGCTTACATACCATCTTTTCATTTCCTGGTAAGGAAAATCCTAAAGGTTGATCCATATAAACCTCTTCCTCTAAGTCATCATTAAGAAAAGCGGTCTTTACGTCCATTTGGTGAAGCTCTAAATCATAATGAGTCACCAAAGCCATAACTATCTTTAAAGAGTCTTTCTTTGAAACCGGAGAGAAAGTCTCTTTATAGTCAATGCCGTCTTTCTGAGTGTAACCTTTGGCGACAAGTCTGGCCTTATACCTTTCGATGTTACCTTTCGAATCGCGTTTGGTTTTGTAAATCCATTTACAACCAACACGTTTCTTTCCTTCAGGTAACTCTACAAGTTCTCAAACTTTGTTGTCATCCATAGATTTCAACTCTTCCTTCATAGCATTAAACCATTTTTCAGAATCATTACATTCCATGGCTTTATTGAATGATTCTGGATCCTTATCGATGCTCAAGTCACATTCTTCTTCTAGTGAATAAACCACATAGTCATCAGAAATTGCCGGTCGTCTCTCCCTTACAGACCTTCGCAATTCTGTTGCTTGTGGTTGATCACTTATGACTTGATCAACGTTAACATGCTCATCATTAGCTCGTTCACCTTGCGTGGGTTGAATATCCATTTGTTGTTCCAGTATGTTGTTAGACTGTGATACAACATATGGTACAACAACTTGATGAGAATCATTGGGTGTCGTTTTCGTCACCCGATTCTCTTGGATATTCACATTTCGTGAATCATCACTCCCACTGAACATGCCATTCTCAATGAATCGAGCATTTCCAGATTCTACAATTCTTGTACTACGCTTTGGACAATAGAAAACGTACCCCTTTGACTTTTCCGGATAACCGATGAAGAAACCACTAATGGTTCTTGCATCGAGTTTCTTTTCATGTGGGTTATAGATCCTAACTTCTGCTGGACATCCCCAAATGTGTAGATGTCTCATACTAGGTTTCCTTCCCGTCCACAGTTCATAAGGAGTCTTAGGAACTGCCTTACTAGGAACCCTATTCAGTAGATATGCAGCGGTCTTTAAACCGTGCATCCACAACGATATAGGTACATTACTATTATTAATCATACTTCTTACCATTTCGATAAGAGTACGATTCCGCCTTTCAGCTACACCATTTTGCTGTGATGTACCCGGCATTGTGTATTGTGCACAAATGCCTCGACTTTCGAGAAACCTTGCAAATGGACCTTTGTTTTGTCCACTTTCATCGAATTTTCCATAGTATTCACCACCTCTATCCGATCTCACTACTTTCACTTTTCTATCTAGCTGCCTTTCCACCTCATTGATGAACACTTCTATAACGTTCATTGCTTGAGACTTTTCATGCAGTAGATATATATAACTATAACGTGAGAAATCATCTATAAAGGTGATAAAATACCTTTCTCCATTCCATGAAGGAATGTCAAATGGACCACAAATGTCGGTATGTATTAATTCTAAAAGTTCTTTGCTTCTTGTGGCAAGATACTTTGATGTGTGTTTAGTTTGCTTTCCTTTAATGCAATCTATACACACGTCCCAGTCATCAAAATCTAATTGAGGTAAAATGTCATTTTTCATTAACCTCATTAACCTTTCTTTAGAAATGTGACCTAGACGTTTATGCCATAAGAAAGCCGAACTTTCATTCGTTGCACCGCGTTTTAAACCAATCATATGATCCACATTAAACAGAGAATTCATAAATTTAATATCAAGATTGAAACAGTACAAATTATCTTTCATAATACCACAACCATAATAGTATTTGTGTTTGTACAAAGTAAACAAACCATCACCAATCTTAACATTAAATCCTTTACAATCTAGCTTTGCAACAGAAATCAAATTCCTAGCACACTCAGGAACATAAAGACACTCTTCTAGATCCAGGTGGTATCCGGTATCCAAGATCAGTCTATACGTTCCAATTCCTTCAATGCGTGCCTTCATTCTGTTCCCCATATACAGGAACTTTTCAGCTCCGTTTATGGGATGGATCGAAAGAAATCCCTGCGTAACATGAGAAACATAGTAGTAGCACCAGAATATAACCACCAAGTATTATTAGGTACTTCTATAATATTTGATTCAAAGCATACTGAAACAAATAATGTACCTTTCTTTTCGAACCAAGCCTTTCTTTTAGGACAATCTTTCTTTACATGTCCGGCTTTGTTGAAGAAGAAGCATTTGATTTCCTTACGGATCTGACCATCATTAATCTTTAATTGGTCATTTCCCTTCTTCTTGTTCTTTTTACTCGATGCCTTTGATGTGCTACCTTTGGCATCCTTCTGCATAGCTAAGTTGACGGTATGAGACTTTAACTTCTTCAACCTTCCTTCCTCTTGAATGAGCATGACCTTAATTTCTTGAAAGTTCCATTTTTCTTTGATGGTGTTATAGTTCACCTGGAACTGGCCAAACTCAACTGGAAGTGAGTTGATAATGAATTGAACCAAGAATGATTCATTCACGTCCATACCCAACGTCTTAAGCTTTGCAGCCAAATTGGCCATGCTAGTTACGTGGTCATGAATGGGTTGAGACCAATCAAATTTCTTGGTTGTCAACTCACTCATTAAGCTTCCCACAACAGACTTGTCAGTAATGTCTGATTGGGAGTATGCCTTAATCTTTAACATGAAGTCCTTTGCATCATTTACTTTCGGCATCGATGGCTTAACATTTTCAGCCATCGTCATCCTCATTAAGCCCAAACACAGCCTATTAGACTGCTCCCAAGCCTCATAATAAAACTTGTCAGCTTTCGAAGTGGTCTCAGTAATAGCTGATGGTCTATCATTAACTAGTGTCAGGTCCAAATCCAATACACCCAGTTGAAACTGGATTTGTTCGGACCAGTCAGCATAGTTAAGACCATTGAACTTAACAGATGAATTACTTGATGCAAACAAATTCATAGTAGCTGCAAATAACAACAATACTCATATATCAATACATTGAATAATCTATCCTAACCAGATCCCAAATAAAGCATATAAAATTTCATCAAGTTTACCTTTGGGTAATACTTAAAGAAATACACCATTCATGATATTATAATCTTTAATTGACTTATAAACATATTTAACACAACATGTTTAACATTTTGGATGTTTAAACATATCAATTAACTATGTAAACTTGTCACTTTATTGTTATTAATTATAAACAATGGTCCACCTTTGGGTGACCTAATAGTTTATAACTAATAAACTCATTTCAATAATATCATTATAATTAAATGAATAAATTACACAATTTTATATTGATTCTTTCAAACTAGGTCACTTTGGTGACTACTTAGTTTCTATACAACGATATATTAATTGTATAAACATTCATTCACTCAATTTCTTTAATTGAACTGCATAATTAGGCGCTGCGGACGACTATGCGGACGTTAAATGGCGTCCGCAAACTCTTACTGTCGTCCGAAACTGCCTATAGCGGACGCTAACTTTACCGTCCGCTGCGTCCGCATGAATCAAAACAGATTCAAAACGGACGCAAACTTTTCTCGTCCGTTCATTCCGCTTCATTCGTCCTCGTGAGTATCTTTACAGATTCATTTCGGACGCAAATTGTAGCGTCCGTGGTGTCCGCATTGTATCGTCCTCGTGAATCATTTTACAGATTCAATGCGGACGATACTTACATGTGTCCGCGTCGTCCGCACCCTTTCACATATGCGTTCGCATATGCATTTTTAACATGAATCTCGCGTCCGACCACACTTCAGGTCGACCGCATCACGATACCCATCGTCCGGACGATGAACAGTTCGATAAAATTCAACAGAAATCAATAATTTCTATCATCCTATTCTTGATTTCATCTATACATCCATACATGCATGATATTACGAAATATAAACTATCATTTCTCATGCATATTACTCGTTTTCATGGTAAATCAAATTGTATATTTAACCTATGGCTCTGATACCAATTGTAAGCATATTTTCATTCAACTTTTCTACTTTAATCCCATTTTTTATTTACTTTACATCCTTGCAATACTTTAAATCTCATACAACGTAAATGATTTAACCATCAATTATTAAACTAAATCTACCAACCTTGGTCCATGATATATAACGCTTTTGATGACGATGTTGAGTTCCGTTCATCGCCTTAAAACCTTTCTTTAACACGTCTCTTCGATGATCCGAAAACGAAGTGTAAAAAGCTTGATTTGTTGAGAGTATTTTCGGTAGGGAGAGAGCAGTTTCGTTTGAATCAATCAATCCTTTTCTCTCCCCTAGGTGATTGAAGAAGACACTCATACAAAGGCAACTCTCCATACATGTCCCTACATTCGTGTCTTTTCAATCACGTCTCTTCAACTATATATTATACACTTTTAATAAGGTTAAGGTGAGAAAATTAAAACCCAATTAACTTAATGTATTTAATGCTTAACAACCATCACATTAAACTCTTTAATATTAAGTCAATGTGACATTAATTAACATAGACCATATTTACATAGATTATAATTAAATAATCTAACATCAATCTGCCATTTATTCAAAAGCAGCTAAGACTGGGCTGCATTTAGTCTGAATTCCCATGAGGATGCTCGTTGAACATTTAGTATTGACATAAGCTGTTTTTGCCATCGCTACTGATCTCGAGGTCGTACAGATATGGAAAGAAAAGAAAGTTTTGTAGGGATACACGCGTATGATTGATATTGCTGCCTAGAGTCAATTTGACATCGCTCGGTCTGGATTGGAGGACAAAAACACGCACGATGGAACCATGATTTGGGGAGGCCAAATGCCACTCTGTCCTGCCATACAACATTCGGCTGATGTGCTTGTCCTCAGAAATGCGACATGTTCATTAAATTCTTCGACTAATGACGGAAAGTAATCCGGAAAGAATGATTTGATCCCAAGACTCACAGATACTAAAAATTGAATTGCTGGGTTATTTCATAGAACGTTCCTGAAGAGTTGAAACTACAAGTCATGAGTGTGTGTGAGGGATCTTCCCCGTCAGTAAAAAACAACAAAAGCAAAAGACAACTGAATCAGAAAAAACAGAACCCTCTTTTTTGATGTTCCATTTTTTCAACGATAATAACTGCCTGAGATGAAAGGGAGTTCCAGCTATGAGTCGGCTACAGTGGCAGATGACTTGCAGACAGGGCACCAGTTCTTGACTCGCAGCCATTTTTTTATGCAAACCACATGAAATTTATGCTTGCATTGCAAACTCCCAATTTCATCTCCACTTGCATATTCTTCCTGCATTAAGTCAACATATTTCTTTTTGAAAATCATGCTAACTGTATTTTATTTTTTATAAGAAACAAAATGTAGTAAGAAGAAGAAATTACAAAAGAGGAGAGGGGGAGAACCCTCTCAAAAAGAAACACGAGGGAAATCATGCTAATTGTATTCACATGCTCAAATAGTCTTAAATCTTATCTACTTCAATGAGAGTTGCATTCTCAAGCCAGGGAATCTAATATTTTTCATCAAACATGTTGATTTTCTAAATCTCATCGGACAAACCATTTTAATGATACAGAACAGCTATGGCCTACTTTATTTGATTTTGAGTCACCAACCACGTTCAATTCTTTTCCACTTGAATTGGGTATGAAATAGAGTAAATGAAGAAGTTTGAGAAGAAGACCTGACAAATACAGCACTTGAAATCATCACTGTCCTCACGACAACTTAAGATTCCTCCTTCTGGAGTTGAATGATACATGCTTCTCTTCAAGCATTTTGTCATTTCTTCTTCAGATAAAGCTATGCTCACACTTCCCATTCTCTCTTCCAGAGCTAATAGTTCCTGTCACACACCAGTGACGCAACTTCGTTTCCACATTATTTACTTCTAAATAAAATACATGAAAGAATATATTTGGAATCAGCACTGAATGGTGAGCTGTGGGAAGAGAAAAGAACAAACCTCGTAAGACATATTATCAATGTCCAGCCTCATGTCTCTGTGCTGATCCCTGAAGTTTAATCCATTGAGGAACAAGTTATTCTCCAGAAGAAATACTTGCTGCATTGAAAAAAGTAAGACCTTTAATAAGCTCATATTATGATTAAATATAATCAAGTGGAAAATGATTAACCTAACAACCCCTCACCTCATATGTTAGCTCTTCATCTTGTTGCAATCTCTCCAAAGCCAATAACACCTGTACAAATTATTTTTTAAGATCTAAACAACCGTTCAAGTTTCTTTCCATACTCTTAATAGGAAGGACGAAACCATGAACATACAATACTGAAATGATTAAATACCTGGGCAATTCCATCAATGTGTAACCCTCTGAAATCATCTGAACTAATTAAAGGACGGGTTATGGCAACCTCTCCAGGCCTTAATGGTCTGGTACTTTGTAAATTCCCAACGCTGCTACTTGCTTGGGCAAAAGAAATTGGACTAGACATCAATGGCTCTGAAGAGTACTGATGAGCCGAAGTAGAGGTGTTTGTGTTAATGCGGAGATCAGGTTGTGGCATCTGATAAACAGTGGAAGAGGATTCATGCAAGGGGATACTATTTCCACTTGGAGGGGAGAGAATTGTCATGGTGATTGCATTGGGATTGATTGAGCTTGTACCGCTAACTGAAGCATCACAAATCGCTCTCTTAGGAGGGATGCTCCTGGCTCTACGTGAATCAGCCATGAAAACAACATTTGAATTCCTTCCTGATGATGAGCCACTCATCTTCTTCCCTCTAGCAGAGAATCTACTTTCTCCCTCAGAACGTCTTTGTTCTGTCACATCCTTCCTTCGTCCAAGGCTTTGATCTGAAGAAGATTGACCTGATTCTTTGTTCCTATTGCTTCTATCATGCATTTCCTGACCAGAACTAGACCTTAAGGAAAAAGAAGAAACTGTTGGTGGGTTTTGATTGCTTCCTCCACACCGTTTACCAAACTTCCTCAGAGGTTTTACATTTGATGCTCCACTAGAGCACCCAACCTCCATCATTTTAAAATCAGTAGACTTGATATCAATAGGGTTGACTTGGAGCCCTCTTTTACACTTTGCAGATAAAGGAATTGGGCCGCTACCTAAATCCTCTCGCTCATCTTGAATGCTATTAGTGTCTGATGAAGCAGTTTCTATCTCGTAGGATAACATTGTAAGAGGCTTGGATATGGATTTCTCAGCGGTACTCATTGGAGAGCATGTCCTCGTAGAACTTCTAACTATTTTTGTGCTACAAGAAGAAGAGCCAAGTGATGATCTCGTGATTTTGGCTCTTGGAAAATTTAGCCTGTCACTGCAACCAAGTCGACTACGAAATTGGGCATCTAAATCCTTGTCGTTCAAAGTATCCCTTAGAACCAGACGACTTCTTTCTGTAGAGACAATGAACCCATTATCAGCTCTTTTGCCAGAGTACCCATCCATGAATAATCTTCAAATCTAAATGAGAAAAAAGTACAAACATATAAATACAGTGGCTTTTATTTCTTCATTCATCTAATTTAGAAAGAAGCAAGTTTTTCATAAATTTCACTAATCCAGCACAATACAAAGCTGATGTCACTATAAAAAAACACATAGCACATTACCTGGATTACCATTATGAACTAACGCAGTTTATATTTAAATAAATGTTACGCATAATTGGTAAAGTCTGCCGAGTCATTTAAGGCTTCCATATTCGGAGAATATCGCGAGACGGAGACGCATAATATTTTACCGTCAAGTCTGATTTTAGTGGGAGACATTGACAATAGCTCTTACAGGTCAAATAATACAGCTAGCTCAGTGGATGGTTAATGGAGCACCACAAAAAAGCGAGTCCAAAAGAAAATGTAAAAGGAGATAATTTCAGTTAACAATCTCCTACCATTTAAACGGAATACGAAATAAAAACAAAATTAGAAAAATCTGTTAGGAGCATAGAGGAACTTATAAGCGAAGTGATCCACCTACTATTGATCTCCCCACCAAAATTATCAGAATGAAAACTAAAAAAGAATAATTTCTTTTGCGTGACTTACTTAACACAACTATCTTTATTTTCCACATTTCTGTTGAAATGAACTCTTTGGACGTAATATAGCGACCTAAATTGCAGGCAAGTTAGAATAAAAAATCATAAGAACACGTAAAAAAACCAGAAGGTGGATTATCAATAGAGAAAAAGCATATATAGAAATCAAACTGGGAGAAAAATTGGACAAAAAAATCGCAAAAAGTGAAACCAGTTTATCCTTGCAAGAGAATAAAACTAGTTAGAAAAATCAAACGGGAATTAACACCAAAAGCCAGAAATTCATAAAAACGAACCAAAATTTTATCGCGTAAAACATCAAAGACACGAAGAAACCAAATGGAGAAGAAGAGTTGTTATAATTTATAAACTTACTGCATTCAAAAGTGATGAAAAAGTCAGGAAAAATGGAGGTATCACACGAGTCTACAACGACAACTTCTCCTCCGCCTTCTCCTCCAGAGAATTTAACGCTTGCAGAGGCTTTCCTGTCCCTTTTCCATCGACCGAGTGAAAATGTGGAAGCGAATGATCGGAGGCAGAAAGCTAGGCGTGGTGCGTCTTCATTCATTCTAGCCGCTGGATCAAGTCAGCCCAAAATCAACGGCTGCCACCATAACGACCTCCTTTTTCACAATCTTAATTCTTAAATTAAATTAAAAAAAAATAAACAACTAAAATAAAGAGGAAAAAGGCAAAATTGAATGAGAAGGAAATGGAGGGGAGAACAAAGGAAGAAGGGTTTGGACTTTGGAGCACTTGAACATGATGAAAATGATAAAACCTAAAGTATGGTGGGGGAGGGAGTTACTTTTGGGTCCACATATTCGGAAAAGTGATCCATAATCTTCTCCACTGCCCTCTCTTTTAGAGTGGCATCTCTCTAGTCTTCTTGTGGGACCAAAGGGTTTTGACCCACAAAAATTTATTAGAATTGGGGGTTTTGATTCGGTGAGATTAGTTATAGGATGATTAGGTGAATTCAATACAAACACTCCCTCCCTCTTCCCCTTTTGCTTGTTTTTGTTTTCATCAAGCTATGTTTCAATACTCCTTAACACACCTCTTTTTCACGAAATATTCGATCAAAGTGATGAAAAATTGACATGTTTTATCGCTTAACAACCATGTATAAATTTTGGTCAAATTGGTAGAATTGGTTATCTCTAAGTGATAAATAAATCGAAAAGATTAATTCGATAAATGAAAATTGTCTCGGATTGAAGTTTGGTTAACCTTCGAGAGTATTGGAGAAATAAAAAAATTAGAGAGTGTGTATTTAATATATGTGTTGGTGAAATATATTAAATAAAAATAAAAATAATAATTTAATTATAAGGAAAAAGGGATGGAAACTCTATCTCTCTAGTTTCATTGGGTCAACGAGCGGAGAGGGATGGAGAGAGGGAGAGAGAGAGAATTAAAGAGAACGAGAGAGAGAGAGAGAATCATAGAGAGAGAGAACGATTTGATACTTAACTTGCATTCCTGATGATGTTAGATCATATTTTTGTGAAGAGGTTTTGCAGGTAAGCTAAGTTTTTATCTCCATTCTTGTGTTTCAAGTTTAGGTTTTTGTTAGTTTTAGATTCGAGATTGAAAACTCGAATCTGTGTGTTAATATTGAAATGTTTGGATAGATTTAGAATTTATGCAAAAGTTTAGATCGATTGGAGATGAGAATCGATGAAAGGGGTGAGTTTTCCTCACGTTTTCGCGCTAGAATTGTTGTCATCGGTCAACTGCTACTATCGATCCAGTCAACCACGAGGTTATTTTGAAGGCTTGGAGGACATCCCTCCCTAATGTCCATGGGAGCGTGAGACGCCCATGTGGAACTTCTGCACTGGACTAGATGACCGCTCTGGTCGTCCACTGTACAGACCAGATGACCGTGGCAGGACTTTAAGTCAAATTTTTGTTGCCTTGGTGAATTTTGTGGCCATTTTAGTTTTTATGCTACATATATACGTGAGTTTTACACGTTTTTTCTACATACATGGTATTTCCTGGATTGCTTTTACATTGATACGAGATGATGAATCCTCTTGATACTTTAGACGGTCATGGTGTCAAAGTATTATGAGGCTATCCCACTACATCTTTTACTGTATGAAGATGTTTTGTTTGTGTGCTGTGTGAAAATGGGTAATAGGGTCGTGATGATGCGCTCCTTGGGTTTTGAATCCCTAAACCTCATCAGGGTGTATTTGTTTTGGGTTATGTCGTCGTTGACTTGTTCGCTAACAACCCTTGTGAGGTGGTTTGATATTTAAATCGCTCTCACAATTCTTCCTCCATGCTTATAAGGTGTTGTCCTATTCGGATTGCCGCCTTTATGTGTGATTGTATTGGAGGGGTTCTTAAGTGACCCTCCTTTTTCATGGCTCCTTATTTATAGCTGGTGAAAAATGATGTAAGCTTATTTTACTATAGTTGGCTATGTATCCAGCGATGTTTTGATGATTTCCTTATCAGTGGCTCGTTGAGCATGTTTTTTATGGTAAAGAATGTTTTTGAAATGATTATAAACTCATGCATGGGCACAGTAACGGTATTGTCTTTGATCATGGTTTTAATGAGAAAATGGTAAAACTATTTTTCACATGCATTTTATTTAATATAACCTGCCTATTGAGTTAGTCACTCATCCCAACAACTCCCTCCCTCTATGTAAAGGCAAGGCTAGTCAGGAGTAGCAGTTGGGTGGTGTACTTTTTGTTTTCCTTCTCTTTTGTTTGAGTGATTTATTTTGTTTCCTGGTGAGAACTTTTGCACTTATTTGGCCCTGTATTAAAAATATTCGTATATTGTTTGAACTTTGAGTTGGATGCACATTATTTAATTTATTTACGCTGTTATTTCTCGTGATCACTGTGTGAACTTAGGTTCATCTCGTGTGAGTTATGACTTTGATTTGTGTTCAAGTCTTCTGTTACGAACCTAACATTAGACTAGGCGATCGGATCCTCTTCGAGGATCGAGTCGCTTGATCCAGCATTTCTATTAGGTCTGTCTTCGGATTGTGATAGAGAGGACTCCATATTTGATCAATGTGGGCATTGTTACATTGGGAGGAGGGTTTCTCATCATCTTCCACAAGAGAGAATGCAAAGGAAACATAATTTCAACCATGATTCAATCCCACCCTCTTGAACTTCATTTTGAATTCTCATTCGATGTTTTTAGAACAACCAACATTTTGTTGAGAAAAAATACAGATAATATGGAAAATTGAAAGAAACGTGGATAATACTAATTAGGAAAGTTTTCAGGAAAGAATGCTCTTGGCAATCTCCTTAGACAGAATTTTTCTTTCCAATTAAGTTCTCAGGAAAGGTTAGAGGGGTCACAAACGATCTCACTTAAAATCTAGTCTCTTAGACAGAGTTTACTTACACAATACAATTACACCACTAGCCGGTACGAAAAACAATAGCAGATGTGACCTCAAAAATATGAAGAATATTTTTTTCCAGTCAAGAAGTAAGAGAAATACCAGCAAGAATAGACACCAAGAATTTTACGGAGAAACCCAAATCGGGAAAAAACCACGGGGACCGAGTCCGGAAAAATCTCACTATGAAAAGTAAGATTTATAATATTTTTCTAGAAACCAAATATTATAGAAAATATTCACTAAGAGAAAAATACAACTCTTAGATTTCTCAATGTGCATAAATGCACCTCACCTACTTTTCCTTCACTCCTTCTTTTCTCTCCCTCAAAATAATTCTCACTATTTCTCACTCCCTTCTTTCTCTTTCTCTTCTTCCTTCTTCAATTATGAGGTGATCTCTTCATTAAGAATCCTCTCCATTTATAGAGAGGATTTCCTAAGAAGACAATCAACATGAAGGCTACTGAAGGAGAAAATTTTCAAGAAGACAATCAACATGAAGGCTACTGAAGGAGGAAATTTTTAATTTTTCCTCTTTCACGCTATTTTAAAAAAACTTTTATAATGAGGTGGGTCTCTCATCATAATGGAGGGACACCAACCTCAATAATTTCCCTGACTTATGATGAGATTAGTATAGACTAATTGAAATTCTACAGACCTCTGTAGCTGCTATAAACTCAGCTTCCATTGTCGATAATGCAACTGTTTTTTGCCGCTTAGATTGTCATGAAATTGCTCCCCCTCCAAATATAACCAAATACCCTAATGTTGATCTTCTGGAGTCAATATTGTAATACCCCAATATTTTAATCATCGAGATATTACAGGGCGTACTAGAAGCGTTAAGCCTATGGATATTTTAGTGATAAGGAATAAATTGGATTTAAATTGCTAAGTTAAATCAATTGAGGGGTAAATAAATTGGTTTTAACTTAATTAATTAAGTGGGTAAATAAATAGTGGGTAAATTAATAAAGGAGATTAAGTATTGGAATGGACTGAACCGGTTCAGCATGAACCGAACCGGTTCAGCTCATTACAACATAGAATGGCCAAGCCATTCTGTGTTCATGTGTTGTTCGCTGGCAACCCGAACCAGAGAAGCGAGGGAGTGGGAGGGACGATGAGCGGGGGACGAGCTGGAGAGCGAGCGAGCAACGACGATGGCGAGAGTGGCGACGGGTCTGGCGTACGCGACGTCCAGGCGAGGCGGCAGCTATGGCACAAGTCGCGGCTAAGGCATGATTTGGGCGTTTTTCCGCGGGTCACGATTTTTGGCGTCGGTTCGAGGTAAGGCATCCGTTTCTTCTTCCCCTTCACATTCTAATGGTCGACAATGTTGGATGGCTGGCAAGGGGGAATCGGACGGACGAATTGCGTGGGATGCAGGGGGCGTTCCGACGTTCATCTCGTCACGCTGGCGTGGCTCTCGGTTCGCGCTGGCATGGCTCGGGTTCAAGCTGGACCGGCCGAAGGCCTTGGTCCAACTTGTCGTATGGGTTCGAATGGCCCATCAAAGGCTGGTTCTTGCTGCCCTGGAAAATGACAGTGTCGAGCGTGGGAGACACTTCGTACAAGCTGGGCAGTTTGGTCGGGTGTGCAGAGGGAGAGTGCTTGTCTCCTGGATGTAGGATATAAGGGACAGAAGGAGAGGAGAGGGTTCTGTTGATTTTCCTTCCTGGTGAAGCCAGTGTAGAAAGCTGAAGCTGGAGTGCGGTCTTCTGGAGCTGTTGTTCGTGAAGCTGCTGTCCAGACGACGAATGGCTGTTCATGCTGGTTATTCTTCAGCAATGGTAAGAACTTGAGTGTGTTCTTGGCCAGGTGGAGGCCCTACACCGCAAGTAACGGGTGCGTGAGTAGTAGGGTAGAGGTTTATACGTTTATTTGTTGTGCGTTTACATGCTCATTATTGTATGTTTCCATGCTTGGTGCTCTGTACATTTCCATGCTTGCTGTTCACGTATATATGTTGTTGGTTGATGATTAGTAAATAAATTCTTTAACTGATGGTATGAGCCTGCTAATACTCCATGAGTTGCCTTGTGATATTTGTTAGTTAGTGCTTAGTTATTAAAGCATTGTTAGTTTTCTGTAATATTGTTAGTTTAGTGCTTAGTTTTGTTAGTTCTTTGTGATATGTGTTAGGTTAGTGCTTAGTCATTAATGCATTATCTAGTTAAAAGCATGATTTCATCGTTTCGTTTCAATATTCTCGTTGTTGTTTATTATCTAGTTAATAGTATGATTTCGTCATTTTGTTTCAATGTTTTCATTGCTGTAATTTAGTCATTAAAACGCATGTGTAGGCTGTTCCGTTTTGCCATTTTCGCTGCTGTTCTGCTGTTGTTTTTAGGTTATTAAGAAGCATGTTTTGCTGCCTAACTTCAATAATGCGTTGCTGTAATTTTAGTCATCTGAGAGCACGTCTTCGCTGTTTTATTTTTGGGATTTCGCTGTTGTTTTCTTATTTATTAAGATGTTTTGTTGCTTCGTTTTGTTATTCCTCGCTATTGTTTATCATCATTTTAGAAGCATGTTCTATTGTTCTATGTCGACATTAAAATGTTGCTGTTTATTGAATTAGAAGCATGTTTCGCTGTTTATTTCATCTTATTTTCTGTTGTATACTAGTTGATTAATAAGCACATTTCGTTGTTCTACTTTGATGCCCCGCTGCCGTTTATTTCGTGTAAAAACATGTTTTGTTAGTCGTTTTATTGGACATTAAGAGCATAGATAGTTCTATTCCATTATTATATGCTGATGTTACCTTCATTGTGCAAAAGCACGCTCTATTATAAATTGTCAATCCTTTAAGGTGCTGTCATTTACCTTTCACGTACGTGCTATTTGATTTGAACGTGTACTCATATTAATCAATTTGGTGTATCTCTTTATTGTTAGTTAGTGTTAGCCTATATGATTTTCTATATGATCTCTATTGATATGTTGCTTTGCATAATTCCTGTTGTGAATAAATCCCCTGATTGTGCTATTTAATTCGAGTGGTTATAACTAGTATAATTAACTAATGTGTTGAGCACGTTAACCCAATCGTTAATCTGTCAAGCATGTCAATCTAATTAATTTAGTTAATCTAAACAAGTTAATTAATAGAAGCACGTAATAAATTAGGTTATTAACCTCTCAAGCATGTTGTATTGTTGTCGGCGCTTTTATGTTCGTTATGGTTTTGCTTAACTCCTTGAATGTGCTGATAGAGTAGTTCCTTGTATATGCTTTTGTGGTAGTCTCATAATGCTAGAAACAATTAGGAACACCACCACAGGGTGAGCACACGCCTTGAGTGAGGAAGAACAAACCTTTCCCTTGTCGGGACCACAAGAGTAATTAACGTAATTAATTAGAAAACATAGAATTTCCCAAACTCTATGATCCACGTACGAGCTATTCCTAAAACACGTACTATTCATAATATACGTAATTAAATTAGTGGCTTGGGGAGGACCCATTCTAAATAATTCCAGCGGCATCTCATATGCATAAACTCATTTTCTTACTGGGCCTTTAGGCTCACGTCTTACTTGCGGTGTAGGTAAACATGACGCGCTGAAATCCTCAAGTAATGAAGAAGCAATCGATGAGGGACTTTCACCTATGAGCTTGTGGTTGGCTAGACTATGAGAAGTTAAAGATATATTGAGTTGTAATTAATTTAAATTAAGTTTTCTTTTCTTAATTTATAGTTTAATGTTAGTTTATTTTCGTTAACATATTTACGCTTCCACCATGAACGTTTTACTTCCGCAAGAAATATTTTAAGTGTTTCTAACAAGCCGGCTTGCACTATGATATTTCTTTCACAAAATCTTCGAATTTTAACGCCTTTTTAAAAAGTGATTTACGAATAAAAATCCGAGTCGTTACAGATATCTCCAACCATGTATGCATCAGTATAGTCTGCTAAGAAAGACTCTTTACTATCGAGACACAAATGTAATTCAAAAGTACCTCTAAGATACTTAAGAATTTATTTCACTGCATTCTAATGCTCTCTGTTTGAATTTGATAGAAATTGACTGACTACTCCAACAGAATGTGAAATATCAGGTCTCGTACAAATCATAGCATACATCAAGCCTCATACAAATCATAGCATACATCAAGCTGCCGACTGCAAAGGCATATGGAATTTTTTGCATTTCTGTTTTTCCTTGTTCAGTAGAAGGACTTTGTTCGGAAGTATGCTTGAAATGTTTAGCAAGTGGGGTACTGACTGGATTTGTCGTATCCATATAGAATCGGCTAAGAATTTTCTTAATATATTTCTCCTGCAATAGCCATAACTTTCCATTTTTCCTATCTCGAGTGATACTCATCCCAAATATATGTTTTGTCGATCCTAAGTCTTTCATGGCAAAAGACTTGCTAAGTTTTTTCTTTAACTTAGCAATCTTTTCTTTGTCTGGGGCCATAATCAGCATGTTGTCGACATAAAGTAGGAGGATTATAAATGTACCGTCCGTGAACCTTTTCACAAACATACAATGGTCTGAGGAAGTTTTCATGTATCTTTGATTGATCATAAAGGAATCAAACTTCATGTGCCATTATCACGAGGCTTGTTTCAATCTATACAAGCTCTTCTTCAATCTACATATCAGATGTTCATTTCCTTCAACAACAAATCCTTCTAGTTGCTCCATGTAGATCTCTTCTTCTAGTTTACCATGCAAGAAGACAGTCTTAACATCGAGTTGTTCGATCTCTAAGTTCAGACTTGAGGCTAATCCAAGTACCACTCATATGGATGATATTTTCACAACTAGTGAAAAAATTTCCTCAAAGTCAATGCCTTTCTTTTGACCAAAGCCTTTCACAACCAGTCGTGCCTTATTCCTTGGTTGTGAACTCTTGTCTTCAATTTGAAGCATGTATACCCATTTGTTCTTGAGTGCCTTTTGCCCCTTTGGAAGCTGAACCAATTTATATTTGTGGTTCTCATGCAATGATATCATCTCATCTTGCATTGCATCCAACCAATTCTTCTTTTGTGGATGCTCCATGGCTTTTCATAGCACTAGGGTTCATCGCCGTCAGTGATCATAACATACTCTTTTACTAAGTATCTTTTCAATGTTGGCGATCTCTTGTTGACCTTCTTGGTTCATGCTTTGCAACTGATTAAGGGGAAGTCTCTACATCTCCTTAGTCAACGCTATCAGTTGCTTGATCACTAGATTCTCTAGCAACTCCCCCGTCAAAAAGTTGATTTAAAGGGATCACTCTTACTAGATGTTCATTAGTTGTAACACCCCGACTTTTTATATCGAAATTCAATAAGGATAAATGAAAAATAATTAGGGGTATTTGGATTTATTGGATATTTATTGGGGTATTACCAAGGACGTATTCGTAAGATTAAAATTTATGGGAATTCAATGGACAATAATTAGTATAATTAAGGGGAAAATAACAGATTGAACCAGTTTTGGTTCAGCTCGGTTTGAAAATAATGAATGGCTTGGTTCAAAAATTATCTCGTGTATCTCCTGGGGATCAGGTCTGGCATACAACTGTTAGCCTTTTTGTTAGGCTAAGTTGTATTTTGATCATGACTAAAATATTGGTTAATTTAATAAATCAATAAGTTGTATTTTGTATTATACTTTGTATTTATCGGATTTTATTCGTATCGGTTTATAATTATATTTATATCTGTGTTTATTGAAAATACCCTCAAAATGGGTATTATTAATGTGCTAACAAGTTTACTTGAGTCCATGTAGTGTAGCATATCATTTTTGGACTCATCTAGTTCAGGGTTTATTTTAGAGTGAGGCTTGACCGATCACGGACGAGAAGAGGCATCCCAAAACTAGTTTCTAGACTTTTCAGACGAGCATGGACGAGGGGAGAGTCATCCAAAAACTGTTTAACCCAATTGAAAGTTCAGGGACAAATGCATCACAAAAAGTTCAGGGTTAAATCTTTTATCGAAAGTTCAGAGTCAATTCTATCATAGTGCTGTCCAGAGATTTCAGATGATAGAGGATGACAGTCAGGACGCAGGAATGCATCCGAAAACTCAGTCTGGAGTTTTCGGACGCATGCGGTCGACGAGGACGAACCAGTTTTGAATTTGTTTTTTTCTGGGGAACTTTTCAGACGATAGCGGACGATAGAGGGCGAGGACCCCGCATCCGAAATCTCCAGATTTTGCCAACGGGTAGATTTTCAACAGACGGATTTCAACGGCTATTTTCCAACGTCTACATGCGGACGTCCGAAAACAGATTTAGGTTGTCCGAAAACTCAGTCTATAAATACAAGTTCACTCCAAGCTCTCCACAACGAACCGATAATTGTGGTGAAGCCCTGCCCATTTTTATACACAATTCAATCACTATGAGCTTTTAATATTGTTGTATATCCAATTCTCCCCAACCCATAAACTTGCGAGTTATATTTGGGAGAATTAGGATTAGATAGATTGCGCGTTAATTTCCATACTCCATTATTATTGTGCTTGAAGTATTCGTAAGTTAGATTGAACGCTCGTAAGTTCAATCATTGGGTGACGTCCCGCAAAAGTCAAATATTGGGTGACGCCCCGCAATAGTCAAATTTAGGGTGACGCCCCATAAGAGTCAAAGGTTGACGACCTTAGAATTAGTCAAGGGTGACGCCCCAATTAAGAGTCAATTTGTAAACGGTTTTATTGGCAACCATAAGACAATTGCTTAGTGTATCTCCAAGTGGAACTTGGAGCACGGACGTAGGCGAGTTTGCCGAACCACGTAAACAAATATTGTGTGTACTTCTCTAACCCTTACTCTTTACATTATTGCATATATTTGTTATTGATATTTTAATTATTTGCATTAAATCACTTAGGGTTATTAGAGATGTAAAATATCGCACGAAAATATTAGAAACGCTATATTCATCCCCCCCCC
>CM039468.1:50979210-51027010 GCA_022433065.1 Begonia loranthoides | reverse complement strand
CCCCCCTCTATAGGCGTATATCGATCATACAACAACATCATTAAAAATTTGGACTTATAATACTCAAGAGAGTCCTGTAGAAGCATAGTCAATTTGCTATCTCGGAGGGTAACATGAGTAGGGGTGGGAATCGGTTCGGTTCGAACCGGGTAACCGAACCAAACACTATTCATAGGTTCGGTTCGGTTTCATTAGAAGAAAAAATTTAAAATAGGACCGAACCGAACGAACTGAACCGATGTGTTTGGTTCGGTTCTCGATTTTTGTTTTTAAGAACCGGGTAAACCGAACCGAACCGAAACTTAAATAAAAAAATATAAAAACCTCAAAAACCCATAAACTTGTTAATTACTCGCCCTAATTTATGGTAAAACGTTTTTGATATAAATGATTATTTTTTCAAAAATTTATTGTCCTTTTCTCTACCCTATTCTTCTTAGTCTTATTCTCTTGAAAACCTCAATTACGCCACCTCACCCAACATTTCTATCCTACACACAAATTTATTTTCTTCTTGTATGTGTTTACAGATCGAGGACATATAGATAGAGTGAATTTGAGTTTTTCTTTTGTGAGTTTCTTATATTTTCTACGACGATAAACTGTATCCAATATGTAAATATATTATTGAGGGAAGTTCTTGCTATGTATTTAGGATTATAGGATTGAAAACTTTTTCAATTGGTGGTAAAGAAAATGTTAGTATGGTGAGGTTGAGTGTTGCCTAAATGATTGAACTTTGAAGTTTGTTCATAGATTGACCGGTTGGAGATCTATAAATACATGCATTTTTTGCTTTTGTCTCTTAATTAAGAATTTGTTGTTTGTTTGATTATTGATTCACAGTTTAGAATCTGTTTTGAATATTAGAATTGTTAATCTTTGTGGAAACTTTAAATTTACTCATATCATGAAACTATGAGTTTGATGTGCTATTTAATTGTTGTTTTGTAATAATGCACTGTTGGATTTTTTTGTGCCAAATCAGAGTTTAAAAGAGATAATTAAGATAATTAAAAAAATTAAGTGGCATGAAATATATTAGGAAAGTTATGAACTAAATTAAATCGAAAAAAACTAAAAGAACCGAACCGCCAAACCGATCTCAAAATCGAGTACAAAGCTGAAAAATTAAATCGAAAGCATAGAAATTGATGCCATAAAAAACTGAACCGATTAGAACCAAAAACCAAACCAATTAGAACCGAACCGAAGAGAACCAAACCGAGGAGAACCGAACTCTCTCGGTTCAATTTTCGGTTTTCTAAAATGAAAAACCAAACCGAATCAGTTCGATCCTAATTTGGAACCGAACTGAACCGTCCCACCCCTAAACATGAGACTCTCCATTGGAAATGGATTCAACAACCATTTTCAATGCTAAGTTTTCTGATTTTTCTGGGTGGATCCTTGTTGTCTGTCTCTTTGCCTCAAATTTACCTTGAGCAGCTTGCTCAATATTTTCATAACTGGCCAAGCCAACAAGCCATAACTGTTCTCTCACCATAGGGGCATCAAGGACTATCATGCAATGGATTTGAGAACTTCTGTCATAACATAGTGTGCTTTTAACAATACTTTCTTCTCCCTTGTTTGAATCTCTTAGGAAATTTGTCAAACATCATTTCCTAACATCTAGGTGGTGTTCTTTATCTCTTTCCATTACTTCCAGTCTCGCCTTCGATGCCCTACCCTTAAGCAATCCATTACACCCATCGGTTATCATATTACGAAAATATTCTTCTATGGTAGTAACTATATAGGTTCCAACATTTAACCATGCCTCAAATGCATCCCAATGGTCCACTTTGATGAACATATTTTTGGAACCATAAACGTCAAATGGACTAGCATACTGAACTTTTTTTCTAGTGGATTTATAGTTCACAATCTCACCAACAATAAAGCTAGCTGCAACCACAATACTAATAGGGGAATGGAAGCCCCAACTTCTATTTGAAACAGTTTTAATGACCTCATCATGAACGAAATTCAATCCGTGATCTATCACATTTGTTTCCTAGAACTTAGGTTTTTTTTTCAATTTCTAAATTCATTACCATGTCTTTAGGAATTAAATTCCAACGAAATTTTATATCCATGCCATAATCAGAACAATCAAGGATAATGGAATAGGAATTTAGGATCAAACCTGAAATTTGATTCACGTTTCTAGTTGTTAACTCATCCATGCCTCTTACTTCATCTTTGACATCTTCATTGGTTGGCAGGTTAACAAGTTCAACATCTTTGCTTTCGGTTTCTTCCTCAATAGTAGCTAATATTTCCCTTTTCTCAGTGCTTCAAGAGCATCAATTTGAAGATCCACCTTCTGGTTGCCTGATTGAGTTGGAAGTAGCCAATTTAACTCAGCCAGAATAGCATCAAGTCTAGAGTTAGTGTCTTGAGCAAGTTTTTGAAACTTTCCTTCCAATCGTTCCTGCCTGAGTGTAAATTGCTGCAATCAATAGTTAAGAATTTTAAGGCGAGAGGAAATGGCAGGTCCAAAATACTTCAAATTAGCACTGAATTGGTTCAACTCATCTTCGTTCGTCCAGGAGAACGACTCGGCCCTGGATCGTTGCTGCTCTGATACCATTTGTTGTGGTTGAACTACAACATGACCGGATGAAAACAAATGAGATCGAAAACTATCTCTCGTGAAGCAATATTCCATTAACATTGAAAATTACAGCAACTAAAGAGGAATTACAGTGGAAGAAAAGAATAGGGAGAGTGAACTTTTCTAGAGAAAATATAAAGGAAACAGAAATTTAACAAAAAGGGTTTCACATCTTTGACCCCCTTCTCTACTTCCCTTCCTCTTTTAATGTAACCAGTATCCTTTCCCCAATTAATTCCACGTAAGCACAGTATGTCTTCCCTAATTAATGCCACATAAGCAGTAAAGAACTCCATGTTGGCAATCCACGTATACCGTATAAGTATCCCACTGTAACAACTAGGTTGTGCTTGCTACGATGGGTTGGGTTCGTTTGGGAAGGTCAAGGTTGGGGCTGGTATGGGTTCGAGTGGGTTGTGCTGGTTTCGAGTGTGTTGTGGTTGGCTTGGCTTGGCTAAGGATGGGCTAGGCTTGGTCTATGTGGGTCGTACTGCGATTAACTAAGCTAGACTTTTCTGGACGGAAGTAAGGTGCTCTAGGTATGTGCATGGGGGTGAGCTCTGAGTTGTGCCTCATTGGGTTGGGTTAGGTACAAGTTGTACTAAGTTGGGTACTTTGGTGATATAGATTGGCATGGGCTAGAATGTGCCTTATTGAGCTGGGCTTAGTTCCAATGGATTGGGCTGTGCTAGGACACGGTAGGGTGGGTTTCATTGGCCTAGGCTATTATTGGCTAAGTGTAAGAATCCGAGCTTGTCCAGAACGTGTTGTCTATGGCCACCCATGCTGTTAAGTTAGATTACTTTCCATTTATGGCAATTCCTTTGTATTTTTTTTACTTTCTATTTTTGGCAAGTGACTCCTCACCACTTTTGCACGTTCATTCCTACCAGAGTAGAGATGGAGCGGATTGCTCTTTAGGGGGAGAGGAATGACTGCACGTAGACCCCCTTACCCAATGTAATTTGCTGACAATCAATGATAAGGCTTTTTACATTCAAACTATGCTCACTATGCTCAATGACGCTCTTTTCGAGTAATCTCGCTCGCTTACTGCTCACTCGTTAGACACAAAGCTAGCTCTAACTTCGTGGGTAATTGGTGCCGTTGGCACACTTCGTAGGCTGACTCGTTGTTCCCCCTAACAACGGGTGTCGCACAGTCCGTCTTAAGTCTCTTGAAAGTAGGACTGTGACAGTTGGTATCAGAGCCCAGTTGGCTCTGATTCGTCGGAGAAAGAGAGTTCGTCAATGAACCAACTCAAACGGCTAATCGGGTTGGAAGAGGAGATGAAGTACCTCCAAGAGACACCTGATAACGTTCGTTTCCTGGAGGAACGAATGAAGGAAATGGTTGAATTTCCTAATGAGATAGCTGCTATCCACAACAGGATAGACTCCATCCTGATCCAAGAGCTGCTAGATCGAGTGGAGAACCTCGAGTCCCGAAGAGAAAAGGGAAAAGGGGTAGATAGTGGAGAAAGATGCATGAGTGCTATGGTTGGGGTCCTGGAGCGTGTCGAAGAGAACGACCATGCTCATACTCAACTATCAAGTACCCTGACTATCTTGACGAAAGACTTCAAAGTGATGTTCGAATCCCTCAAAGCTGAGATTGCCAAAATGAACATTAAATTGAATGTCACTATGAGAGCTATGGGAAACCAAGAGCAAGCTTCAAGCTCGGTTGAACGTTGTCGGGTAAAAATCCCCAAAGCCAAAATCATTTGGGGGAGCCCGCGATGCCAAGGAAATTATCTTTGACACGGAACAATATTTCAAAGCAGCTAAAACTGATGAAGAGTCAAAGGTGACCTTGGCCACGATGCATCTTACTGAAGATGCAAAACTCTGATGGAGGTCAAAATATAATGACATTTGCAATGGTGATTGTGTCATTAATACTTGGGAAAAGCTCAAAAAGCAGTTGAAGGATCAATTCTTCCCTGAAAATGTTGAGTTCAATGCACATCGTTCATTATGAGAACTAAAACCGACTAGCAGCATTCGTGAATACGTTAAGACGTTCTCAGGCCTCATGCTGAATATTCGAGACATGTCAAAAAAAGACAAGATCTTTACCTTCATTGAGAAAAAGAAACCTTGGGCCATAACAAAGTTATATGAACAAAGAGTACAGACCCTCTCGAGTGCTCTCGTTGCAGCTGAACGATTGTTTGATTTTACCAACGAAAATCCTGGCCAGAAGAAGAATACTCTTAGCACCTCAAGCAATACAAGAGGCCCGAAGCCAACTAGAGGCACTGCTGAAAGAAAGTCATTTGTCCCAAGAGAAAACCAGGAAACGTGGAAAGGGCCTAGTAATCCACGACCACCGGATAGACCTATGTCCTACTTCTTATGCAAGGGACCACACCTAGTTGTTGAATGCCCTCATAGGTCAGCATTAACAGCCTTACAAGCCTCGATCCATAACGACAACCCAACTGAAGGGGTTGCCAAAGAAGAGCCTGTGGAAGTGGCCGAAGTAGGGACGATGACCTTCTTATCAGCAGTTCAACAATAGATGACAGAGTTGAAAAGGACCCCAGATAAAGGCCTCATGTATGCGGAAAGCCTTGTCAATAATAGGGCTGTCAAAAACACTATGATTGACTCAGGAGCCACACATAATTTTATCACAGAAAAGGAAGCTCGCCGCTTAAGCCTAAAGCTGGAAAAGAATGCTGGCAAGATGAAAACGATAAATGCAAAAGCAATGCTAGTAGTTGGGGTGGTAAAAGAGCTCAGCTAAAACTCAACATGTGGACGAGACCAATTGACTTCATTGTGGCACAAATGGATGATTTTGATACTATATTAGGGATGAAATTCTTGATGGAACACAAAGTCATCCCCATCCCATCGGCTAAGTGCATGGTAATTACCGGGAACAATCCAACAGTTGTTCCTGCTATTCTCAAGCAACCAAGTGCTAGCAACATAAAGATGATCTCTGCAATACAATTCAAAAAGGGATTGAAGAATCAAGAGCCCACATATATCCTTGTTCCTTCAATCATGGATGAAGGCAGAGAAGAAATAGTGCCATATGAAATTATGGAAGTTCTAGAAGAATACAGGGGTACTATGCCAGAATGCTTGCCAAAAATATTACCCCCGCGTAGAGACATTGATCATCAAATCGAATTGACCCCAAGGACTAAGCCTCCTGCAAGGGCGCCTTACAGAATGGCCCCACCAGAACTAGCAGAATTAAGGAAGCAATTAGATGAACTACTTGAAGCAGGATTCATCAGACCATGTTAGGCACCCTTTGGAGCACCTGTGTTGTCCAAAAGAAGAAAGACGGTAGCTTACGGTTGTTTATTGACTATCGGGCCCTGAACAAAGTCACTATTCGGAACAAGTATCTCATCCCACTCATCACAGATCTTTTTGATCAACTATACGAGGCCAAATATTTCACAAATCTTGACTTGCGCTCAGGTTATTATCAAGTCAGGATTGTAGAAGGCAACAAGCAAACGACGACTTGTGTGACCAGATACAGAGCTTTTGAATTCTTGGTGATGCCCTTTGGACTGACAAATGCTCCCGCAACTTTTTATACTCTAATGAACCAAGTATTCCATGAATTTTTTGATAAATTTGTGGTGGCATACTTGGACGACATCGTGGTCTACAGCGAGAACATTGAAGAACATTAAGTTCATTTTCATCTAGTCTTTCGAGAAGCTGAGACAAAACCAATTATATGTAAAGAAGGAAAAATGCTCCTTCGCTCATAAAAGCATTGGGTTCCTTGGCCACATTATTGAACAAGGACAGCTTCGCATGGATGTTGACAAGATCAAGGCAATCTAAGAATGGAGAAACCCCACTTCAGTTATAGAGTTGCATTCTTTTCTCGGTCTCGCAAATTATTATAGGTGGTTTGTGGAAAGATTTTCCAAGAAAGCAGCACCGCTCACCGAACTGTTAAAGAAATGAGTCTTCTGGGAGTGGAACCAAGAATGCCAAATGGCATTTGCTAATCTAAAAGAAGTTATGATGCAAGGTCTAGTTTTGGCTCTAGCAGATGTGACTTTGTCATTTGAAGTCGAAACTGATCCATCTAACTTCGCACTCGGGGGAGTCTTACTACAAAATGGCCATCCTGTCACTTATGAAAGCCGCAAACTAAAAGAAGCTGAAAGAAAGTACATAGCCTTAGAGAAAGAAATGTTGGTCGTAGTATACTGCCTTCGTGTATGGAGACAATACCTGCTTGGATCAAAATTTATAGTAAAGATTGACAACAACGCAATCTGTCATTTCTTTGAACAACCAAAGCTGACCTCCAAACAAGTGCGATGACATGAACTTATCTCAGGATTTGATTTTCATTTTGAGCAGAAATTGGGTCAATCAAACCGAGTAGCTGATGCCCTCAATCGAAAAGCAGAGTGTGCCAATCTTTGCTATTTGTCCCAACTTCAAGCAAGTAGAATTACTGGGTAGGAAAAGAAGACCCGACAATTTTGGATCGAGGAAGACTTCTTGTTAACCAAGGGAAACCATCTTTATGTGCCCCAGAGTAATGACCTACGTCGAACCCTATTGAAGGAATGCCACAATACCTTATGGGCCGGTCATGCTGGATGGCAAAGAACCTATACCCTATTAAAGAGGGGATATTATTGGCCTCACATGAAAGACAACATGATGCAATATACCAAGACCTATTTGGTATGTTAGCAAGACAAGGTGGAAAGAGACAAAGTGGCAGATTTGCTAGAACCATTACCGGTGCCAACAAGACCTTGGGAAAGCATATCTCTAGATTTCATCTCTAATTTGCCATCCACAGGCGACTTTGAAGCAGTCTTGGTGATCATCGACCGTTTTTCCAAATATGCAACTTTTATTGCTGCCCCAAAGTATTGTTCTGCTGAAACAACGACTCAGCTCTTCTTCAAACATGTTGTCAAATTATGGGGTATACCTTTAAGCATCATCAGTGATAGAGACACGAGATTCACTGGATCCTTTTGGGTGGAATTGTTCAAGTTGCTGGAATCAAGTATGAGTGTCTCTTCCAGTTATCACCCTCAGACCGATGGACAAATAGAACGCTTCAATAGCTTACTCGAGGAATACTTGTTGCATTTTATCAATACCAACCAGAAGAATTGGCTGAGTCTCCTGGGCGTGGCCCAATTCTGTTTCAACTGCCAGAAGAGTTCTTCGACCAGATTGAGCCCATTTGAAATAGTTTCTGGAAAGCAACAAACGATGCCCCACACACTCGACCAACCATACTCTGGGAAGTGTCCAAGGGCGTACAACTTCTCCAAAGAATGGAGGCAAAATAATGAAATAGCTCGGGCGTATTTGGAACGAGCCTTCAAGCACATGAAAAAGTGGGCAGATCAAAAGCGGCGACCAGTGGAGTTCAAAGATGGAGACCTGGTGTTGGTAAATTTATTGCTCGAACAACTCCGGTTTAGAGGTAAGAGAGACAAGCGGCTTGTCCGAAAATACAAAGGTCCAGTCCAAGTCATTGAAAAGATCGGGCGAGCATCTTACAGAGTTAATCTACCTGCGTGGCTTAAAATCCACTCGGTAATCCATATTAGCAACTTGAAGCCATACCATCCAAACGATGAAAACTAGACAATGAACAACATCACAAGACCAGACATCGCCCTCAACTACCGGAAGAAGAAAGTTGAAATTCTAGCAGATCGGAGCGTTAAGACAGACCGCCACCTACACACGGTGTACCTGGTCAGATGGGAGGGACTTGGAGACGATGAAGTCACTTGGGAGAAAGAGGACAAGTTGAAGAATGCCACAAAGAAGATTGAAGAATTCAAGTTGAAGACAAGTTGATGAGGACGTCAATAACTCTGTTGGGGAGAGAATGTAAGAATCTGGGCTTGTCCAAGACGTGTTGTCCATGGCCGCCCATGCTGTTAAGTTGGATTACTTTCCATTTATGGCAATTCCTTTGTATTTTTTTTTACTTTCTATTTTTGGCAAATGACTCCTCACCACTTTTGCACGTTCATTCATGCCAGAGTGGAGATGGAGCGGAATTCTCTTTAGGGGGAGAGACATGACAGCACGTAGACCCTCCAATCCAGTGTAATTTGCTGACAATCAATGATAAGACTTTTTACATTCAAACTATGCTCACTATGCTCAATGACGCTCTTTTCAATTAATCTCACTCGCTTACTGCTCACTCGTTAGACACAAAGCTCGCTCTAACGTCGTGGGCAATTAATGCCGTTGGCACACTTCGTAAGCTGACTCGTTGTTCCCCCTAACAATAGGTGCTGCACTGTTTATTTTAAGTCTCATGAAAGTAAGACCGTGACACTAAGCTAGACTTGTTAGGCTAAAGTGGGCTAGACTTTAATGGGCTTGACTGAACTGGCTTGTGATGGGATGGCCTGGGCTTGTCTACTTTCGATTGGGTGGGTTGGGTACAAATGTGTTGGTCTGGGATGGGCTATACGAGGCCTTGATAGGATGGACTTGGTTCATTTGGGCTGGACTTCAATGTGCTGTTTTGGGCTAGGCTTCGATCTTGCAATGAACAATAATAATTATATATTTAAGTGAAATGATCATTATCCAATAATTTTTAAACTGAATCTGTCTTTGGGTTGATTAGGAGGGTGATGAGGGATCGCCATTGTTGTAGCATCCAAAGAGATGGCTTTGTCCTACAATAGTGCGGTCATGCATACCTCCGGTGTTTTTCAATTTCCACCGAGGCCAATTTTTAACATCCCTGATTTGTTCATTCAACCAAATTCATTAATCTCCTCAATAAATAGACTAAGTTGCATCAACTATTGCAATGTAATTAAGACAATCCTCTTGTACAAAATCAACACATTGACCATCTTTTTTGTAGGTGAAAACAAGTTTGACAGAATCATCATCAATAACATATGATATCCATTATTTAGTAATACTATACTTACAGCACAATCAATGTAAAACCCTTCCATGCGAATACGGACGGGAGTTCATTCTTGACAACACTTCTCCTTGCCTGCTCCATTGAGAAAACATGCTCTTTGATTTTAAAAGAAGATGAAAGCGTAAGACAAGAAGCAAAGTGGACAGCATTGAGAGCTAAAAGTGTTGGGAACACGAATGGTTGTTTATGAATTCAAACGCCACCAATGGTCAGCCATTCTACCATATCTGATCGATATGAAATTCAAACATACATATGACTTCCGCCATGAAAAAATTAAACATTAAATCTATCAGATTACAAGATTCTAGCAGCTTATCTAGCAAATTAATCCATAAGTGACCATAAAATAAAAATGAATATTTATACCTAGAAGAATCATCCATGATGTTCATCTACTACCTCATTTACTTCCTAGCAAATCTCATGAGCAGCTGTATGAGATTAAGAGCACTCAGCTTTGATCCGACTCAGAAAGATTCTCAAATTCTCCTTTCTATCTATATAGACAAGTTGAAGAACTATCCATATGAGATATGGAATTGACGTGCCACTCCTTTCAGATTATCACATAACTGCTGAGGCAGTTCGTCGAAAATCTGCAGTGCCATTGCTGAATTTCCCACTAGGCTGCCTTCCTTTAAAACTGCTATATCTAGAGGGCTTTGGCTCAAAAAGAGAGGAGAGCATTTTTTCCAATGTCTGTACGGTGTACTTGGCATACTTATTAGAGTTTCCTTCTTGCTCAACCAGGGCCCCATAATTTTGCATGTAGCTTCTATAAACAGGCACAACTGCCTGCACGATGAGCTGGCATATCTTCTCTCGCATTTCCGGGCCGGAAACAACCCACTTTGATTGCTTCTTATACAAGTCATCGAAAGCTTCATTAAAACTTCTCAGCCTTTTCTTGACAAGATCCCGAGCAGTAGCACGACCACCAGAGAACAAAATTAAACCTTCTCTGCTCAAATGACCTGGAAGCTTATTCCAGCTATCTCTCAGAATAGCTGTGGCGTAATAGTCCTTGAATTGTTCATGTTCTTTCAGCCAAAAGTCACCCTTAAGATCCCCCAGTTTCGTTCCCTTCAAATGCTTGTATAAATGACAGTGATTGTTCATTGCAAAAAGGTTTGATAAAGTTGAATCCTCATAAACCTTAATCCACGTCTCCAAATTCATCTCAACTGCTTTCACAATTTCCAAAACCTCGTCAACAATAAGTTTCTCTTGAAATTTCTGGTGATTCCAGCTACGGTAAATGACCAAAGCTTGAGTTAGGATTGGCTTATAATTATCTCCGAGCAGTTTATTACAGTAGTCAGTAATGAAGCTTACCAACCTAGGAACACCCCCATCAGCTGGAGGTGGAATTTGCCTTTGTAACTCCACCTGATTCCGAAGCTCCCAGAAGATTTCAGCAGCCCCGTTAATCACCCTCTTAATAAGATCCCTCGTCAAGTTCTGGATTTCAAGACATGCTGCTCCGCCAAAAAGACGGCTAAAGTCCGGTCTCAATTTATTCAATGATGCAAATATATCTAACAACATCAATAATTTAATGGGATTCATCTTACTCTCTGTAACTGTTTTCCCAAACTGAAGAAACGCAATAATGCCAGAATGAGCTGCTATCTTCGCAAAGCAGCCCATCCATATTTCCTGTCCAAGTCTCTCCATTACTTCTTTACAAAGATTATGTTCTGCCTCGAACAAATGTTTCACTGAAAACTCTAAGTGTTTTCCCCACTGTACTATGTATCCTTCCATGTTTTGTACTTCGTTGAACTCTGTGATTGATATCTGGAGATAATCCAGATCTAGAGCTTCCAGACTTCTCCTAACATTCAAGCCGCGTACTTCAACATAAATTGACATGCACTTTTCGCGTCTTATGTTAGCAGTCAATCTACCCAGAATTGCTTGCAATTTTTGAATAACAGCTACAGGTAAAGGTGATGGTGCAATGGCTGCTTGCTCTCCAAGCAAGGAGGGAGAAGACATTGGAAGAGGCACACTGTGCTCAGTTAGTAGCATCCGAAACTCACTTTCTAATTTGTCTAATGCGGCATCCAAAAGCCCCCCATCAAGATGTCCAATTTCCTGATCATACTGCAACTCTCGTAGATTTACTAGCAAACTCTTCAAGTTTGCTATGTATCGTTCATCTGCAACAGTATTATCATGTAGGTACTCCACTATATCCTCCAACCACTGAATTGCCAATCCACAATTGTTACTCAAAAACCTCAATGCCTCTTCAAGGCGTTTCAACACCGACAGATATCCAGAAAGGTCACTGCGTGGATCTGATAAAAGTGACTTTTCAAGTCCGTGAATGGCGTCAAAAACTTTAAGGACAGCTGCTGCAGGTCCAACTGCTCGGTTAATATGGCCACCAACTACAGCTAGAGCATCCTTGTTGGCACGGATGGGCCGGACGGCTGCCTCTAGGGTAGGTAATCTCCGCGTAATCTCTTCCAATCTGGGACCTGTTCCATCTAGAGCTGATCCTAAAGACTTCGATTTCTCCAAGCTAAACTTCAAAGATTTTCTAGCAGAAATTAATTTGCCAATTACAATGTCAGCCATTGCTACTCAAAACCTATGGCTTGACCTATGACAAAATCTTAATGAAGGAGCAGAAATGAGCTTCAGAATCAACAATACCAACTGTTTCCGAGCCTATATTCTCAATCTCCATCGATATCCCAAGTAATCATTGAGAGAAGAGGCAGACTCACCAAATGAAGCAGGAATCCACTCTCCAATTGGAAGAAACCCTCGCTCACTGATTTGATTCAGAAAATTACATCAAAGTAGAGCAAATGACAAGAAAAGCTCGGAAAACGGAGCAATCAACCAATTTGCCCAGAGAGAGAGAGAGAGAGAGAGAGAAGAAGAATGAGGAAAGAGTGAACTGGGAAGTTGAGGAGAAGAAGGCAGAGGTCCGATAAGGGAGGGGAAACGGGGGGGGGGAGCGAGAGGGGAGAGACGTACAAAAAGTGAGTAGAGATGCAGAATCGAGAGGCGAATGATTGGAGGATGGAGAGAGAGAGAGGAGAAGGCGACGAAGGAGGACAGGCAAATATTCGAACAATAATGAGGAAAGTGCGTGACAGTTAGGTGCCTCCACCTTTCCCGAAACCCAATCTAGTTATCCTCGCCAATTCCATGTTTTTAGTGTGTCTTTTGCGACTCTTGTGTTGGTTTGGTCACTCTAATTTCTTCTAATTTTAATAATAAATATCTCACCCACTTCATCCATTCTCATTGGCACGCACAGTCTTCTAATATGACAAGCCACTCTCTTTTATCATGACCCCATCCCCATTTTGTTCATCCTGCCAACAACTACATTGAGAATCTTCTTCCTACAACCCCCCACACACCCAAAATATATATACACACAATCCAGTATCCACCGCCTTCTTCCTCGTCATCACGTTGACTCGAACACCAACCCACCTGCGTTCTCCTGCATCCCGCTCTGCGCATGATGGTGCTCCCCCTCGTACGTTACGATCAGCATCTTCGGATCATCCGTAGCCCTCTCCACGTGTTTCCTAGCCGGGCATCCTCTGATTGTGCTGCACTTGTAGTATCCCCTGAAAATCCAATAACTAGTGTTATATCATCACCTCACTTTTTCAACTCAAATCAACCAGCTTTTCTCACCGTGGGTATGGTGACCCTTTGATCGGCTTCTGCCCGTATTTTCTCCACGAGTACTCGTCCGGAGGAATATCCGCCACCTTTGAACTCACCGCCGGCACTCGGATAGTTTTCTTTACCCGATTTTTCCTGTACCACAATATAACCACGTCCATAAACTTTACAACAAACACATAATTTACTCTTAACGTGTTTTACCACTACTACCAGCTGGGTGGGTCTGTTATGCTCACAGACTCAACGGTCAAAAAAAGTAAGAAAAAGACAAAACTGCTTTATGGCCTAAATTAGAATTACAGGTTCCGAGGATTGCTATAATACGCCGGAGAGATAAGATGCATCCAGCTTGTCAGCTTTAGACGGGGTAGCCAACTGCGATGGGTATGACTCGGTTAAGGAATCCGACTCAGACTCATTGAGGAGGTTCTTTTGTTCTCTCGACTCACTCGTTTTCTAAGATCATACAAAAGTTTAATTTTGAATATAACAAGTCCGGAGCGTGTATGTAAAGAATTAAATTAAATTCAGACCTAAATAAACCTAATATATTCATAGGATTTGAGAAATTGAAAGAAATAGAGTATGTCAAAGAGCACCTTCTTTTGGAGCAGTGGCACTTGCCGGAAGCGGAAGTTGAGCCGGAAAGTTTCCCAGACACGTTTTCGGAGTGGGAGTGGGAGTGACACCTCTTCTTGTAGAGCGCCGCTGAGAGAGGCGGCTTACCGGCGGAGACTGTCGTTGCGGTAGACAGGAAGATCGAAGATCCGAGCTTTCCGTTCGATACGCTCCCATCTCCGGTGATGTTTGACGACATGAACGAGCAGCTGGACGAGACGCTGAAGCTCTCTTTAGCGAACTCGAGCTCGACACTTTTAACATTTGAGTTCAAAATATTAGGTTTCGTGAAATCAAGAGTCATGCTCTGCGGCTGAGGCTGAACGAAACTCGCCTGAGGAACAATTGGAGCAGTAGAGACAGTCACCGGAAAAGTTAAAGTAGCCGGTGTGAGGTTCAATGTTTGTGAGTGAGGAACGGAGAGAGACGCGGAGGAGGAGGAGGGAGAGAAAATCGGACCGCGCCTGAACCTCGCGTGACCCGTCCGGTTGAGAAGTGAAATGACATTTTTGAACTTCGAAACGGTGGCGTCAGTAAGGTCGGTGCAGTCCGAGTGAGTAGATTGCTGCTTCTGAGACAGAACGTAAATGAGGCGTTCCATGCTTTTGATGCCTTGAGAGGCAGCTTCCTGTAGAGCCATCTGCCGATCGTCGATGTTAGGGGGGAATCCCGGCATAAAGTCCAACGCCATCGAAGCAGAGAGCTCCAGACGCGAAAAATGGTGGATGGAGGAAGAAGATCGGAGTTGCAGAAGAAATTAGAGGAGAGGGGGAAGTTATGGTACTTGATATAAAAGAGGAGGGGAAGAAAGGGGAGTCAAAGTGGAAGACATTTGATCCAACGGATGAGATTAGTTTGAAGATTGTCCATGATTGATTGAACAGGTGAAGTGGTGGAGTGGAGTGTGGGGCCGGTGGGCCCCCTTAATTAACGGAGACTGATTGAATATTTAGAATAAAATAAAACAAATAACAAAAATTATCGTGACAGTGGGAATGGAGGTTGACTTGGGGGGGTTAGTCCACTAAAAAAATGTGCAACTTCTAGAACCACTCCCCACCCCCCCTTTTATTTATTCTAATTAAGTAGAATGGTTGGATTCCTTTTAAGAACAATCGGAATCGGACGGCTGGAAATGGATCAAAGGAGTTGACACGAAGATTTCAAAATAATAATGCGTTGTATGGGTTTGACTTTGTGCATCATTTGTTCTTCCACGTGGTAGAAGCATTTAATGATGGTTGAAAAGTAGATTAGACCAAATACCAATTAGAAAAGACATACTCAAAAATTCGGAGGTTTAGTGAATTCTTGTGGCTTAAAATAAGGCTCAATTAGTGCAGTGAATCTCAAAGATATATTCCTCCTTTTTCTTTTCATTGTGAGATATGATTAAGAACCTGATAATATGATTAGAGTTGGTCATATTTACTTCAAAAGATTGATTAGTATAGTAAATAACTTTAGTCAATGAAAGTAGATGTATAACATTAGCCAATGAAATGGAAATATCATAGTATTAACCATAAAATGTGATTTGTCAAAATTTACATGGCTTCGAATGCTAATTAAAAATTGAATAAAACTAAGTAAGGAACGACTAAACTAAATCGCTAGAAACAATGGCAGAAAATAAAAACAACACAATGCAATTTGCAAGAAACAAATGACCTAGAGTATACCTAGAGCTTGGATAAACATAAGGGAATTATGCTATGCAACAAAATGAAGCTTCCAATCGGAAAAACAAAAAGCAAAAAGAGTTAGAATACAAAGTAAGTAAAACATCAAAGAGCTAAGAGGATGACAATAAGACTAATCAATGGGCAAAAAATTCAACAATAGCGAAGTGGCTGGAGAATTCATGAGAAACTCCACACAATTGGTTGCGTTCAAATCTAAGCATAACCATAGGAATCACCATTCTCATCACCTATCACTATAATTGATTGATCGAGATCCAGAGTTAGAATACACAAAGTAAAAATCAAAGAGCTGATGAAGAGAACAAAGAACATGACATCATTATGAATTTTGAAAAAAATCAATAGAAAACACCATATTTCTGATGGTAGGCCACTGACTTTATAGATAGTGAAAAAAAAGGAGAATAAAGAAGGAAGAAGAGGGAGAATGAAGAAGAAAGAAGCGAAATCAAATCGATCTGCCTCTATTTTTCTCCTCGCCATTACCACTAATTGATTAAGGGAGAGAAAACGTGTGAGGAGAAAACGTGTGAGACTGAAGGTAAAGGGGTGATACAAGAAGATGTCTAAGCAGAATAAATGTGAAGACCTATAGTTGGTAATTAGTATTAATTTTTTATTCGTCCCATCAATTTATAATTTATAAGTTTGTATTAATGAATGGAAAATGAAAAAATTAAATCGTGTGCCTTCTCCGTCCACGGAAAGGCATGACGTGATAGATTGTGATTGGCGGACAATGTGAACGAATATCTGCAGCAGAAGTATTATTGTACACAGAAACGGTTTGTGTTTCCGGATGTGAGGTAGGATCCACAAAATGAGGTACATGGTGGATTGTGATTGGTGGACAGTGTAAGTAGATATTTGCGGCAGAAGTGTTGGTGTCCGCAGATATGAGGTAGAATCTGCAAAATGTTGTACGTGACGGATTGCGATTAGTAGACAATCTAAGCAGATATGTGCAGCAGACAGAAAGAATCACGTGCACAACACATGCAATTTAATGAGGAAGTAGAAGTGAATGGAGAATGGGGCATCCACAGTGAGAAGGATGGACATGTGGACAACTTACATTAATTAGGTAAGAAGTGAATATCCTTAAACAATGAAGCGAATTACCCCAGCTAAAGTGTTGCTGTCCACGAGTGCAAGGTGGAATCCGCAAATTGAGGTACTTTGCATGTAACATCCCGTATTTTTCTATTTCTTTAAAATACGTAAAATTTAAAACTTTATTTTCTTGAAAACATCAGAGTCTTTTTCCTTTATCAAACCTGATCTTTACAACTCTTTACTTTCACTTTTATCAATTTACTTCCATCTTTCTCAGTTTCCTTTCAGAAGCCATAACATTCTTTGTAGGAAAGACAGCGGAATGAAAACAAAACATTAAAGAATAAGAAATAAGTTACAAAACTCTTTTTCAAATACTTTTCATTTAACGCTTTAACCCAGCCAGCCACAAGATCCACCCGTGCAAATCCTTATCAACTGTTTTTAACCTGTTCATCCGTTGCTCGTTCGTACCTACATCACAAGACCTAACTAATGAGCCTAATGCTCAATAAGTGATAAAATGAAATGCAGATGATATGCATGATCATACAATGCAATTATAGCCAAGAGTGCATACATGACAAACACCGTGGGACCATGAGAAAACCCGGTTATTCCACAAAGGAGCAATATATATTAAGGGGTTTTCCCAGGCCGTATACACTCTTTTGCTACGAGAACGTTGGGGATTTCAGAACAGGAAGCAATGAACCTTGGTATCCCTTATCGCTAACCTACTATCTCTCTAATCCATCCAACATGGACCTATATGACAATGGGACGTCATTGTTTTCCCGAACCCCCACCGCCTATTTACATAGATTTATTATGTCATACAATATGCACGTTAATTCATACAATCATATATGTTATAAATTTCTAATAAACATATCATTAAAAGAACCTAAATCTTGTAAACACAAGGATACAATCCTAATTCTTGAGATTTAGGGTCCGAAGACTAAAACACAATCAATATCAACTTACCTGGCGTCCATAGCGCGTTTCTGTATCTTCTCTCTTTTTCGTACCTTTAAAACCATAACAACTATGCATTAATAACAATCCCCTAAGACTATTCATTAATAAATTCCATTAGTCAACTTCATTTCCAAGCAACCTCACAATACCAATTTCAAGACCTTAACATATATAACGGAATAACAATAACCCACAATGTTGCTCATTCCATCAATGTGACATGATAAATTACCTTTAGAAACCCGAATAGTATTTTATCATAAATCCATATTTCCCATTGCAGAGTAGAGAACCATTTAACTTCTTCTTTAACATGAAATTATCGAATGAATAAGTTACAAAGTCAACTTCCTTAATTATCAAAACCTCAGAGTCAACAACACATTATTCATTTCTCTCAATCTAACAATACCAAACAATAATACTCGATGAAGAATCATACATATCAAATCTGTCATTAAGTATAGAACTGTTCCTATCAAAGCATAACAACTTCACAATAACAATCCTTCAATATCCACTAAAATCATCTGAACATAAATCCAAGCCTTACTCATTCTTTTAACACATAATGCATAATTTAATCCAACTCCAACACTAGCATAAAATAACTTTCCAATAACAGAATCATAACTATTTCAACCAAGGTAAGCATTCAACTGAGAATTAGATGTCTATTAACAAGTCAACTTATTGAAATTGTAACCAAACAGGAAGGACATAACCGAAGTCTTCCAACAGCCAATCATAACCCTCCACCATTGCACAAAGTAATTCATTTCACATAATAAGGCTTCAAATAGCAGGGAAACACAACCAACATCATCCAATACAAAGTATAACCCAAAGAATAGAGAACCCAAGGCACTACACAAAATCAAACCATAAAACATAAAACTTCCTTATGTTTTAAGCACAACTTTCTCAAATATCCATCAAGCAACAGTCTACAATTCATTACTCACCCATATAGTTCTCGGCAGGAACCAAGAAAAGAAACAAAACCATTTCTAGCAACCAGCATCTGTCCTTTTCCAGCAACCATAATTTCTAACAACAGAAATAGAACAACATATTGATTTCAACCTAATAATTAGCATCCCTTTCTTTTCAACAACCACTTTCATAAATCCATGAAGGAAGCAAGGAATTACCTGAAACTGTAAACAAGCAGACCCGAGAGCATCTGTCCTCTTCTCCTTCTTCTTCTACTTTCTCATTTCTCACTAAAGCCAACAACTTCATGTTAACTTCCCACTCCTTTCTCCAGTATTGTAGCACTTTCCAAAGAACCCAGCTCACAATTCTCTCAAATTCTCATCCCACCGAAAGACTACAGAACACAGCAACAAATTTGTAGACAAAAAACGTACACCGATGGACAAGCATATGATGGAGGTCCACACAGCATATGCTACTTGGATGCCACTTGGAGAACCCATATCATGCCAGCCAGAGCAATTAAATTAACTAGCTCAATGGTGGACCAACTTGGACTGAACCCGAACCAACACTCCTAGCGAACCAAGACCTGCCCAATTTATCCCCTGCACACTATCGGCCAACTTCATCCCTGCCATTCAACCACCCCGTTCGCCCAAAACAAGATACTAGGGGAAGAATTACTGAAAAAATGAAGGACTTACCAGAGACGACAATTCGCGGCATCGGGAGTCCGTTCCCGAGCCCTAATCACGACAACTAGCCGTTCACCGAGGCACAACCGGCAGACCATTGCAGAGACACACCCGTTGTACCACAGCGCTCCCGACGCATGTCTGTCGCCGGCCAATATCGAGCCCGAGCTCGTTGCCTCCCCCTCTCTCTTTTCCTTCTCGTCTTCTCGGCCTCATCTGTTCTCTCCCACAAATGGCCAGTGGCCATCTTCATTTGAATTAAACCGGTTCAGGAGGAACCGGTTTAATTCCCCCCATTTTAATTACACTTTTTCATTTAATTTCATTTAATTAATTAATTCCTTCATATATTAATTCTAATTAATTTTACTTTATTTAACCTCAATTCTTATTCCCAATAATTTTCAATATTAATTACGTCATTAGCAACATCATGAGTAATATCTCGATTATTTATCTGACTAATTCGAATATTCGAATATCCCCAATTATCTTTCAATTTTTCATTTTTAAATTTCGATAAGAAAATTTGGGATATTACATGGCAGATAATGATTAGCAAATAGTGTAAGCAGATATCTGCAGCGAAAGCGTTGGTGTTTGCAAAGAATTTGGTGTTTGTGGATGCTAGGTGGAATCTGCAAAATGAAGTATGTGGTAGATTGTGATTGGCAGACAGGGTATGTAGATTTCACTGCGGAAGTGATGGTGTCCTCAGAAGCATTGGTATTCGTGGATGTAAGGTGGAATTTGCGAAATGAGGTACGTGACAAATTGTAATTGATGAAAAATGTAAGCAAATAGAGGAATAATGTGCATGACACACACGATTTAATGAGGAAGCATAAACAAATGAGGAATGGGGCGTCCATAGAGAGAAAGATGAACATGTGGATGGCAACTTATGTTAATTAGGAATGAAGCATATATCCGTGAATAGTGAAGTGGAAAGGAACGTGTTTACTAATAGGAGGAACCACGTGCACACTATACGCGATTTAATGAGGAAGCAGAAATGAATGGAAAATGGGGCATCCATAGAGAGAGGATGGACATGTGGACAACTCATGTTAATTAGGCAGGAAGCAGATATCCATAATTAGTGAAACGGAAAGGAACGCGTACATGGACAAGAGGAATCACATGGACAATACACATGATTTAATGAGGAAGCAGAAATGAATGGAGAAGAGGGCGTCCACAGATAGAAGGATGGACACATGGACGACTCACGTTAATTAGGCAAGAAGCAGATATCGTGACAGTGAAGTAGATATCCGTAGCAAAAAAGTTGGTGTTTGCAGAAACTTTGGTGTCCGCGAATGTGAAGGGGAATTTGGGAAATGAGGTACGTGGCAGATTGTGAATGGTAAACAATGTAAGCGGATATTCACAGCAAAAGTGTTGGTGTCCGCAGAGGCATTGGTGTCTGTGGATGAGAGGTGGAATCCGCAAAATGAGGTACATGGCGGATTGTGATTGGCAGACAATGTAAGCGGATATTCTCAACGGAAGCACTGGTGTCTGCAAATGCAAGGTGGAATCCGCAAAATGAGGTACGTGGCAGATTGTGATTGGTAGACAATGTAAGCGAATATCTGAGGCAAAAGCAACGGTGTCCACAGAATCGTTGATATCTGCAGATGTGAGGTGGAATCCATGAAATGAGGTACGTGGCGGATTCTGATTGACAGACAATGTAAGCGAATATCTGAGGCAAAAGCAATGGTGTCCACAGAATCGTTGATATCTGCAGATGTGAGGTGGAATCCATGAAATGAGGTACGTGGCGAATTCTGATTGATAGACAATATAAGCAGATATCCCTAGCGGACAGAAGGAATTACGTGCACAACATATGCGATTTAATGAGGAAGCAGAAACAAATAGATAAAGGGGCGTCCATAGAGAGAATGATGGACACGTGGACGACTTAGGTCAATTAGGGAGGAAGCGAATATCCATGTATAGTGAAGTGGAAAGGAACGTGTCCGCGAACAAGAGGAATCATGTGCACGACACTCGTGATTTAATGAGGAAGCAAAAATGAATGGAGAAGGGGGTGTCCATGAAGAGAAGGATGGACACGTGAATGACCCACGTTAATCAGGCAGGAAGCGGATATCCATAAACAATGAAGCAGAAAGGAATGTATCCATAGATAGGAAGAATCATGTGCATGACACACATAATTTAAAAAGAAAGAATAAATGAATGAAGAAGGGGGCGTCCATAGAGAGAAGGATGCACAAGTGGACAACTTGTTTTAATTAGGCAAGAAGCGGATATCCATAAATAGTAAAGAGAAAAGGAACGTATTTGGGAACATAAGGAATCACGTGCATGACACATACGATTGAATGAGGAAGCATAAACAAATGGAGAAGGAGGCGTCCCCGAAGAAAATGATAGACACGTGGACGACTCACGTTAATTAAGTAGGAAGCAAATATCTATGAACAATTAAACAAATATCTGCAATAGAAGCATTGATGTTCACAGTTGCAAGGTGGAATCCAAAAAATAAAGTATATGGTGGATTATGATTGACAAACAATTTAAGTAAATATATGTGACGGAAGCGTTAGGGTCTTCGAATGCGAAAAAAAATCTATCAAATGAGGTACATGGCTGATTCTGATTGACAGACAAAAAAATATAAATTGTTAATCATTTTATATGTCAACCTAAAATGTTCATTTTTGATGGACGTGTAAAAATAATTATAATTGGATTTGAAAGTAAAATAAATTTAGGACGTCTCATTGAATTCTGATGGAGGATAGTCAAAATTTATAAATGATTAAAAAATATATGAATTATTTATTTTTTTTATATGTAGTTAGATAAAATAAATTTGAGAATTTTTTATGCACGGACATTTATGGACATTATTAATTAAATAATTACATCAACTATTTCTTCTTTAGATGGCAGCTTGTGAAAGTGATAGCCAGACAATCACAAAGCACTAGTTACAATGTATTTTGGTTGAATGAAGATTGATGTCTCACTTCTTACAATAATAAACAATTGGTGGAGTTCAAAACCGAACCAAAATGAGTAAAATGAACCAGAACTGATCAATTTTGGATCAGTTTTGAACACTCCGAAACCTATTTTTGGTTCTATATTTTATAAATATAAGTTATTAGTTTGGTTTTTGATTTGAATTATTCAAAACCAATACTAACTGAATCAAACCGAATCGAACTGCTAAATTTATAATTTTTATTAAAATTCAAATGATTTGATTGTTACCTAAATAGTAATTAAATTATTAACTAATTAGTCATTAAATTGTACTATTTGGTAATTAAATTAGTAAATAATTAGTAATAAAATTATTGAATTGTACTAATTAATAATTTAATTAATAGATTATACCTAATTGTAAATGTATTATTGCATTATACTAATTAATTATTACCAAATTAATAATTTGATTATTTCACTAGATTATTTAGTGATTGAATTTCTTTCAATCAAAGTAAATATTTGTTTTGCCTTTTAATTATTTTTGTTAAATTTATATTGGTAAAAATTAAATTTATATATATATATAAAATTTTAAATAATGTGTAGAATCGAATCGAAAATTTTGGTTCAGTTTAAGTTCGATTTTGATTCTTAAGTAGTTTGGTTTTGAATCCATTTTTTACAAATAAAAAAAGAGTTGGTTTGATTTAGGTTCAATCTTAAAACTGAATCAAATCGATTTTTGTGCACCCTTATAAATAACGGATAAAAATGTAAAATCATTCACATGGAGCAAGTGGATCTTGCCACATGTCACCAATAAACGACAAAAAATGAATTGTGACCATGACTAATTAGTAATTGACAAAATAAACATTACAATTGGGAGGGGGGGAATTATAAGACAAGAAAATGTATATTGAAATTCTAAATAATATTTAATAAATAAAATTACATTATGCGTTAAAAACGAAATAATTATAGATTCTATCAAGGTAAAATCCTTTGCATAAGCAATCCGATTTCGCCACATAATTTGAGTTATTAATTTACAAATAAATTTCATATTATTCTTGAAATTATGAATATTGGGTTTTCTATTAAATTACGTGCTGTCCTCTTTGAATGCTCCAACAACTACGCGTATTTTGATTTTGTTTTTTAATTTCTTAATCTAGAACGTCAAAGATTATAATAGAATTGCATCTTCTTAGTTTAATTACACTTTGTTTTATTCTTCGGGGATTAATTATATGAATAAATATCTGTGTTTAAAGCAATGCATCATTTGACATTTATTGTATGTTTTCATTTAAACTGCAAAGTCAATGATGAGAAAATGATAATTAAAGAGTTCTTTTTTTAATATTTTTATTCTATATTGATAATAATATATAAAGAGGATCACGAGAGTCGAATATATACATTTTTAAGTGGAATAATTGGATCCGGGGGAGATGTGATTCTCTGTCTCAATTAACGTTGTAGACAATGTTATAATAAAAATAAAATGTTTGGACAAAAATAACAATAATGAAAATAATAATATATAGTTAGTATTTAGTGACAAGTTAAATTTTAAACTAATTTTACTAATAAATAAAAGTTTGAATTTTGATAAATAAACGAGTCAAACACTGCAGGCGTCCATGTATATCTCTTTACATGAAGGCCAACAACCATACTTATATGACGTACATGTTTTTGCATTTATATACACGCATACGTCTGTGCTTTTGCATTTACATAGACAAGGACGTCCGTCTGTACTAAAACAGCAGACGTCTACTCCTTAGAAAGGATGTCCATTATTCTATGAACGTTAATAAGAAAGACGTCTGTGCTTTTAACTATATAATTTTGCGCATTTTTGAATAAGAGCAGAAATCCGCACATTAAGAACAGACATCATTTCATCTCCAAGGATCAACCTTGGACGTCTTCCAACTCCGAGGGACATCCAAATATTAGCCTTGAACGTCTTTCAATACCGTATGACGTCCAAGAATCAGTATTGGACGTCCTCTAATGCGAAAAAACATTCGAGAGATGTTTTTTAACAAAAAACGTAATTGCGAGATTTGCTTTATTTATTTTTTATAGTTTAATATTTTACTTATTAGAGAAATTAGTTTAAACTTTGTTTTTTTTGTTATATATCTTTTTTTTAAGAAAGATATAAAATGGTTTTTTAAAAAAATTTGGATTTTTATTTGAAAGTTTCTAATTCGTACTCATTATTTCTAAAATATAAAGTAAACTTAGTGTTTTTTTTTTCTTACGATTGAATTTAATTTTAGAGAGATTGAATTTAATTATATTATATTAAATAATATAATTTATAATTTATTTTAATTATTTATAATTTATTATATTTATTAAATCAATTAATATCTATTATGTGAAAAGTAATAATTAGAAAATAAAAACTTTCTTAAAACTTTAAATTTTATTTAAGAAGTACTATTAATTTTGACAAATTTAAACTATAAATCAATTTTACAATATTTTTAAAATTTATTCATACATCAGAATTCGCTATTGAGCAGTACACTTTTAGTGATTTCAAATTTATGTCTATGTAGTTGTATCATTATACTTTTTTAATTTTCATAATCTTATGTGTGACGGCTTTTAAATTTATATGTTCTAGAACTTCTAGGAAAATGAGAAAAATCTTTTTTATAAGTAAAATTTGAAAATATTTCATTTCAAAATTTTATACTACATTATCATTTTTTTTTTTTTTTATATTTTAGGGTATTTAATAAAAAAACCTTAAACTTTAGAATCAATGATAAATCAAACTTTAAACTAAATTCGCTAACAACTAAAATTCTGAACTAGGGAAAATGAACAACGCAAATCTCGTAGACACGTTTTCCGTTAAAATACATCTCTCAGACGTCTGCGGCACCCCCAATACCCCCTTACATTAAGGTGGATGTCCATACTTATAACGGATGTCCGTATATACCTATTCACATAGAAGTAGATGCTTGTACTAAGAGGAACCTAGAGATATGTAGTATTTTTGCTGATATTGTAGTAAGAAACGTTATCAATTGAAAATTATTCTCATTTTTATTGCAGTGCTGGTATATCTTGCTTCATGTTGTTTTTTTTTTTTAGGAAAACAATATTTTCAAATTCACAACTCTCATAATTCTAAAGCAAAAGTTAACATCTAACTCGGTGAGAATAACTTTTTATCAATGTGTAATAAGCTGATATGTTAAATAAATCTTTTAAATGTTTTTTTAATGCAGTGCGACACGTTCAATGAGGAAGAGATAATTGATGTCCAAGTGCAGAACTCACTTGCAACTCTTGGGTGGATCAATGAAAGTCACTTTTAATCTTTCATGCAACATTTTTTCCCTAGTCAAACCACTTATAATATATGGTTTTAATTTTAGACACACTCAAAAAAAACATGTTTCATGTCATCAGTTGACCTGCACACCCATTACGGCTACCAACAGATGTTACGAGAGACAACTGCACTTGTCATTGCCCCTACAGATAAAAAATAGTATATTTTCTCACACTTTATGTCATAATCATTGTGTTTTTAAATTACATACTAATTTATCTCTTTCTATTTCAGCCCACATAACATATTTCAACTTTTGGACCTTGTCGGTTTGTCGATAATTCACATATGTCTACAGAGCGGATTCCACTCTCACGAAGAGCCTTTAAAGTCCCTTTTTGAGAACTCCTCACATGTATATATGAACCTCAATTTGGGATTCAACATCCTTGATCTCCCACAAGTGTAATTGTTTCATTTGTTACTAATGTAATTTGTTAATGTACATTTTTTTCTACTACTGTAATTGTACATTTGATAATATATTATTACATCTAATACTAGTCTTGTACATTTGGTATTCTGATTGGTTATTCTAGTTATCTCTTTACTTCATTGTTTTTTTTTTTTTTTTTGTGTTCTGATTTAGTTATTCTGGTTGTGAAATGGCACATGGACGTCCAAGGATATGCCTTGGACATCCTCCAATGATGAGGGATGTATGAAGATTATGGTCTTGGACGTCGAAAAAAGTCGAGGGATGTCTAATGCTAGTCGTGGACGTTCGACAAAAGGTAAGTGTCGTCTGGAAAAGCCTAGGAACATTTGAGGCTGCCCTAGGACGTCCGACAAAAGCTAAGGGACTTCCGACATTTGCCTTGGACATTCGACAAAAGTTGAGGGAAGTCGGACATTGGCCTTGGATGTTCGACAAAAGCAGAGGGACATCCGACTCTATCTTTGGATGTTCGACAAAAGTCGAGGGACATCCAACGCTGGCCTTGGATCAGCCTTAGACATCCTCCAACATCGAGGGACATTTGAGAAAAGTCAAGGGATGTCTAAGGCTTGCCTAGGACATCTGAAAAAAGCTGAGGGACATCTGTGGCTAGCCTGGGTTATCCGACAAAAGCCGAGGGACATTTGATGATGACTTTGGAATTCTTCCAACAATAAGGGACGTCTGAGGCTACAGATGCCATCGCCGAGGGACGTCCGATGCTGCACATGCCAAGGCCAAGGGACGTCCGACATTGCACATGCCAACGTCAAGGGACGTTCGATGCTGGCCTTGGACGTCCTCCAATGACAAGGGATATCCGAGGTTGCACATGCCAATGCCAAGGGATGTCCTACGTTGGCATTGGACATCCTCTAACGATGAGGGACATTCGAAGCTGCACATGCCACCACCGAGGGATGTCCAATGCTTCCTTGGATCAGCCTTAGACGTCCTACAATGCTAAGAGACTGATTATATCAAATGACAAACATATAAGAGTACATCCATTTATGAATTGATCTAACATTGTTATTTGATTATTATTATTAGGGAAAATGACAAATCAACCATCATCCTTTATTATTTATGACAAACCAACCATCATTCTTTTTTTGCTAACAAAATAACCACTAAACTATGTCAAAATGATGCTGCCAACATCGCTGTCACGTTTACCGTTAAACGCCATAATGTCGAGCCGCAGTGGTTCGTCTACAAACCGCAACATCTCCAAAGTTTTAAAAAACCACACGATAAACTGCTGCGATATGATGATAAATCGCTGTGGTGTCACAATAAACCGTAGAATGAGTCACAACCGCAACGGTCTATTGTGTCTTGTTTTGCATTCCCAGAACCCTAGTATATACAAATTTCATGTAAGATTTGGTGAGTTAATTGTGAACCACAGAATCATCGGAGAGGCTGGAAGTGGAATCAATGTTGGAGTAGAGCTCAACAGCGATGTTCTGAGGGTTAGGGTTTTCATCTTCCATGTTATGGGAGGCTAGGTTTCGGCCATTGTCAATATAGTTACAGGACTCAGAGTGCTCTGAGCCAGTCGTATACAATGGCGTGCCTCAGAGCACTCCGTGTCTTGTAACTGTACCGACAATGGCCGGAACCTAGACTCCCAAAACATCGAAGACGAAAACCCTAACACTCAGAACATCGCAGTTGAGCCCTACTCCAACATTGCTTCCACTTCTATCTCACCGAGGACCTCATGGTTCGCGGTCAACTCACCGAAGCATCGGTTGAAGGATGTCTGCTAGGTGAAATGACGTTTCAAATAAAGTGTCACAACGATGTTCACACTTGCTCGAGAATGATGGAAAGCCATCATGCCTGGTAGCAAACGGAGCATCGGTTTTGCATCACGGCAAGTCCATTGAATATGGAATATCAAATAATGGGATTGAGTGAGCAAACGTGCAAGGATAATCTACAATAGTTTTTTGGAGCACACCGATTCTTAGAGCACATGCACATTATATATGATTGTAATAGAATTGGTTTGCAGTTGTAATGCACATGTTTATATGGTTGTAATAGAATTGGTTTATAGTTGTAATTGATGATATGTTTGTAATGAAATTGATGATATGTTTATAATAAAATTGATAATTTGGTTGTTGATGATGAAATGAAAAATGATTATTATGAAACTGTAAAATTAGCAATATTTCCCCAGCCAACATTTGACTTTGCTTGAATCTGTGAAACCTGCACATGTTAGAAAATTGTTGAACGAAGCACGTATTAAACCGTAACGGTGTGACTATAAACCCCGATGATTTCTTATGACGCTGCAACGATGTGACGATAAACCATTGCAGTTTATTGTGACACCGCGGCGGTTTATCATCACACTGCGGCAGTTTATCATCACACCGTGACGGTTTTTTATAAAGCCGTCGTGGGCCAACAAGATGTTGTATGGATTTTTAAAACTTTGGAGCTGCGACAGTTTGTAAACGATCCGCCGCAGCTCGGCATTATGGCGTTTAACGGCAAACGTGACAGCGATGTTGGTGGCGTCATTTTTTCATAGTTCAGTGGTTAATTTATTAGTGAAAAAGGGATGATGGTTGGTTTGTCATAAACAATAAAAAATGATGGTTGATTTGTCATTTACCCTTATTATTATAAATAAAATCATTTTAGCAATTAACTAATAATGTTTGCATTAAACTAGAATGTCAAATCATTTGCATTACAATCATTTGTTTCAAGAGAAATCTAAGTTGGCTAATCGGAAGTGTTGTGATTCCAGTAACCTCATATTTTCTTGCTTGTTTGCTGTATGTGCAATCCTTGGACATCCATACAACGAACATGGAAGAACATATAAAGTTACTGGAATAATAGCACAACCAATTAGCCAACTCGGATTTGTATTCATGATGAACAAATTAGACATCAATGTAATTAAGTTAGTAAAAAATAAAATAGTACAATTAAGTGGCTAAATAGGACAGAACTTCCTCAATTTTTCCTTTACGTGTTTAGCCACTTTTCGATAACTCTCCCCGATAACTCCCCCTCAAGTTAAAAATGTGGACTTGGCGGCGAACTAGAGGAAGTTGAACATTCTCGTTAAGGAGGCCTACTATCCCCCCATCTTCATCTTCATCTTCATCTTTTGAGTCTCATAATGAACGTTGTTTATCGTCTAGAGATGTTAACATCAAATGCACCTCTATAATAGCTTCATGAATGAACACACGAAGTTCATTAGCTTGAAATGCTAGAATAGGCTCTATCTTTATTCCGCAATTAACAGATTCTTGATCGTTGGATTCTTGATCATTGTTTCCTCTCCTCGATGTCTATTGATGTGCAACACTCAAACATTTGATTTCTACTACTCTATTGCTCTTGAATGGTGTTAAGGGGTTTGAGGTTTGCGTAGATAGGCTGACGTCCTTTCATGTTTCAACTTGTATAAATGGAGTTGAAAGGACATCGGCTTTGTGTGTGGACATTTACTCTAATAAAAAAATGAATAAAATTATATATTTGAAAACGCCGACATCCTTCCTATTAAGGTTCACGGATAACGAATGTCCTTTATAGGTAACAGATGTCCGCTTATTTTACTATGGACGTCCATTTATTTTAGTATGGATGTCCGTTTATATGTAAATGAGTATACACAGCCGTCCATTATAAGTACAGATGTTCACCTTCATGTAGAGGGGTATATTCGAACATCCGCTGGTGGTGTGGATGTCCAAGAGACGTCTTTTAATGGAAACGTGACTACAAGGTTGTAACATATTAATTCCAAAATCTCAATTTTCAGCAAATTTTTCAACCCAAGGAATCAATCACATTAATTTTCCCCAATTGGAGCTCAATCAAAATCCTAAATCAATATGGATTTCCAATATTCTACGCAGGAATAATGCATTACCATAAATCAATTCGTTTCCTAAACCATCACTAAATCTACCACTAGGAAGGGCAAATTCATGTCATTCTTTTTAAGGAAAGAATTGGGAGGGTCTCATCAGGTAGGAAAAAGCACACCAAAACACAAAACTCACTTGAGTTATGCGAGAAGAAATTTGGAAATATACCTTCATCGCCGGAGTTGTTGCAATCAAACTCTGACTACCACGCACCATTCAGAACTAGGCAAAAACCACCAAGAAACTTTTCGAAGGTGGAGGCCGAGCCCTAGCCAAGAACTCTCAGACCATGCTCTCTTTTTGACATGCTTCGGGTAGGGTTTAAGCAAGTTTGGGAGGCAAGCGGTCGACTAATGGCCAAAGGGCGGTTGACCAGAAAACAAACAGATTGGAAAGATAGCTTCTGGAAGATTTGCGGTCGACCTATGAACAATACGATGGTCGACCGGAGCTCTTTAAACGTTAACTCTGTTTAACTTGCGGTTGACCTGATGAACAGTGCATGGTCGACTTGATGAATAATCTGCAACCTTAGAACTGCATTTCACATATTCTTTTGGGAGGAATTCTAAATCTTAGAATTGGACCTTCATTCCCAGAAATCACAAAAGCCTCTTCACACCAAATAGAACTATTCCAAACTCTGGAAAATCAACTACACAAACTTGATAAAAAAGACAAACAAAAACAAAATGGCAAGTTGGTCAAAAAATCGCTAAAGACCACGACTTTCTACTCCAAGGCAATCTTCGAATGAAGAAGGTACTCCAACTTGATAGTTTGTGAGATTCTGCAACTACACTATGAATTCACTCCACGAATGAAACGAGGAAGATGCAATAAAACGATATCTAATCCAACTCTCATGAAGAATTAGAAACCTGAATACAAAAGCGAAAATTGAAAAAAACCAAACGAATTTGGTTTTTGCTTGCGAAGAACAAAGGGAAAGAGGCTAAAGCTCTATAATTTTACTTCATCAAAAACTGCTAGAAGGAAACCCTAAGGTGAGCTTAAATAGCTCCTCCGAAATTAGGGTTTACAAGTTTGACAAATATTACAAAAATAACCTTACAAAAATAATATTTGCTTTAGGACAAACCCTTAATCGAGTGTCACAAACAAAGTTTATTAAATAGATAAATAGTTAAATAATACTTTTTATTCATAATCGTCTTCGGCTTCAATTTATATCTGATGATTCTAATTGATGACGTTCTTTGACATTCCTTCGTCCATGTTGTTTGGGGGTTTCTTGAAATTTTCTTGCCACCATTTTTCTAGAAAATAAGTTGAACTATAATAATTAGTTAGCCTTCTTGATTGAGATTTTGTGATTGGTCCTCGTGCCACATCACTTTTCCAATTCAAACTCTCTTCTTTGGCGAACGACAAAGAATCTGTGACAGTGAACCCTTACCCGTCAGCAACTTAACCTCATTTCCAATTGAAAGACAAAGCCCTCTCTCATCACGAAATTGCGAAGATGAAGAAGAAGAATGAAGAAGAATAAGAAAAAGAAGAAGAAGAAGGAGAAAAAGAAGAAGAAATGGAGATTTGAGTTTTGAAAGACAGAATCGAACCAGCCAGTAATCAAACCGAACCGGTCCAGCCAAAATTGAACAGAATTGAACCAAATCGGTCTAGCCAAATCAAACCGACCCGATCCGAATTCAACTCCGGTCCATCTAAGATTTTTATGAGTAATGAATTTCTGCCCAAATTCTTTAAGGTTTTCTTTAGAATTTAAGTAGGAATTTAATTACAAATTTATTCAGACATGAAAGATTATTTTAAAGTTCAGAAATTCCCAAAACCCATACTCTTTCAGAATTCAAGTAAGTAAAATACAAGTTTTCAACGTTTTGGCCATAGGCCCTACATCACAAGATGTGTATTTTTTTCTTTGTACTTATTTTATTGTTTAATCTGATATTTTACTTGGACATGTCTAGTTAGACATTGACATATAAAATTTAAAAGATAAAATTTATAGGACATAATGTATACAAGTATGAATATATGAATCTGATAGAATTGATGGAAAACATGATATGACATAGCTGATGAAATCTTATGAAGGTAAGAAACTACTAGTTTTCTGAAAGCCGGAACGCATGAGAATTATGAGACGACTAATGAAAATTTGAACATATGGTAAAGTTGAAAAATGAATTCCAACCATTATATAACTTTAAACATGAAAATTTGGTAATGCATAGAATTAATTCACATATGCATTTGTTTTCACTTATTAAGTTTATCTCATTTTTAGTTTTGTGATGTAGGTGAATTTTTATTAGAAGAGGAACTGACGCTGCTCGAACATCTTCCAAAGGCAGACGAGCATAAAGAGGAAGACGTCAATAATATTGTTGGGTCAGATGATTGATTTTACTTATATTTTACTTTTAAAATAATAAACTCTATTTAGTGTTTCAGTTTCTAAGGTTTTGAGAATAATTTCAAATTAATTTTGTTTATGATAAACTCTGATTTATTTAATGAAGTTTTAAAAATATTTCATATTTAGTTGTGTTTGACATATAACACTGTCAATAAATAAAATTTATTTAATAAGATAGAATTAATTATACAAACCTTAATACATATACTTATATTGTTTTGGTAACATTGATTCATAATAAATATAGTTGTTTTCTTAAATATTTTCGTCTTAATTAATGATTTCACTATTTTCAAAGATTCATAAAATTTTGTAATTTAGGGTTTATAAAAACCTAATTAAACCTAGTTTGTAAATGAATTTGAGAAAATTTTAGGGTTTAAAATTTGGAGTGAAATGAAATTTAAGATCATTATAGAGATTTGCGTCGTTCATTTTCTATAGTTCAAAGTTTTGGTTGTTGGAGAACTTAATTTAAAGTTTGGCTTGTTATTAATTCTAAAATTCAGAGTTTTTTTTAGTTAAATATCCTATATTTTAAGAAAATCTTTTAATATTATAAAATTACTATTAAAAAATATAAACAATTTGAACGTGTTTTCTGAGTATCCAAAGAATTGAGTTGACCAAACGAATCACCATTGTAGAAGACTTTAGTTTTTAAGACGTATTATGATTAATTAACCTCGCATGTCGTGTAACTTTAGTACATCAATTTATATAAGAATATTGTTTTAGTTCCTCTTATTTAGTGACATGTCTCCACTTGCGTTACATCAAAATTAAACTAAGTTACCTCTTAAAATTTTAAATGCATAAACTTATAAATTAGCAAGTGCACCCAAATTTCTTTATCATAAAAAATATTTTGGGTATTTAACATAAAGAACTCTGAACTATAAGGTTAACAATAAACTGAACCTTAAACAAATTTTACTAATAAATTAAATCTTGAACTATGAAAAATGAACAAGTCAAACCCTGCAATTAAATTTTTCGTTAAAAAACAAGTCTAGACGTCTGTATCGGAGAAATATGATAACTCTTGAAAAAAATTTATTATATGAGTATATTTTATTATGAATTTTGTTTGAAATCCTTGATTTAATAAATAAAAATTGTGTTTTTTTTGTATATAATATTGCAACACATTACAACATCGTGTATTATTATAAAAAATTTGCTTTTATTTTATTTTTATGAAAAATATTATGCATAATTATATTTTGTACAAAATAATGATAAAAAAGAATAAAAACAACATATGTATAAGAGTGGATATGGATGAGAGGAAAAAGTGAATCAAGATGAATTTGAAAGAAGATTTCATAAAGAGAGAGAGAGAGAGAGGAGATATTGATGGAAAATCTAGATATAACTAAAATATTGTAGAAAAAATGAGATCTTATTTGATTTTCAATTTTTGAGTTGGATAAGAGAGAGAAAGTAAAACAGAAGGTCAATCTCTTCATTTAAAAAAAGGATGATAAGCAGAGAGAAAATAGGATATGAGAGATTATTATAAAAAGAGAAGACTAGGAAGAGAGAAATGAAGGGCCGAAGAGAGGCTCAAAGGCCACACAAAAAAAAGAGGAGAAAAATAACTTTAGGAGGGAGGATTCAATGCATGACTGAAGAGGTTCTCTTGCTAGGACAATGGAAGAAGACCAGGAAGGAATGACAAAATCCTCTTGACATCATCTCCTATTCTTCGCAAAAACTATTCTAGATATAAATGTTACTGCAGCATTGAACAACACCACAACAGTAGAGAAGACTCTTCATATATTTCTACTTTTTATTATTATGTTAATTTCCATAATTAATATGATGATTTTTTTTTTTGCATGAATCCTGTAGGATAACTTAATATGTTTTTTATGTTTCTTTTTTTTTTTTTTTTTTTTTTTATTGTTGGTGGGCATGAATAAATATTTGTATTTCTATTGTACTTGTCGGTAAATAGGAATTAAGGACAATTATTAAATTGTATAAGGATAAATATTTATACATCGTTTTGTTTGAATCACATGACATATTTAGAATAATATGGAGAAAATATTATGAAAATTTATCAAAAAATTTGACAAAGTTTTGAATTAAAAAGTAAATTCTAAGTCATTTAATTGTCTTGCTACTGCATCTTACAACATTTGAAGTGAATTCACAATGGAAAGGAAATCGAATCTAAGCCAAGTTTTTATCTGAATTTTTCACTTATTTATTTGCATTCTAATTCAATTGTTTGACACTCAAATCGCCATTATAAATCAATTTATATTTTTATTTAATTGTTTTGCTTAGATTTAATTTGTGTTAAATTTGTTCTTGTGAGAACGACTTTTATTTACTACTATTACTTAATTTGCAACACGTGCACTTACGTAAATTGTACTTTTGCACAAATAGAATACACATATGTGGTGGACGAGTATGTGTCCGCCACCCAATCATAATAACCCAAAATATATAACAATATAGTGTATACGGATATGTGGTAGGGATCCGCGGCGCGCAAGGTGTAATACCCCGTTGCGTAAATCATTTTTCATGTCGTTTTTCTAAATCAAATCGTTTTTATGTCTTTGAAAACAACAACTAAACAATACTTTTAAAATATGATGGCATAAGTCTTAAAAATTCAAACGTAGTTAAAACCCAACATAAAATAAACATAAATATTTGTAAAAAATTTTGACTTAATCTCCAAACAATTAAAGTATAACTTTAATAAAAATATTTCGTGACAACTTATTAAAAATTTCCAAAACAACCCCTCCTTTCTCAGCCTTCACCCATTTGTCAACTTCGTTCCAACATGCTGCAATATCGCCGATGAAAGTACTCCTTCAACTGCAACTCTCATTTAATCATATCATCAAGTGCCTTAGTAAAATCATCCCCACCTACATCATAAAGTTCATTTATGAGCTTAGAGCTCAGTAAAATATTCATGTAAAACATGTGCATGAGAAGTAATTCGTAAAAACATGTTCTATTAGTCTTCTTTCTTTCTTTCTTTTCTTTTCATTCTGTTCTTTTATTAACATTGAGAAACGATGCCAAAACCTTTAATCATTGAGAAATAAGCCCACACGAACCCTCAAATCATTGGGGAATAAATCTACCAAAGTCTTGAATCATTGGTGATGAATAGTCAAAACCTCTTATGTATATTTCATCACAATAACACATCCTCGATAAACATCAAACAAACATAAACACAAGTAATAACTCTAGCACTTTGTGATGTAGGCTAAAGGTCAAAGGCTAAACGCATGCAAACATCACTTACCTGAGATTCTTAGTAAAGTATATTCACTCACAATCTGATCTAACCTTCGCTCTAACTTGTTTACAACACGTTTATTTTCCATGAAATGAATAAAGATCAAGTTAATGAAAAGAATAGAAATGTATCAATTACACTGCTTGGAAAACATAGTTTCAGCGTTCATGATTCTTGTCATTGTTTTGTTCATCGTAGTCCATCTTATGAATGATGAACGAATCCAAATTACCAAGCCCTAACTTATAGCGGACGTGCCTTTAGAGAGTTTGTGTAGTACCCGGAATTAAGCTTAGACTAAGAATAATTATAATTGTGAATTTTGGAGATTTTGGAATGATTTTATTATGAAATGAAATACCTCAAAAATCAATTGGTATAATTAGTAATGGATGTTGGAATGGATTGAAGATTTGTTAGAAGATTTGTTACATGTTAAGTAGTGGATTATTAGTTAGAAAATGGTTAAGTTATTAAAGAAGTGTTAAGATTAACAAAAATGGCAATGGAAGATTATAGTGGAGAAGTGTGGAATTGGTTGATCATGGATCAACTGGTTGTGTGGCGATGGTTCAGTGGCGAAGTGAAATGGCAGTGGTGATGGTGCTGAAATGACATTGGACCGGTCGATCAAGTGATCGACCTGGAATTTGGGATGGCGGTCGATCGTTGATCGACCAGGCTCACACAAATTTTTGAAGATTGATTTTTAACATTGGACCGGTCAATCAAGTGATTCACCAGTACCCTTGAGTTGCGGTCGATCAAATGTTTGATTGGTTCCACGTGAAAATGCAAAAATTGAATTTTAAATGTTGCCCCGGTCGATCAATGATCGACCGGCACTCGACCGCCTCCTTGAGATTTCGTGGAAAATGTGTAATCCCGAGGCGACGTCTTCTGTGATCCCTCCATGTGTGCTTCCTTTACAAATAGCAGCATAGATGTGGGGTTATGTGAGGTTTATGGGGATACATGAAGCGTATGTGGGAAGCTTCTGATGAAAGAAATAAAGAGAAATAAGGAAACAGAGAGAATGGAAGTGAGAGAGATCTCTTTGGAGGAGAAAGAATAAGGTTGAGAGAAGAAAAAGAGGAGAAGAGAGAAAGAGAAAGAAGATAGCTCGAGAAGAAAAAGAAGAAAGGAGTAGGAGACCAAAACTGTCTCTGGTTTTCTTTAGGCAATGTCGAGCTTCCTTTCTTGTTTTTAGATTAAGTTATGTTTAAAATGGAGGATGAAGTTGTTTAGGGCCTCTGTCTCTTGTTGCTTGATAAAAAGTGTCCAGATTAATGCTCTGTTGTTGGATAATGTTCCCTGTGATTTACTACTTCTTGGTTTGTGAAGTGTTTACACTTGGAGATATTAGAGATATTAGTCTGTTGCATGCATATTAATGGTTGAGTGATAATAAATGCTCTATATTTTGGTTATGGGTATTTCGGATGGAATGTGCTTTGTTAATGGAAATTGATTCCCTGTTTTAATTACTAATGGTCACGATTGGGATTTGTTCTATGTTGTGTTTACAACTTTGATGAATATGCTCTGTTGGTTGAGGATTTAATGCTAGGCAGTGGGATTATTTTAGGATGGTTTTGTTTATGCTGTCTGTTGTGTTCAACTGTAATAAACAGTGAAGTGAAGAAAATTGTGGAGAATAAGGTTTGGTTGGTTGACCTAATGGAATGTGTTTTGGTTGTTAAAAGCTGTAAGTGGTTAAGTTGGATTTGGGTTGTGAAATTTTGTTAGGAAATGAATGGGGGAATTGCATGTACTGTTGAGTTATTAAGATATAGGGTTGTGATTAGTTTTGGGTGGACGAAAGCCTTTATATACACCTGTATGTGGAAGTACAGTTTGTAAATGTTTATTAATGATAAATGTTATTGATTTTGAAGGTACTAAGAAGAATAATAAAGTGCTAAGCTCTCTAAGGACTACAGGTAAGTGATACTGCATGTGTTTGGTCTTTGGGGCCTGCATCATAAGAGTGAGGATTAGTTTGATGCATGTGTTTACTAGATTATTAAGTTAAGCTATTAATCATGTTATTATTCAAGGATGTATTGTTGGGTGCTTGCTTATTCTTTTAATTGTGTGTTTATTATATTTAAGTTCATTAAGTTATGGATTTGATATTGATCATGCTTCGAGGATTATAGGATTTTGATATTGAGCATGCTCTGAGGATTAGGTTAAGGATATAAAATTGTATGCATTCATACGCATTCATGCATCATAGTTTTCAAAATGTTACAAAAATGGTTTTTGAAAAGGAAACAAAAACAAAAACAAAATATGAATAAACGTAAATAGGTGTGATGAGGTATGCTGTTGAGTTGGCTGCTCTTCCTTGTCAAGTTTAGACATCTCTAACGCCTGTTAAGTTAAGATAAAGTAAAGTTAAGATCAAGTTAAAGGAAAACGAAAATGAAAACAGAAACTGCATACGAATTTTAAAAGCTACATAGCATGTGCATAACATGTTTTATTTTATATCACTTACTGAGCCTTAAGTGCATAGTTAAGCCTTGTGATGTAGGTACATGTGAGAATATGTAAGGAGCAGTTGATGAAGGATTTGCAAGCGCGGATCTTGTGGCTGACTAGGCTCAAGGATTGAAGGAAAATAGTTTGTAAAAAGTTTTGTAAAGTATTTGAATTATAAAAGAAAAGGATTTTATTTATCGTGTTTGAATAGTTTTAAGAATGAAAAGTCTTCCGCTACACAAAGGTTTTCATGAAAAGTCTTCTACTACGCAAAAGTTTTAATTTTATGCGATTTTCAAATATAACTAACTCTCTTTTAAAAATGACACGTTTTAAGAAAGAAAAACTGGTTCGTTACAGTTTGAGAGGAAGAATACAAACTATCGCAGCTCTTAATGCATGTATGATTAGAGTTTCGTTCCAACCTTTCTTTTTATAAATCAACAACCATCTTTTTAGCAGTCCAAAAATTTATTCACAATTTGAAAATATATTTGTAGTCTGAAAAATCTATAGACAAACGCATCTTGAACTATCTCGTATAATTGCCATAAATGCATGTGCTTCTTGCCGCAGACACGTGTGCTTTCTACTGCGGACATGTACATTTTCACCGCGAATGCTTGTGCTTTTTGCCGCGGATGCATACACTTTCACCGTGGATGTGTGCCCTTCTGCTGCGGATATCTGCTTCATTTACATTTTCCACCAATAACCATTCGCCACATTCACATATCTTTATGTGGAAAAACCTCATTCCGTGAATTCCACCTCATTTGCAGATACCAATGCTTCCATTGCAAATATCTGCTCACTTTGTTAGCCAATAACAATTTGTCACATTCACATTTCTTTCCACAGACAGATCTCATTTTGAGGATTGCACCTCCCATCTGTGGATACTACCTCGTCCGTGGACACCAACACTTCCACGGCGGATATTCACTCATTGTGTCTACGAATAACAATCTGCCACGTTCACATGTCTTTCCGCCAAAAAATCTCATTTTGCAGAGTCCACCTCACATCTGTGGAGTTCACCTTATACATGGACACCAGCGCTTCCGCTATGGATATCCGCTCACTTTATCCGCCAATTTAATACACCAAGAGATGCAAGGCTTGGAATCCCCCTTGAATGCTGGCGGTTACCACGACTAAAACAGAATACAAAATTCCTGAATGTGTAACTTGCTCGTTTGCTATCTAATTGATGTGAAAATTGAACCAGACTAAATCCAATGGGAGTAGAGAACACCCTCCAAAAATCACATAAAAAATATTCACAGGAGACGAAGATATGCAAACACAATTGAAACTGTCCGGAAGGGCACCAAAATGGCAGTTTAGGGTCTGAAATGGAAACAACCACAAGTCACTCAATATCCGTCCAAAATATGCAAATTTTAGACCACGTACTTCTTTAGAAGGGAACCAGAGACACTCTAAAATTTCAGGACTAAAAACGCTCTGGATTGAAAGTTATACACGAAACGTCACAAGCTGGTCCGAGTTTTAAAATTTTTTACCAAGTGATTAATATTTTCAAGTTAATTAAGTTGATTTGTACCAATCAATCACAATGTTAATAATCAATCACAAAATCCAGTAAAAGATAGGGTAAGAAATTTTACACTGATTTGTTAATGCGGTTCAGCAAAACTTGTCTATATCCGTGCTTCAAGGCTCCTCCTTGAAGATCTTTTCTCTTCAACCTTACAGGTTACATTTGATTGAACTTCACAAGCGTCAATCAAACCTTTATAGTGACTTCATCGTCACTAACACATATCACACAATCTTTGAATTGTATAACACCATTCAACCTCTCTTTTTGATGAATATCTCCACAATATGCACACAAGATGAGGGTTTACAATTCTCTCAAGAATATGGCTATGAAAACTCTGAAAATAGAATCACTTTGCAGCAAATAACTCTTCACAATAGTTGGGTTTCTTCTTCCCATGCAGTGCTCTTCTAGTTATAAACTTTTTCCTCTTCTTAAGCAATCCGTAAACCACCTTTATCGTGGTCTTCCTCCAACTGGCTATTGTGAAGCAATTTTTTACTTTTGGGGTCTTAGCGGTCGACCTATTGGTTGGCCCCTTTTTGACCATTGAGAGTATTTTCGAATATCCTGGTCGACCACTTTCACTGTGCCAATCGACCTTCCAGTCAACCAATTTCGCCTTGCTCAATCGATCTCTTGTATTGCATAATCCAAGATTTGAATCTGTAAGTTTTGCGGTCGACCAGCCGGTCAACCTTTTCCTTCGTCTTCATTTTTTGAGCAATCTGTCACTTTTGCGATCAACCACCAGGGTAACCATTTCTAACGGTGAGGGCCGTTTGGTTGACCTTTTTGCATTGTTTGTCAACCTCTTCATCCTCTTTTGCTTCTTTTGAGTTTCACTTGTCCCGAAACCTTAGGTGTAATGCCCCGAATTTTTATATCGGACTTTAAAAAGGATAATTGGAAAGTAAATTAGAATATTTGGATTTAATGGGATAATTTATCGGGTATTATAATCGTTAATCATAATCATCAAGTAATACTTGAAATAATCGAGAATTTGGACTCGAGTTAAGAATAATTTAATTAAATAAAGAATTTAATTAAATTATTAAAAATAATTTTAATTGATTGAAAAGTGTAATTTAAATTAATGGGGACTTCATATAATATATTAATGAAGAAAAATTAGTATATATATATATATGATTAAATAAAAAAATAAAAAAATAAAAAAAAAATAAAAGGAAGAAATGGCAGAAGCCATTTCTCGACGAGAGGGAGAGGGAGAAGTGACGAGGGAGAGAGACCGAGCGCCGGGGAGCTCGCGACGACGAACGACGCCGTCCGACGGTGTGGCGACCTCCTGGCAGCTTCCGTGGGCTCGAAACAGCGGAGCTAGGGCACGAGTTTGCTCGGTTGTTCAAATCGCGATTCAGCGATCTCCCGTGGAGGCGATTCCAGCGACGAGTTGAGGTGAGCTCCGGCGACTTTTCTTCTCCTTTGCATTTTATCCATCAAGCATGTCTGGAAGTGTGCTGCAAGGGCGGTTGTTGGCGATGTTGGCGTCGGGCAGTGACGATTTTCGTCATTGGCAGGAGCTTGGCTGGCGGTTTGGGCTAGACCGGCCGAAGGCCAATGGTCCAGCTACGACTTGGTCCATACAATTCTCCTCCATCTGTGATGCTGCCGACACACAAGGTGAGCACATTAATTGGGTTTGTTGATGAATTGAAGAGGCAGACAACAATTGGTTGAAACTTGAAGAAGTTGTCGGGTGAATTGAAATAAATGGAACTCCCTTGCAGTACTGAGCTCTCTGGAGTGAGTTGGAGAAGCTCTAGCCGAGAGAAAATTTCAGAGTGAGGGGCAATTTCTTCTCTGGTCTCTTGGGCATCTCGAGTGCTTCAGGTAACAGAGCTTTTCTTTGTTTATTGTTGCTCTGCACATGTGTTATGATTAATGTTTTGATTTGGGACTTGTATGCTGGAGAATTTGACTCGGATGTGAGATTACTCTCGGTTCAACTACTGGGTTTTGGTTGTATCTGTGAACTACAGTTTTGGACATTCTCCTAGGTAAGGACAATTTCCCCTTGGTCTTATGGTATTCTGGATGTTGGGATATGTGAATAATATTGTTGATTTTATAGTATTTGGGGAAATTACAAAGGATAATACTCTATTTTGATTGTGTCTGGTAAAGTTCACTGTTTGATAAATATGCCATGTTCATGGTTGGGTTTATGCCGAAGGACAATCTGTTGGAATAATATTGGTTACTATTAGTGGATATCCTTAATGTATTGATTCCTTGTAGATAGTCATTGATGATTGAAACTGTGTTGGTTCAGGTCTATGATCAAATTGATGCCTTGATATATGGATAAGGAAGTATCTTGTTCTATGTTAATTTTCTGCCATCTTTCTGCTAAGTTATTGGATGATGACCTGTGTAGAAGGGTTAAGTCATGTTGTTGGATTTAATTTCCTAGTTGTCATAGACTACTTTGCTTGATAGATTTTCTGGAAAATGATGATGCTTTAATCACTACCTCTTGGTTTTAATTGGAGAAATAATATATGCTAGTTCTAGAAATGGATATTGGTGTTTTGTGGAGCACGTTATAATAGGCAATTAGTTGGAAGGATTAACTGTGAAGACGTTGTGTTTCAATCTAAAAAGTGAAGTTATGCATGAGATAATGTATAGATTGTTTTGTGGTTTGATGGACACAATACTTTGGAAATGAATATTGGTCGCTGCGTTTTCACATGAACGTTAACATGGTCAAATTAGCTTTAATTTAATATATCATGCGTTGTGAGATAGGGAGAAGACAATGAGACTAGTGAATCGTAATGATTAACGAGAATGTTATTAAATTGTGAAGGTATTGAAAGGACAAAGGAGAAGGATAACGGTCAGGCGCTAAACAAGAAACATCTTCAAGGTAAGGAATGGGTTGTCTTGGCCTTGCGCCCTACACCCAAGTATGTGCGTGCGTGCGTGAGTATAGTTTGTATTGGAATTCTGTTTTAGTGTTGGTTGTGATTCAGCTATGAAAAGATGATAACTAAGCTTGAAAGAACTAATGAGAACCAAGGAAATAACCAAGGAAGGTGGTTATTCAAACGCATGAGAAGTATGAATGAATATGTGATGTTCGTTTTATGGTCAATGCTTAAGGGTGATGAATGTTAGTAATAAATGATACATGCTTATTGTTGTGAATTTCCTTACAATGTCTAGCCATTAAGAAGCCCCTAGTATGATCTCTTTTGCATAATTTGTAGATCCCCTTAGATGAATTGCTTTCTAATAATCTCCATTGCTTTGCCGTAAATGGAAAATGATTTAGGTTGGGATTAGAAACTTAAGTAAATAAGAGAGTAGCAAAGTGAAAATGAGAATGAATAGTTGTCATGATATTCTTCAGTAGATTATTTGAATAACTTGGAGAACATGCTAGGTGTTGTGTTGTATGTTGTTCATGTAAAGAGTATGTAAGTAGATAGTTTCGGTTGATTAAATTGAGATGAAAGCATGAATGACATGTGAACTATGACGATGAGAATGGTTAATGGAACGAACGAAGGAAAATGGTTTAGTTAACTAAACAAATAAAGAAAAGGTTTAGTTAACTAAACAAATGACTGAAAAAGGCATGAATAATGTATGTTGGTTCTGGTTTCCACTGTTTTCTGTAAATAAGGATTTCAAACTAGTCAATGAATAATGAATTTAACTTGTAACTCTTATTTCTTGATTCGGCAAGCACGTTTATATATTTAGACTAGTGCCGCACATTACTTTATTCTCTTATTGTATTCATGTCATTTCAATTTTTGTAATCTTGCGCAAGTTTAATATATGTTTACTTCGATGTTCATTTCAGTTTCAGTTTTTGTTAATGTACTCTATAATGCATATGTTTCATTATAATAGAAACCAAGTAGGGGGTAACCTTTGAATGGTACCCACATGCATGAGTGAGGAAAAGAATAAAAGAACCCTAAAGGCGGGTATATGCCGGGACAGAAAGAAAGAACCCTAAAGGCGGGTATATGCTAGGACAGAAAGAAAGAACCCTAAAGGCGGATATATGTCGGGAAAGGGAGTTGAGGTAGATGGGTAGTCCGGATCTAGCCTAGCTGCTAGGATACACCCTTACCAAGTCCGGAAAGGGACTAGTATGCACACAGGAGGTTAGTTTCCGTACAGCTATGCCATCTCAAAGGAAAACCCTCAATCTCCAAGCTCGATGTACGAGTCAAAAAGAACGAACAACGAAAACGAAAGTAATGAAAGAGTTGGTTTTGGTGGCCCCCATCCCAACAAGAACTAAAGAGAGAAATGCAAAAGTTGTTTTCCCCATCTCCTTACTGAGCGTAAGCTCACGTCCTTACTTGTGGTGTAGGTACAATGACGAACAGATAGTAAACGAATAAGAAGAAGTAAACGAATAAGAAGAAGAAGAGAAACGCATAACGAGGCAGAGATGGATGATTTCGTACACACAGGATTCGGGCTGGCAAGGCAAAGACAAAGGAAAGTAAATGATTATGAATTAACGAAACTAAAGGAAAGAAAATGTTTATGAATTTACAAGTTTAATTGATAAGCATAATGTTTGAATAATTTAGTAATTCTTTTGAAAGATTTCTTACGTTTTTGCTGTGATTTACAAAGGACTATATTATAACGTTTCTGCCAAAATTTAAATAGATGATTTTAATGCTTCCGCATATGTAATAAGTTCACAATGAGTTTTAAGAAAGAGTTAGTAGCGATTTGGATTTACGCACTCTGATTTATGTTGAAAAGAAAAATCTTAAATTTTTATGCATTTTAATGATTTAAGAAAATCCGGGTCGTTACATTAGGTAATTGCTACAAGGACTTAAATAGACATATGAATACATTAATACCTCTATTAAGGGTATTTCTAATAAAGTTTACTCAATTTACTCATTTATCATCAAAATACTATTGCTTAGTAAACTTAAGCTAACATTACTCGCTGTCTCATTCTTTGCAATTCGGCCAACAACTCATAATGACACTCCTTTGCTCGATCCTCCATTGTTTGCATTTTGTGCAGCCACATTTGAAGGTACACCTCTATCCTTAGAAGTCAGTCCTCCATCCTTCGAACTCGATCCAACACCATTTGATGCCACTTCTCCGCTTTCTCGTCCATTCTTTGCATCTAGCTGAAAATCTCCTCAGGCATCGAAATAAAGTGAGATGATTGAGTAGGGGGAGGGGACATTGGTTGCGAAGTAACATCTTCCATGTGTTGTAGAGGTGATAATTACGGCTGTCCCTCTGAGGTGGATGGAGCATGTACAACTGAGGGGCTAGAGGCCGTATTGATGAGGGGGCTGGAGGCTAGGAAACTTTTGTTCGAGTTTTTTGGGCAGGCTTGGATGGAGTCTTGCATACGCATTCTCCTTTGACTTTGGAGATCCTCATACGGTCCACTTTAAATTTATTGTAGACGTCGACGACCTTCTCTTGGATTCTCGGCTTCTCACCCGAGACTGGTACCTTGTTATGCTCAACAATCCTTTGAATGAGTCAATTAAAGGACAGACTCTTAGCCGAGTTTGTAACGCCTTTGTTTTTCTTACGTTTAAAATCGCGTAAAATTTTAAAACTTTTTCTTTTGTAAGTACAGTGGAAGACTTTTGAACAAAACATTTAAAATTACAATAAATAAACCTTTGCAATTTAAGACATTTACTAAAACATTTACAAAACCTTTTAATTGTTTCATTTCAAAAATCATTTTTCCTTAAATCTCCTTAGCCTAACCAGCCACAAGATCCACCCGTGCAAATCCTTTATAAACTATCCTTGACCTATTCTCCTGTTTCGCGTACATATCTACATCATAGGGAAAACAATGAGCTTAACGCTCAGCAAGAAATAGGATGAAATGCAATGTTCATGCTCATGCGTGCTCATGCAATGTGTTACAGAAAAAAACCTATCTTTTTTGGTATACTGAGAGAAAGGATACATCCTATGGTCCTGTGGCTATCCGTCACTCCGACGAGGAGATACATCCTATGGCATTACCACCGATGACCGTCACCATTCTCTTTTGTTGAAGATGTTGGGGATTTCAGGAACAAGAGAAGAGGATACACCTATGGTCCACGTGGCTAACCGTCACTTCGATGAGGAGATACATCCTATGGTGTCGCCACTGATGGATCGTCACCAAATCTCCCAAACCCCCACACGCCTATTTATATATATTATGCATGTCATGCAATATGTCAATAATTTCATAAGCCCTAATCATGATGCATGTATGTTATGCAATATACAGTTCATGGCAATATACAGAATTTGCAAGAGAAAATATAATATTGAAGTAGTGAAATAACACTTCATTCTTAAGCTAAAACAAGAAGAATTTCACATACTATGCGGCAAGGATAAATTACATGTTAATTGCTACAGACAATTTATATGTTATTTAATAGAGAACAACGTAATTAAATTAACAAAGGATAATTTGTATAATAACAATGAGCAGTTCACATTGTAAGTTCACAAGAAGGAAATTCTGACTTTTAAATTTAGAGAAACCTTAATAACTAGAGAGTTTATGCATGCTTTATGTCTCTTTACTAACAAGCGGTTCCCAATCCAAAATGCACCACGGCAGTATTCAGATTTCACCAAAATCCTCATTTACCAGAACTAAAATTACTTACAACGATAACACAACTCAACACCAACCAAGGTAGCAGTCAACAGTTTACAAAAATAGAGAAAAGGCCATCATAAGCAGAAATCCAAAATAAACAAGACATTCAGAATCCCTTTTTGTCATTTTTAAGTCTTGGCAGATCACCATAATTTAACACAACCTTACTTCCAACAACAAATATAAATAGTATGTGTCCGTGCATGACTATCATTCACTCCTTAACCCACAGGAGAATATCAGTACAATCAGAACGACTCCTTTCAAACTTCACATGCATAATTTTCCCATTTCTTTTATCCGTTTATCATGACAGCATCCACAACATATTCACAATGATCATTGGCAGGGAAAATCAAATCAGGAATTCATGCTTTGCAATACAATCAAAACAGAAGAATTGTACAAATCAAACCCGTGATGTAGGACCTTTTCTGGTCACTACACTCATTTCTTACCTCTTTGAAGTTCCTCTGTAGAATACCTCTCTTTGCCCTCCAACAGCAGCGCACGGTTCCTTCATGGCAACCAAAGCCAGCAACAACAATAGTTCACAGCAAAAGACTCAGATTGCAAATCCGTTCCCCTACCTTCCACTCACACTCCAGCTCCCACACAACCTCTCCTCTGTTAATTTCAATCACACCTGAAAGTACCAGCAGAACAAACCTCTCATCCTTTGCTCATTTTTCTCTTAAATCACTCTCTGTCCATTATCCTCAACTCAACACTTTCTCTATCATTTAATCCTCCACGGCCGAAGAAGAAAAGGAATAGATAGTGGAAGAATGAGTGGAAGACAATTACCTAAAAGCTCCAACTGCTGCCATTTTCTTCCTAACAAGCACTCACTCTCCCCCTTTCTCCAATCTCTTCTCTGTCATTCGAAGCAATAAATCAGAAGACAAGCAAAACCTTTGCTTTTACTCCATCTTCACACAATCTCCTCTCTGTTGCCATTCACTCTCTCTCACACACATTCTCTCTCATTCCACTTACTCTCACACACACACGAGTTTATACTCCCTCTTCACGCAATCTCCTCTCTCTTTCCATTCACTCTCTCTCACACCCATTCTCTCTCTTGCCACTTACTCTCTTACACACACGAGTTTTTTATTTCCCTTAAAGAACCCCCTATCCACTTCACACATACCAACACATTTACCTCGAAGGGGCACAACATACCACTATAACAATTTCAACAATAATAAATCTTCCCTCCATTAACTTAATAAATGTCAAACAATAATCTACAATCCACTCTAGAACTCTCCCTCTCAATTTTCTTCTCGATTTTTCCCTTATTTAAATCACCCTCTTCTATTTCAATTTTCCCTTATTTAAATCATCCCTCCACTTAACTTTAATTTAATTTGTTTAATTAATCAATATATATATATATATATATATATATAT
>CM039468.1:50927423-50978843 GCA_022433065.1 Begonia loranthoides | reverse complement strand
ATATATATATTGATTAATTAAACAGATTAAATTAAAGTTAAGTGGATATATATGCGTGTTTAATATACAATATATTGATTGACCCACATTCAACTCCCAACTTATTTCGAATATCACTTAACGATGATTACGGGTTCAATTTAAATCTTTCGATTACATTTTTATGAATTAGTTTTCTCGTATAAAATTGACTTTTCGGTCGAAGAAGCCGACCGTACCCTCGACCGCATCATCGACCGATTACTCAAGTTTTGCCACTATTTTATATTTCGGTAGAATCTCATGACCGCGTCTTCGACCGATGACTCGATCGCAAAATGTTCAAATTTAACATATTCAAAACTTGTCATTTTTTGGCCATGTATCTCGACCGCGTTGCATCTGAAAACTACGATGCAAATCTAGAATGCCTTTCGGTCGAACTCCTCAACCGCTACCTCGACCGCAGAGCGACTGAAATGCCAGACAACGCCCTATTCTTCTCATTTCTCTCTCAGCTCCTTCCTTTAATAATTTAATCATTCCTCCTAATAATTTATACTTTAATTCCTTAACCAAAATTTCCACTTAATCCTATTCTTAATAATTTCCATGAATAAATCATTGATAATTGTTTGCATAATCCAATCACACCAAAATAATTTCCCAATTATCCTTAATTGATTTTGTTATGGGAAATCGGGGTATTACAGGGTTATTGAGGACCTCCTACATGTGACTCAAAATCACATAGACGATGTTCACTTTTTTTGGTTGAACATCTTCTTCAGCATATAGAGATTCATGATGCTAACATGGTCTCAATATCCATCCCAAGGCAGAATAGTGTGCATTATGATGGGATGGATCATTCGGGCTTTGGCGTTCAAGTCATTGGACTTTGACTTCTTGAACGCTACAATCTCAGGATCATGGTGCAACTGTCTAAGCACTTTCAGACCTTCTCCTCGTCTGATGAAATCTAGTTCCCGAGACACGTGATAAGACTCCTCCCTTGGTTCCTCCATGAAACATCTAAGGATCACGTTAATATTGTTGGGAGTCAGCCTCAACTCTCGTCCAAACTTGTAAGTCTGAACTGCAATGGTTGGGTGGACAGTTCCAAATTGACATAAAACTGTTTTACAATCCGTTCACAGAAACTTTCACCCAATCTGCACAACTAGGCTAAGTTGACCCCCTCAACCAATTCTTCAATTTTCAATTCAACCAACAAATCAAAGTCTACTCTTCTAGATATAATAATCGAACGATATTTAATATCAGTTTTATACTTATCGTTCGCTACCACAGTCCTAAAGAGTGGGGAGTGGAACCTGTCAGTAACAAGTTTGAAACTGACCAATTAAACTTCTAGTTGAGGTTGAGGTTGAGGTTGTGCTTCAACATCAGCTTGTGTAACAGGTTTAACTGCAGATTGTGCTTCAACCGCTGTTGGTGCATTACATTGAAACTGAGTACACATGAACTCAGTTGTGCTTCGTCTGTGCTCACGGGTCGAGTCTGTTTCCAGTTGAGGCAGAGACAGAGCACCTTTACGCTTGAGAATCAATTTGGTCATCCTGAAATTCATTGAAATGGATGAAACAGTAAGGAAATTGCTCTAAGAGTACAAAGAGTTTGGGGTTCGCTGAAGAAATCACTAAACTCACTGGAGTATGAAATGTCAATTTATATATACCAGGGCTGTAATGCCTCGTAGCATTAATTTTTTTACAATAGGTTTGTAAAAAACTGGGTTCTTTAGAAACTCGTGCAATAAGAAAGTCTTTGTGAAAACCTCATTTGAATCTAGATCTTAGTATAATGTAACCTTTATTAAATATATTTTCGTACTCTTTTAAAACCTTGCAGCAGAAGACTTTGTGAAAAACTCACTTAAAATAACGATAGTAAAGCTCATCTTTATAATGACCAAAAGCATTTATAAATGTTTCCTTTTAAATCTACCAGAAATAAATCTTAACAAGCATTTACATCATTAACATTTATCTTTCTTAAATTCTCACCCACGATCAAATTCGCTTCGGCAACGCTCTAGCTTCGCCCATGAGAGTTCCTCTTCAACTGCATTATCAATAATTTATTTTCATCATGCTATTTATTCTTCGTCATTCCTACACCATAAGGTACATTTAATGAGTTTAATACTCAGTAAGAAATATAACATAAAGCGTGTCATATACAAAATGCAACATATGAAATGTCTATGTGATGCAGGGCGTGAAAACAGTCTTTCTTTTAGTCATTAGTCTTTCTTTTCTTTTTCTTTCACTTTACAATTTAATCTTTTGGGACATCAATCTAAGGGAGAGTGAAACCATTTGGTTCACCTCATGCGGGACAACCAACTCGAACCCCACCCATAACGATTATTTACGTTTATTCAATCCATTCTTTTAATTTCTTGTTATCTTTCTTAATGAAAACAATTTTCATAAATGCATGTACATTCCTATAACATAATGACAGTCTAACATGCATGATTAATAGCAAGTCCTCGATCCACAGTCCGTAGGCATCCTCATTCATAACATAATCAATTACAGTAAACAGGTCATCAATCTAGAGCCACATGCATCATAGATTACATCACCGAACATCATGGTACACATATCCTCAAATAATAGTCCTAAGGCATCATAAAACCATATCAACGGACAACATATCCTTTAGTAAATGAAAAATAATATGGAAATCAACAATATCTTGAACACACATGAAGACAGTAAGACACCTCTAACCTCCAATTAAGGGCAGAAATCAACTTATCAACGTGTGAACAACAATCTCAACATATAAACAAATTCAATAGAAATAGAAGGCATGAAACACTATATTCAAATTTTCTATTTTCCATTAAATTCTCTGTTTAGACTTTTAAGCTAAAGCATAGGAGCAGACAAAACCTTTCAATATCCCAAATCTCATTCCACAAATAGATTTCCAAATTTCTAAACTTAGAGGCAACAAACAACTCATAGATAGCAAGTTTTAACACTTAAAAAGGTTCTATCACAGCAACACCATTACAGTAGCTATAAACATTTACTGATTTCCAACTTTAGAATTTGGAGTTACATTCAATTTTCTTAACAGGTGGACAACAACCTCAACACATATAAACATACTTTTACATCTGCACATCGAGGCAGTAATTCAACATAACAATACATACAAAATTCTCAATTTATGTTTAGTAGAATCCTTTAATCTCAAAATCCAACTTAAAACACCTAAATAGTTTCCAAAATCCAAAATTCAATTCTTTTGCATCAACAGATTCCAAACTCAACTCAAAATCAAAAAATGGTTTATCTCTATTCATAAGTCCCCAATATCCAAATATGTACAACAGTTCCAATTATTAACATAAAAACAAGCAAATCTCTAGTCAATCAATCCTTAGCATAATAACAGAATCACAATCTTCATTTAGACAATGAATTTCTCAGCTTATAATAGAACCCTACATCTAAATATAGAGGTAGAAAACTACAAACAGAGCTTACGGATTTCCAATTTCCTGAATTAGGACAGTAACCATCCATGTTATTGGGTTTAAATTCACCACCATAAGGAAATTACAAATACCCAATGGCCAAAAGAATTCTTACAACCCAGTGATGTAGGTCCTAATGCCTAAATAAATCCTACATTCCTTACCTGGAAACTTGATGCTGCCAAAAATCCTTAAAACAATGAATTCCATAAACAGAGACAGAACAATGGATTAGGGAAAAATGAACGAATTTACGACCAATAAAATTAACTTCACAGTGGCAAGTAATCTCCTCAACCAATTCACCTAGCAAACCTTAAAGCCAAAACACTTAACTCCAATTCCTCGAAAATTGCCCGAGGAGAACCACTTCATCGAAATCGGCCGAGGAGGACATTGTTTATGACAACCGGCCAAAGAGAGCAAAACCAAGGTCAATTTCATTACTTTGACCATACTTTTCATATATCCGTCTATTATGGTCGTAGGAAGAATAAAACACAAAAAAGTGGGAGGATTATTTATATTGAAGAGAGCCAGAGGGTTCCGGCGTTTACAGAGAGTAATCTAGAGGGTTTTTTACACATTTCACACACAGTTCTATTTCTTCTGTTTCCCTTCTGTCCTCCACGTTAGCAACAAAACGAGGCTTTTCTTCTTAGGCTTCTATTGCCTTTCTTCTTCTCCTAGTATCCCTCTTATGACGTAGCTTCTAGGTAAATGCATGACAGTCCTCCCCCCTTAAAAGACCTTGTCTCGAAGGTTTAAAATCTAGAAATTGCACCATCAGCACAACCAGATCGATCCAAGTTGCGTCCGACTCCGATAAGTTCTCCCATAAGATAAGCCACTGGGTGACTGGCTCATTACCTCTTTTAACCACTATAGTCTGCAGAAGCATCCGTGGTTGGCAAGAAAGGCTATCTGTCCATTCTTGGGGAAGTTTGGAACTCATGATAACCAAGTTGCTGAACTCTTTCTTAAGAAGAGACACATGAAAAATGGGATGTATTCGAGCAAAAGCCGACCACTCTAATTTGTACGCGACCTGCCCAATTCTCTACAGAATCGTAAAGGGGCCAAAGTACTTTGGTGAAAGCTTTTGAGAAACTTTGTCAACCACTGATAATTGACGAAAAGGCTAAAGCTCCGATCTCAAAAGATCTTTTCGTTCAGTGTTGGTTAGCATACAGCTTCATGCGAGCTTGCGCCTGAGTTATTGCCTCTTTAAATAGGTGATCCATGTGATGCCTATCCATGAGTAGTTGGTCCATGGCCGCCGTATTGGACTGTTGATACGGACCCAAAGCCAATTGCAGAGGTGAGAAACCATATAACGCTTTAAAAGGGGATTTGTTTATAGCTGAGTGAAAAGTCATATTGTACCACCACTCTGCTAGAGGAAGCCATCTCTGCCATTGAGCAGGGTGTGCAAAACACATGCATCGCAGATACATCTCAAGGCATTGGTTTAATCGTTCTGTTTGACCATCTGACTCGAGATGATATGTAGTTGACATAGCCAATTCGGTGCCGATGGAGTGATATGATCCAAGAGCCCATGAAGAGCCTAGATTCATTACAAAATAATGAAGGACCTATGATAAGAATAAAGACAAGGGAAATGTCTAAAAATTTACACACTTTAATCAAAGAAATGGATGTCAAATACATTATTAATGAATAGCAAAGACCCATGATGGTTCAAAGTATTAAGGAAGAGTCAATGGAGGCCCAAGGAAGCAAGGGAAGCAAGGCAATATTGATAAATTTGAGAAATGGCCCAATCAGCCCACGGACAGGCCCATCGTGCGCGCAGCCAAATGGTCAACACGCGCGCCGACAAGTTAGGCACTGACAATGCCGATAGTTAGGCACCGATAGCGCTTTGCCTACCTGCACCCGCCAGTGCTGACGCGTTCTGCCGCACGCGCTGCCTACCAGACTCACCACCCCCCCGCATGTCTTCCACGATTTTCTTCACCTAACTTTGAATTTTATCAATTTTTTTATATATTTTATGTAATTGTATAATGTTTCTATGTCCCCTAGAGTTGCCTATAAAAAGATGGACAAGGCTTCAATGTAAATCATAACTTACAACTTGAAATTTGAGAGCATTTTGCTTAGAGAGTGATTCCATGCTTGAGTTCTCTTTGGAGGGCTTGATTTTCTTTAATTATTTGCTTGAAGAGATCAAACTTGATAGCTTTGGTTAAACCAACAAGTTTGGTTTGAGTGAATCTCCTTTCTTTGATAGTTTCGGTTCTTATCTCTTCATAGATAACTAGGCGAACTCCTAATCCATTTGAATCTCCAAGGTGTCCTGCGAACCTTCCGCATTGTTGTTAGGTCTCGGATCTCTCATATTCATGATTTGCATCATTTGGTATCGAGCTAGTTTGTCTACGATTTAAAGTTCTATCTTTATTGTTTTTCTACCTATCTTTCATTATTCTTGTTTTTCTTATCCAAATTCAAAAAAAAAAAAGGAGAACTTTTCTTTTCTTTGAAACCCTATAGAATCGAGATTTCGTTCAAAAAAAAAAATTGTTCTTGATTGTGTTTTTTGAAATTTTCAACTTTCAAGTTTTATTCCTATTAAAAAAAAAAGAGTGCTTGGAAACTTATTTACACCATTTGATATTCTCATTGGATCTCTATTTTTCTTCAAAGTTTCAAAAGAAAATTCATCGAAAGAAAATTTGATTTGTGATTCGCCTTATTTGTTTCAAGGTGTCACCCTCGGGGATTGTTTACTACATCCTTCAAACATCAAACTCTTCCAAAACGTTGTATCAAAGATTGATTCTAGTAAACGCCTTCGTGACTTGTATTCTAGTCATTCTTGAATGTTGGATCTAAAGTTTGAAATTTTCTTGCAACATTTGTTGAATCGACTCTTGATTGAGATCTTTCTTAAATGACTTAAAGAAGATATCGAGTGGTAAAAAGCTTGAGGGCAACTACATATTATAAAAGCCAAATTATGAGAGTAAACACGTGAGTAAAAAAAAATCCATTTATTGTTTTTACGCATTATTTACTTTATCGTATTTATCTTATTGCAATTACTTTTTCGCACTTACTTTGTCGCATTTATTTTATCGTACCTTAATTACATTCCTTGCAATTTACTTACTTTTGTTGCAATTTACCTTCCTTTTTTTTTATTGCAATTTACCTTTCTTTACATATAGTTTGTACTTAACATCATGAGTGGAAGTGGAGAAGACAACATCAACATTGATTTAAAGATGTTCATGAGGGCCATGCAAGACCAATATGCGGATCTTGTTCGAAGAATGGAACGCATCGAAATACCATCCCCTAGTCCCTCTCGTGGAAGAAGGAATGATGATGAAAATGAGTTTGAGATCGAGGAAAGACCATTTCGAAGGGAAAGGTTTGATAGAATAGACCAAGAGGACGGAGATCTAAGCCACATCAAGGTAAAAATTCTTTCATTCCAAGGAAAAAGTGATCCTGAAACTTACTTGGAGTGGGATGAAAAGTGGAGACCATTTTTGATTGTCACAACTATTCAGAGGAAAAGAAGATAAAGTTAGTTTCAATGGAGGTCACGGACTACGCCAGCATTCGGTGGGACCGATTGGTAAAGAATCGAAGGCATAATGAAGAACCCCCAATTCGCACATGGGAAAGTGTAAAGACTATCATGAGGAAAAGGTATGTCCCAACACACTATCATAGAGATTTGTGCAGGAAGCTCCAAACCCTAGCACAAGGGTTTAGAAGTGTGGAGGAATATTACAAGGAGATGGAGGTCACTATGATAAGGGCTAACATCAATGAAGACATGGAAGCCACAATGACAAGATTTTTGGGAGGCCTAAACCGGGTTATTGCCAACATCGTAGACTTCCAACACTATGTAGATATGGAAGAATTACTCCATAAGGCAATCAAAGTAGAGTGGCAATTAAGAGCTAAAAGGAGTGCGAGGCTGGGAACAACATCAAATAACTCTTGGAAACCAAACTGGAGAGGTGATAAACCAAATCCCAAGGAGGCGTCCAAAGGTAAAGCTGTGGCCGAAAGCAATATTTCATCTAAAGGAAAGGGTGAAACCTCTACACCAACCTGAACGAGAGATATCAAATGCTTCCGATGCCAAGGACTTGGACATTACGCATCCAATTGTACAAACAAAAGAGCAATGACTTTGTTAGATAATGGAGATGTGGAAAGCATGAGTTCCAGTGAAGACGAAATGTCACAACTACGCGATGAAAGTGACGTAGATGTGGAAGCTCCAGTCAAAGGAGAACTTTTGATCACAAGGAGAGCGTTACACGTGCAAGTTTGCGAAGAAGACGACAAAGCCCAACGCGAGAACATATTCTATACCAGGTGCCATGCTGACAAAAAGGTATGTAGTTTAATCATTGATAGTGGGAGTTACACGAACGTAGTAAGTACATTGTTAGTCCAAAAGTTGAATTTGAAGACCCAAAAAGACCCGAAGTCATACAAGTTACAATGCCTAAGTGACTGTGGCATAATCAAGGTGATGAAGTAAGGGAGTATTGCGTTATCAATCGGAAAGTATAAGGATGACATATTGTACGATGTAGTTCCGATGCTAGCCACTCATATCCTTCTAGGAAGACCATGACAATACGATAGAATGGTAAAGCAAAATGGATTTAAGAATGAGTACTCGCTAGTTCAAAATGGGAGAGTTGTTGTTCTAACACCTTTATCACCATGGGAGGCAAGCATTGACCAGGAGAGGATCGCCAAAGAGTTCCAAAGTTACAACAAATCACAAGAAGAAGAAATTAGAGTAGTTGAAAAATCGAGTGCAAAAGAGGCTGGCGAAAAAGGCAAGTGTGAAAAAAAAGCTGAAGAGAGAAAAGCCAAAGGAAAAGAAAGCAAAAAAGGCAAAGGAGGAGAAAAGAAAATTGAAGGAGAAAAGAAGAATGAGATGATTTTGTTAGTGTGCAAGGATGTTTATTTGAACATTAACGAACTAACAAATTCTCTACTAGTGGAAGTTACTTCTCTTTTATAGGAATATGAAGATGTGTTTCCAGAAGAATTCGCAAGGAGTTCCCTCACTTTGAGGAATCGAACATCAAATTGACTTCGTTTCGAGAGCGACGATTCCCAACCAACCAACCTATCGAACAAATCTAGAGGAGACCAAAGAAATCCAATGATAAGTGGACGAGTTGGTGGAGAAAGGGCTAGTGAAGGAAAGCCTTAGCCCATGTTTAGTCCCAGTTATTCTAGTCCCCAAAAAGGATGAAATGTGGAGAATGTGCGTTGATTGTCAGGCGATCAACAAAATCATGGTAAAGTATCGACATCCTATTCCTCGTCTTGATGACATGTTAGATGAATTGCATGGTTCTTGTGTATTTTCTAATATTGATTTAAAGAACAAATACTACCAAATTCGTATGAAAGAAGAGGATGAATGGAAAACTGCTTTTAAAACGAAATATGGCCTTTACAATTGGTTAGTTATGCCGTTTGGTTTATAAAATGCACCTAGCACATTTATGCAATTAATGAACCATGTTTTACGACAATTCATTGGAAAATTCGTAGTGGTTTATTTTGATGATATACTGGTTTATAGTAAGACTTTTGAACAACACATAGAGCATTTGAAATATGTTTTTAATGTGTTACGTTTGAATCAACTGTATGCCAATCTGAAGAAGTGTACCTTTTGCATGGAGTCGGTAGTTTTTCTTGGTTTTGTAGTAAACTCAAATGGAGTGTCAGTGGATGAGGAGAAAATACGAGCAATCAAGGATTGGCCTACCCCAAAAAATGCCAATGAGGTTTGTAGTTTCCATGGATTGGCAAGATTTTATAAGAGATTCGTGAGAGATTTCAATACCATTCGTGAGAGATTTCAATACCATTGCTGCACTTATGAATGAATTGGTTAAAAAGAATGTTGAATTTAAAATGGACTGAGGTACATGAAAAGACTTTTAACTTATTGAAAGAAAAGTTAATTAATGCTCTTTTATGAGTCTTGCCAAATTTTGATAAAAACCTTTGAAATTGAATGTGATGCGTCGGAAAAGGAATTGGAGGTGTTTTGATGCAGGAAATGAAGCCGATTGCGTATTTCAGCGAAAAGCTTAGTGGAGTGGCATTGAATTCCCCAACGTACGACAAGGAGCTGTATGCATTGGTGAGAACCTTACAAACATGGCAACACTAATTGTGGCCAAAGGAGTTCATCATTCACTCGTATCATGAGAGTTTGAAGCACCTAAAGTCCCAAGGAAAATTGGATAAGTGACACGCCAAATGGATGGAGTTTATCGAGACCTTTATGTATGTCATGTATTATAAAAAAGGTAAGGATAACGTAGTTGCTGATGCATTGTCTAGAAGGTATGTCCTCATCACTTCTTTACAATCAAAATTATTGGGGTTTGAATTTATTAAGGATTTGTATGAATCAGACTTGGACTTTTGTCATGCATGGAAGGATTGTGAGAAAACCACATGTGTAGATTACTATAAACACAATGGGTATTTGTTTAAAAGGAATAAACTTTGTGTGTCTAAATGTTCAATACGTGAATTGCTTGTTAAAGAAACACATGAGGGAGGATTAATGAAACATTTTGGGATTGACAAAATTTTGAGCATACTAAATGAGCATTTCTTTTGGCCAAGAATGAAACATGATGTAATATCTATTTGTAAAATACATTGAATGCAGGAAGGCCAAGTCGAAGGTTAAGTCATATGGGCTATATAGCCCTTTGCCCGTACCCAACCATCCTTGGACGGATATCTCAATGGATTTTGTATTAGGGCTTCCACGGACCTTGGGAGGATAGTATTTTTGTGGTTGTTGACCATTTCAGCAAAATGGCTCATTTTATAGCATGTTTTAAGACTAATATGCTACGCATGTAGCGATTTTATTCTTTAAGGAAATAGTACGTTTGCATGGAATACCAAAAACTATTGTGAGTGACAGGGGTGTAAAGTTTTTAAGTCATTTTTGGAGGACGTTGTGGAACAAGTTTGGAACGAAACTTTTGTTTTCCATCGTAGCACACCCCCAGATGGAAGGACAAATTGAAGTGGTCAAACGAACAGTATCCACATTGCTAAGGGCAATAATTTCTAAAAATTTAAAGCAGTGGGAAGATTGTTTACCACATGTTGAGTTCACATACAATCGAATTGTACATTCTACTACTTTGTTTTCACCTTTCGAAATAGTTTATGGATTTAATCCCCTTACTCCACTTGATATATTACCATTGTCTACTAATGAATTTGTTGATCTAGATGGCAAAAGGAAAGCTAAGTTTGTCAAGGAGTTACATGCACAAGTATGGGACAATATCCAAAGGAAGAACAAACACTACGCACGACATGCCAACAAAGGATGAAAGGAAATCATATTTCAACCCGGCGATTGGGTTTGGGTTCACCTATGAAAGGAAAGATTTACGAGTCAACAGAAAAATAAGTTACAGCCACGAGGGGACAGACCATTCCAAGTCTTGGAGCGCATAAACAATAATGCCTACAAGATAGATCTACCTGACAAGTAAGGCAACGTAAGCAATGCTTTTAATATCATTGACCTATCCTTATATGATGTAGGAGATTCGAGGACGAATCTTTTCAAAGAGAGAGAGAGAATGATATGATCCAAGAGCCCATGAAGAGCCTAGATTCATTACAAAACAATGAAGGACCTATGGCAAGAACAAAGACAAGGGAAATGTCTAAGAATTTACACACTCTAATCAAAGAAATGGATGTCAAAGACATTATTAATGAAGAGCAAAGACCCATGATGGTTCTAAGTATTAAGAAAGAGTCAATGGAGGCCCAAGAAAGTGAGGGAAGCGAGGTAATATTGATAAATTTGAGAAATGGCCCAATCAGCCCATGAACAGGCCTAGCGTGAGCGCTGCCAGAAGGTTAACGGGCGCGTCGACAAGTTAGGTACCAACAGCGCCGACAGTTAGGCACCGACAGTTAGGCATTGACAATTCCGTACCCACCTACGCTCACTAGCACTGACCGCCACCCGACCAGGTTGGCGTATTGATGCATTCTACCGTGCGCGCCAACGACCAGACTCCCCTCCCTTGTGTCTTCCACAATTTTCTTCACCTAACTTTGAATTTTATCAATTATTTTATATATTTTATGTAATTTTATAATGTTTCTATGTCCTCTAGAGTTGCCTATAAAAGGATGGGCAAGCCTTCAATGGAAATCACAACTTACAATTTGAAATTTGAGAGCATTTTGCTTAGAGAGTGATTCTCTTCTTTGAGTTCTCTTTGGAGGGCTTGATCTTCTTCAATTGTTTGCTTAAAGAGATCAAACTTGATAGCTTTGGTTCAACCAACAAGTTTGGTTTGAGTCAATCTCCTTTCCTTGATAGTTTCGGTCTTATCTCTTCATAGATAACTGGTCGAACTCCTAATCCATTTGAATCTCCAAGGTTTCCTGTGAACATTCTGCATTGTTGTCGGGTCTTGGATCTCTCATATTCGTTATTGATCGCCAAAAAGGGGAAGTAAAAACTGTGTCTCGGTCGGAAACAATTTGTTATGGCAATCCGTGTAGTTTGTAAACGTTATACAGGAAAAGTGATGCCACTGTAGGTGCCGAGAATGGATGTGCAAGGGCAATGAAATGACTATATTTTGTGAAATGATCTACTACACACTGTATACAATCAAATTGATCCAACCTGGGTAATGCTTCAATAAAATCCATGGTTATGTGAGTCCATGGTTTGTCTGGAATTGGCACTGGCTATAGGAGGCTCGGATATGGTGTATGTTCATGTTTACAGCGTTGTCGCGTATCACATAGTAAAATATGTTCCTTGATAACCTTGATCGTGCTGGGCCAGGAAAAATGGCGCTTTGGCCGTTGCACCATTGATTGGATGCGCAAATGGTCCCCCCAGCGTGGGAATCATGTAAGCTTTGAACCACTTTCTGCCTGATGTCCCCTGCAATGCCCAATACCATTTTGCCTTTGAAACGTAGAATCTCGCTATCAAAAGTGTAAGGGGCAGCCACATAAGGGTTGACTAAAATTTGGGTGATCAAATTGCTTGCCCAAGAATCGCCCACATAACTTGCTTCCACTTCTTTGATCCAAGACGACTGAATAGAAGTGATATAGATGCAGGCAAGGTCTATGTGGTCGAGGCGATATAACACATCTGCTATAACATTTGTTTTGCCTTGTTTATATTGGATCGAATATCGGAGTCCCAGAAGCTTTGTAAGCCATTTCTATTGGAGAGGCATTGTTATTCTTTGTTCTAGCAAATATTTGAGTGACTGGTGATCCGTTTGGATAATGAATTCTAAACCTTCCAAATAATGGCGCTAGTGTGTAATGGTAGTCACCAATGCTAGCAGCTCCTTCTTGTAAATAGAGTATCCCAAGTTGTGGTTATTAAAAGCTTTACTGAGATAAGCTATGGGCTTTTGATGCTACAGCAAAACCGCCCCTAATCCACCATGACATGCATTGGTTTCCACTGTGAATGGTTGTGAGAAGTCAGGTAGTGCTAAAATAGGGGTTTGAGACATTGCCAACTTTAACAACTGGAAAACATCCTCTGCCCTATTATTCCAATGAAAACTATTTTGTTTAAGGATCTTGGTCAGGGGTTTTGCTATGGTGCCATAGCCACAAATAAATTTCCTATAATAACCGATAAGGCTAAGGAAACACCTCAACTGTTTTATTGTGGTAGGTATTGACTAGTTTGTCATAGCAGTAATTTTTTTTGGATCCGCAGAAATGCCCCTCTGGGATATGACATGGCCAAGGTAAGTGATTGACTTTTGTGCAAATGCACATTTACTAAGCTTAGAAAACCGTGTATTGGTTTTTAGAGTATGGAAAACTGTTGAAAAATGCTGCACATGAGATTGTAAGTCCATACTGTAAACCAAGATATCGTGAAAAAAAACCAGGACAAATTGTCGTATATATGGTTTGAAAATGTCATTCATAAGAGATTGGAAGGTGGCCGATACGTTTGTAAGACCGAATGGCATGACCCTAAACTCATATAGCCCTTGGTGCATCTTGAACGCTGTTTTGTAACAATCAGCAGCCTTCACCCTTATTTGGTGATACCCTGCACTTAAATCCAACTTCGAAAAAAGGGCTGAGCCCTGTAATTCATCCAGCAATTCATCAACCATAGGTATAGGAAACTTATCCTTAACCATAATGGAGATGAGTTGGCGATAATCGACGCAAAACCTTCACTGCCCATCTTTTTTTTTATTAACAGCACAGGTGAAGCAAATGGACTATTGCTAGGGGAAATAATACCATATTTGAGCATTTCTTTTACTAACCTCTCAATTTCTATTTATGTACGTATGGACAGCGGTAAAGAGACAATTTAAATGGTTTAGTGGCATCCACTAATGGAATACCATGATCCTGAGCTCTTGGCGGAGGAAGGCCTCTTTGCAACTCGAATATGCTCTTGTATTTTGAAATTAAACTTTGAATTTCTGCTGGCACTCTGTTACTTTCTATGTGTGTACTGGCTATGACTGTTTGCAATGCCATGATGCCATAATTTTGTTGTTGTATCAATGTAGAAAAAACACGGGAGGAGACCAAATCTAATAGGGTTTCGGGTTGAGCAACTAACAATTTAATTGAGGTGCCAGCTACCGTTATGGAAAGAAATCCTTGTGGCAAGTTAAACGTCATCGGCTAACAAAATTTATCCATTCAATACCTAGTATCATGTCACTTCCGCTTAAAGGTAGAATTCTAAAAGGAAACTGAAATTGACTTTGCTGCATTAGCCAGGAAACATCCTCTGTTATTCGGCTACTCCGCATCTTAGCACCATTGGCTACCGTAACCTACAGATTATTGGATAGGTCTACCTTGAGATGCAATCGCTTTACCAATACTTCATCCACAAAATTATGTGTGTGATATTTGGACTGCTCAGCCCAGCCCAGAAAAAAAAATTAAAAGTTTTTAAAAGAAGATAAACAACCCCATTCTGGGGGTTATTCTCCGAAGAAAAAGGGAGATTCCCGTATTTCAGAGAGGTGGGGGAAGTTGGATTCCCCACTTCCCTCTCTCAGAACGACCTTCTTCTTCAAATCAGATAGTTCAATCGGGTGTATATCTCTCCATCCTTACGGTAAGTGTTGATTCTCTTAGTAATTTCCAAATTTTCTTCTCACTCTGACTCTTTAAATTTAACAAGCAGAATGCTTGATTGAAGACTTATAGTGGGTATCAATTTTCGGAAGTCGACGACGGTTGGGTTGTTGTTAGCAGTGAAGTTTGATTTTCATTCTCTGGCAGAGTGTTTCTTTCGTTTGTTGCTCAAGTGAGCTACGATTTCTGTTTTCTCGGTCTGCCCTAATACCTTTGTGAGACTAAATTCGACAGATCTGTGATTTTGGGGCATTGACAGGTGAATCATCTCGAACGAAGTTGTTATCGGCAAACAATTTTCTTCAAGTAAGAAATCTAACTCATTCTTAAACTTCTTCAAATTCTGGATTTTTCTGGTTGATGTTGGATAATTGGTTGATTCTGTTAAATTGTTTAAACATGAGTTGGGTAAAATTTTATTGAGGGTCATAGTGAATTCTCAACCCAAAGTCTCGGCCTTTCGGCCAATTAGTGATTTGACAGAATCGGTGAAGGCTTCCCTTCCACTAACAACTCTGTTAAATGGGCAATAATTAAACTTTGGCTTGAGAATTTCATGAGAGAGTTCCAATCAGAACCCTTGTTTCCTATTTCTCCTGTCGGGTGTCGGTGAGAACGATCGCTTGGAAGCGATCAAACTCTGACCATGGGCAGAGGAGGATTTTGTCCATGTGGGTTGACGAATTATGAGCTTTCTAACCATGGACTATGCAAGTTATGGGTCACTACTTTGATTGGGCTTGGGCCTACTCTATGACTTGGTGTTTGGGCTGATCATATATTTTATTGGATTAAATTTAAATTTAGATCGTTGTTCTGAAGTTATTATAAAGTTTATTGAATGAGTTGGATCCCCAATTTGGGTTATAGTTGTACACCTAAAAAATATAAATAATGGGTTTAAAATTAAATCATAATTTTTACTAAATTATTGTGGTTAGGTTCCAACACTTAGAAATTTTTGGGAGTTTTCTGCTGTTGGGCTTGGTATTGTTAGGCCAAATGTCGAGGGAGGGGTTATTTTATATTTAACGCACCTTAATTCCCAAAATGTAAATATTCAATTTAATTCGAGCATGTTACATTTACTTTTCAGTTCATTTACATTTATTTTATATTTATTTATTTTTATTGTTAACTAGAGTAATGAGACAGCTGTATGTGCCGTGTCTCTGGGCGCAAAACCCTAAACCTGATCAGGGTTTTTTTGGCTATTTGCGATCGCCTGAGTATCGCCGTTATTTAATTTTCTTATTTATATGTTAATTAGTTATTTTAATTAACTGGAAAAAAATACGTTAAACTCATATGACATAAAAGTTAAATATAAGATAAATCCCTACTAAGTTTTGTTGACTCACCCCAATTTGATTATATTTTTCAGGAAATAATCAGAGTAGTTTCCCGTTGTCACTTCAAGAGAAAATTTTGGAGGTTTCCAAATTTAGTTATTTTCCTACCTTGTTTAATGGACTAGAGATATTTTAGTGATGTTTGTACTATAGTTTTATCTTATGTTATTTTCGCATAATTTTAGACTCTGATAAATTGGATTATATTATTGTCACTTCTGGACATTTATTTTTGGGCCTGATTTGTAACATGAATGTTTAAGTCTTCCGCTGCTAATTATGGATTTAAGTGAGGGTCGGACAATTCGTTCATCTTGGACAGGATTCGTTCTCTGTTCTGTCTTGGGTCCCTTTTGGGGCGTGACAATGTGTACTCTCACTGTCAACCAAAATCGAAATTGGTATACTCTAGAGAATTCCAGTGGTATGAAATGTATTGTGAGAAAGTTGGTCATTCAAGGCATTCAGTGAGACCTCATGCAATTGGCACTGTTTGAGAGAATCACCCCTTTGGAAGCCACTACCATATCCCCTTCTTACTTATCAGAATCCATGACAATGTACTGGATTGATTGATTCTTACAACTGTGGCCAAGGAAGTATTCCTCATCGCCTATATAGCATAATCCCAATTGTCTTTTAGTGTGTAGGTCTGAGCTGGAAATGTTTTGAAATTTGTGAGTTGAGGAGAATTGTCTATTATATTATCTGGAGCAGTTAGTTATTTATCCGACCATTTACTCACTACCATGGGATGATTTGGACACTGAGACTTCTTATGGGGCATGCCTCCTAAAGCATTGCTATCTCAAAATCTTGGGATAAAGTACCGGGTTTGTTTATGTTTACTATTGCCTTGATTTCCTCCTTTAAACTGCTAGCGAACCCCACGATAAAATATGCATCATGCATGGCTGGTAAGTTAGGTTGAATCAAGGATTTTATGTGCTCAATTCACTGGACGTAATCCTTGAATGAGCCCGTTTGCATCAGTTTGGTGAACAACTCAACAGATTCGCTAGCTGAAATTTCTGAAAATCGGCAGCATAATTTTGTCATAAAGAGTTCCCATCCAGCATTTGGAAAACTGGAAATAAACCCATCGAGCCAGACGTCCGCCTGGTCGGTCATATGCATCTCCGCAATGCTGACATGCAAATGTTAGATCGTCTGGTGTAATGAGAAATACTTGTGTGCCTTGCGTATCTATTCCTGGGGTCCGTCACCTGAAAAAGTTGGAAAATCTAGGTGAGGAATATGAGGCAAGTGTTAGAGATCATTGCGTCCATTTTCCTGCACACGAGGGGTAACCATCACAGGGGGTGTAGACGACAAAGGTCTCACCTCTGAAATAACCTTTTTATGTTTGTTATTGGGCCGATTGGACATAAGTTGATTCAAAGCTGCCATTATAGCATCAAACTTGGCGGCATTATCTGAATCCATCTTCTATTATCTTCCTACAACCTGTTGAATCTGTTGTTCAAAATCTTCCAGTCGGGTAAACAATCTGTTAATCGTAGAAGTTAGTCTCTTTAATTCTTCATCCATTCTCTTTAACATTTCCTCATGCAATTTTGCTTTGGTTTTCGCCATATTTAGCTAATCGTGTAGCTCTGATACTAAATGTTATGGTCGCAGGAAGAAGAAAACATAGAAAAGTGGGAGGATTATTTATATTGAAGAGAGCCAGAGAGTTCCAGCATTTACAGAGAGTAATCCAGAGGGTTTTTTCTACACATTTTATACACAGTTCTGTTTCTTCTATACATTTATATTACCTTGTTTCCCTTCTGTCCTCCATGTCAGGAACAAAACATGACATTTCTTCTTAGGCTTCTACTACCCTTCTTCTTCTTCTCCTGGTATCCCTCTTACGACGTCGCTTCCAGGTAAATGCATGACACCGTCCAATCGTGGAATCCCCACAACCCAAACTCTGCCGAAATCACAGCTTCTCATCGCGACAAATTCTCTAACGACCTCATGCAGTCATTCTCAGCAAGGCACAAAATACAGAGGCAAAACACCGCCATCTGATTTCCTATCCAACGGCAGAAAAATCTCCCCCGCCTAGCACAAGTCTACGTCATTTTCCCTTCATCCCCAAACCATACCCTTCAATTAAAATACCATCGTTCATTATTTTATTAACTTTCTAATTAAATTATTCAATTACCCAATTATTTTATTAACTTTCTAATTAAATTATCCAATTACCCAATTATTTTATAAACTTTCTAATTAAATGATCTAATTATCCAATTAACATATAAATTACATTCTGAAATACTCCAAGCATAAAATATATCATGTGTGACACCAAATATTCATTCCATTAAAATCCAACCGTTTCAATATATCACTAAATTTAAAGAACGAAAACTTCGAGTACTACAAGGACAACGAAAGGCAGAATGATGTACGACGTTCCGCCCAGCAACGATGTCTTTCCGTGATAGAAAGATGTCATCTGCGACGGAAGTATGACGTTCCACACGTGAGAATGACAGACAAGGAGAAATTTTAATTAGTACTACGTTTGGCTGATGAAAGTGTAATGTTCCGCCACGGAACTACAAACTATAAGCTATATATTTAGTAGTGACATTTCGTGGAGGAACATATAGCATAACAATGATATTTGTGGTGTTTATTTTTTATAGTTCAATGTTTAAATTGTTAATGAAAATTTTTTAGTGGAACTTGTTATTAATCACAAATTACAGTGGTTAGATTTGTTAATTTTCTTTTCGTTTAAAAAAGTATTGGGTTTGGTTAAAAACAAAGACCAAAACAAATAATTTTAATTTTTTTTAATTGCTGACTTGGCATGATGGTAATTAAAGAAATGGTCCAAAAAGAGGCAGCGAGATAGAAAACCATTCAGAAAATATGGTGAATAAAATTCCAAACCAGGAATAAAACATGCCCATATCCGGGCATCCAGATGTGTTTTCTTGTAAAAAAAACACCCCACCTACCCTTCATGCTTTAATGACGTTCCAAATAAAGACAAGATGATTATTGGAAATTAAACTAATGGAAAATACTTGCTTGTTTAAAATGTTTCCATTAACTATGAAGATTGATATTGTTAAAGTGACAGGCAAAGTTTGGGTGATTAATTAATATAATTAATATCTTATTTTAATTATTATATGAATAAATAAGTAATGTTATGTCATAAAATAAAATTAGAGTATATAATTTAAGAGTAAACTTAACATTAACCTATTGTTAATATTTATTGCTTTTTCCATCATATTTATTTAAATTTATTAGAATATATAATAAAAGGTATTTAATAAAAAAAATTCTTGAATTATGGAGTCAGTGACAAGTCAAACCTTAAACTAATTTTACTAATAAATAGAACCTTGAACTATGAAAAATGAAAAATGTATACCTTGTAGCAACGTTTTTTGTTAAAAAACATGTCTCGATTGTCCACACTATCTGCACCAACCCGTGGCATCCACACTTTAATTAGTCGACGTCTGTGGGTTGATGGGGACAACATGGACATCCGAGACACATTTTTTAACAAAAAATATAACTCCAAGGTTTGTCTTATTTATTTATCGTAGTTCAGAGTTTTATTTATTAGCAAAATTAGTTTAATTTTTTTTATCACTGATCCTATAATTCAGGGTTTTTTTGTTGATTGCCTTATAATAAATTATAATTTAAGATTTAACTTTTGAATCATAATTGTGTCTACCATGCAAAAAACAATCAATTTAAAAAAAATGTTTAAGCAATAGTTCAATAATTAAGTAAGATTATGATTATCTTTTAATTAATTATACTCTTTAATTTTAATTATCGCTAATATAATAAAAATAAATTAATGAAATTCGCATTAAAAGATAAAATTAAAGAATAGAATTAAATTATAATCTTAGTATTATCTATAATAATTTAACATTGCCATGGCAAACCATCCTACTTTGAATTTATCTTCTTTCGTTACTATTATTTAATTACAATATATTTACCATAAAGTCAATTTTTTTACATGTTACGCTCCAAAATTAGAATCGTGGGCGATTGAATGTCCTGGCGTTAAAGACCATGTGAAATAATAAATTCACCACGTGGCCCTCACATAAAAAAAAATTATTTTTTATAAAATACCTCCACTCCCGTCCTAATAATTTCCATGCACCTCAAAAAATGAGATGATCGGACAGGAATTGCTGGAGACGTACCGGAAAATACCATATTTGTAGAGAGAAATCATGAAGCCTTTGATGGCGATCTTGAGGACGATAGCCGGATTTTGAGAACCGGTTATCCAGTGGCGGAACACTGATTTTCTCCAGCATTTTCGCTGTAATTTGCTTTTTTTTTTTAATTTCATGGTTAATGTCAAAGGGACATGGCTGTCTGCCAGTGCCCGTGTTGTATCGGTTGAGATTGGATCGGGAGTGTTACAGTGGAGTTTGACAAATTCAACTACGTCGATATATTTGTCTGACGAAAAAGCTGCTGGTTTTGGCTGTTTGATTTATCGAACTTTCCGGGGGCGGTGAGGAAGTTTTGGAAAAAACTGATTCTGCATTAGATTTAATTTTTCATTTTGTACAATTGTTTTTGGTTGTTTTTTCTTATTATTAAAAAGGCATTTAGATGACATGTTAGTTCTTTGTAATAATCTAATTATGTTTAACGTAGATCGGGTGAAAACGAAAGATAGATTGGAGAGACTGGTTTCTTTTTAGAAGAAAAAATAGTTTTATTTTTATAGAAAATTAGGAACAGCACACACAATAATTCAAATGTCGTTTGGACAGTACATTGTAGCTCTAGCTGCAGCTAACTAGAAGAGATATGTCTCTATACTGTCTCTTATTCTGGCATTCTCGTATTCTTCTTCCTGCAACAACACGAATTTCATTTATAATCACCTCAAAATATTATTTACTTACTGTGTTGTGTGGGAGTGTCAAAACTAGTAAGACTATGAAGGTGTGAATTTAACTTACCTTATAGAGCCTTGTCCTCTCAGTAGTAAGAAGGAGGAGGAGGTGGAGACCTGTAATAATACTTAGGTGTTGGTGGTGGAGGTGGGGATTTGTATTCATATTTTTTTGGTGGGGGAGGCGGAGACTTATACTCGTATTCTTTCTTTGGTGGGGGTGGTGATGGTGGTGGAGGTGATTTATATTCATATTCTTTCTTGGGTGGTGGAGGTGAAGGTGGTGGAGGTGACTTGTATTCATATTCCTTCTTGGGTGGTGGAGGTGAAGGTGGTGGAGGTGACTTGTATTCATATTCCTTCTTGGGTGGTGGCGGTGAGGGTGGTGGAGGAGACTTATATTCGTACTCCTTCTTGGGTGGTGGAGGTGAAGGTGGTGGAGGAGACTTATATTCGTATTCTTTCTTGGGTGGTGGGGGAGAAGGTGGTGGAGGAGACTTGTACTCGTATTCTTTCTTGGGTGGTGGGGGTGAAGGTGGTGGAGGAGACTTGTATTGATATTCTTTTTTCGGTGGCGGTGGTGAAGGGGGAGGGGGAGATTTGTACTCATATTCTTTCTTGGGTGGTGGTGGTGAGGGCGGTGGAGGAGACTTGTACTCATATTCTTTCTTGGGTGGTGGTGGTGAAGGTGGAGGAGGGGAGTTATACTTGTACACCTTGGGTGGGGGTGGGAAAGAGTGGTCATAATCAGCCAGTGTTAGTGATGGGAAGAAGGCAGAGAGAAATGCAAGCAAAAAGGCGAAAGTGAGAAAGGCTGCGTAGGAGGACGACCCCATCTTCGACTCTCCTCTCTAATGAATGCTCTTGGGGTTTTGGCTGTGCCCATTTCTCCTCTATTTATAGCTTTCGTGTTTACCCTTTACCCTTTCTAGTAAACTCTATCTTATTCAAACCTTGGCCTAATTGATTTGAAGCATATTACTTAATCATTTTATCTGCCTAATACTTGAAAAAAATGTTTATATATTTAACATTTTCTTATTTTATCTTTCATTTATTTAAAAGCACCCAAAACAAAAAACAAAGTAATACTAATTTTTTCCTAATAACTAGACGTTTACTATTAAGTAACGAACAATACATCCGTTGATTTATCAAACGTGACCCGTTAAACTTTTGGAAGAAGATAATAAATTTGAGTTGGTGTAGACCGAAGACCTTTGCTGATAAATTCCAAGTACGGGTTAAGACTTTAAAGATCTGAGATGGGAAAAACAAGTGCAACGTTAAATGCATGCACCGAATTGCAGTCTTTAACCTCGATTGACTGTTCTCGCATTGACTGGGCTAACCCACAAATTCTTTTAAAAATGATAACATTTTCGCCACATAATTCAAAAGCAGTACCTAAAATTAGGATAAAATGCATGTGTTGAATTTTGTTAGATAGCTGCTATTTAATTTAATCAACATGTCACACATGTTACGCTGTTTAATTTAATTTAATCACTTTATGCGCTAATAACTAAAAATTACCAACTAGTACAAGCTCTTTGAAAATAAATAAATAAAAAGCAAAACGGAGGACTGAAAATAATTAAAAATAATTATTTTAATACTAATAATAACCTCTAATTAGTCCACAAATTTGGTAGAGTTTGTTCCACAATGTCATTTTCGTTTGAATTAAGAGGGTGATTGGCTTGGCCGCCAGTCCTATCCGTCCATTTTTCTAGCAAAACATCGCTTCAATTCATAATTGATTCAATAATCTGCAAACCAACGAGATCAATTTGCTGTTTTAACAGATGATAAACCAATCACGACACTTTTGCTTTGCAATCAAAAAGAAAATCAAGGAACAAAATAATGAGATTTATTTAAAAAAACCATAACAAATAAAAATTATTGAGTATATAGGAGAAATTTACTATTGAGAAGTCAAATTACACTCAAAATTTATGTGCAACAAGTTACAAACCCAAAAAAATTATAATGAAAATATAAAACAAATATGGTGTTGAGTTTATGTGCTAGATGGTTTCAAATTATGAGAAAAAATATCATAATTTTATTTTATCTCTTTTATATTACTATATGTAATACCTGGGATTTTGGGTTACATTAAGCTTAGATTAAGGATGACAATAATTGTGAATTATTGGAGATTATGGGATGATTTTATTACGGATGGTTATTTTAGTTGCTGAAAATATAAAATAGGAAATTAAGTGGTTAAGAAATATGTATATTAGAGATGGTGGTCGATCTTCAGGTGATGTTGCGGTCGATCACAGGCAATGCAATCATTACAGTTGGAATCGGTCGATCACGGGTAGGATGGTGATCGATCGCAAAAATAGTAGTGGCGAGGCTTTTTGGAAGCGGTCGATCGTCCACTCAGTTGGTGATCGACCAATAATTTTTGATATAGTAAAAATCATGGAATTGCAGTCGATTGTGTGAAGGAAGCCGATCGACCGAGTTCAAAGAGAAAACATTCCAGTGGCAAGCGATTTTTGGTCCGGTCGATCATGGCTTATGTTGGTGATCGACCAATGTGTGAAAAAATAGTTTATTCTGCAGATTTGCAGTTGATCATCTTCATGAAGGTGATCGACCGGGAAGTCAAACTGTCGCCTGAAAATAGTTGAATAATGCAATCTAATTGGAGGAATTGATGGTGGGAGCTCTATGGATGCTCATGCAATAGTCCACTTGTTCTTCCTCCTCCACTTGGCAGTTGGAAATGTAACACTCCTATGATATTTTTCCCATATATACAATGTAATCAAATATTGAGATAACTAATATATTACATTGCGTATTGTTACGTGTCAAATTATGACGTGTAATTATGAGGTAAATATTATGAAATAAAAAAAAAATTAAGTATGAAAATTTGAAGGAAAAATGGTAAAATGAGAATTTGGATGCCTGCGAACGACTTAAGGGACGAGGAATAGCGTCTAAAAATGCATGTAACGTCGTCCCAAAGTTTTGGGATGTTACAAGACGGGACTCCGCGTCCAAATTCATCTCTTGCCTTCAAACTCGACTTTTCGGATGATTTCAGATGACAGAGTATGATAGCGGACGAGGACGATTTGAATCTGTTCGATATCAGGACGTTTTTGGACGATTTTGGAGGACAGAGGATGATAGCGGACGAGGATGATTTGAATCTGTCCGTTTTCTGGACACTTTCAGAGGCACGTGGACGCAGTATTCAGACGCGACCGTCGTCCAAAAACGCAGCTCAGACAGTGAGAACTCAGATTTCGGACGCAAGTGGACGAGGCAAGGATGACTTTTATCTTCCGAAATCTCCTAGATCTGCGAATATATTAGGTTCAAATGACAACGCGATGGTCACTTTTCCACTTGAATTCCACTCACTCGACAGGGAGACGAACTCTAAGCTGGACCACGCCCTCTCCATGCCAAAGTGAGGCTTATCCACCCTATCCAGGTAAGGTTGTCTTCTCCATGTATGGGTTTTAGGTTAAAATAGTTCCTTAAGTCTTTTAATTTAATTTTCTGATGGATTGAAATGTGCTGGTGAGTGGTGTGCTTTGAAAACTCGTGAGTGTGCTGGAGATTAGTGTGAGTTAGTGTGTGATTCCTTCTAAGTGCTTAGTTGAGTGAAGTGTGTGGAAGTGAAGCTTTGGGAGCTGAGGATTTTGGTTTGGCTAGGAGTTGCTGTCCGTGAGAAATTCTTCACTAAGGGGTAAGAATTTGGGTTAAGTCTTAGCCATTTGGAGGCCTTACCCACAAGTAGTGTGTGTGAGTGATTCTAATTCTTTGATGTCAATTTCCTAAATTCTTTGGTTGAGCAATTTTTGCAACATTTCCTTTATTGCGTGTTGGATTTCTTTGCTGTTAATTTCCTGCAATTCTATTTACTATAAATGCTTTACCTTGATAAAGATCAATGATGTGATGAATGTTTAGTGCGTGAATGTTTGATGTTAAGTACTGTAGTATAGAATGATGAACCAATGAGCATGAATGAGCTAAGAAGTTCCATTCATAATGATTTTTTTCTATACATTTTATTGTCTTACATTGTTGTAGTTTTTCTCTAGCTTTGCTGTAGTTTTGCTTTAGCTGTTGATAATCTCTGTAGACTCCCTTACTGCAATTTCTTTTATGACTTCAACTGATGAAATGAAGATGTCTAAAGGGAATGATATGCATGAATGAATTGTTAGCAAATTTTGGAATATTAACTCTGTTCTATTATAAACACTTTTCTCATATTATTTGTTAGATAGTAGACTTAGCTCAGAAATGCTGTTATTTCTTGGTTTTGGTTAGGAGTTACAATCATTTTGGTTTTAGTTGACATCAATTCATTTAGCACATTTCTTGTCATATCAAATTATTGAGCATGTTTCCAATTGCCATTTGTTAAGTAGGTTTCCATAAATAGTTTATTAAGCATGTTTATGTTAGCTAATTCCTAAGCATATTTCCAAGCATGTTTAGTTAAATAACTTGCTGTATACTTCACTTGTAGAAGCATGATAAATTGCTGTTTCTAATTCTGAAAAGTTAAGCATGTTGTCTATATTCCACATTCCCATTAGTTATTTTTTAAGTATATTATTAAGTACGTTTTCATGAGTATTTATTAAGCATGTTTCCGTTATTAGTTCGCTTCATCTTATTAGCACGATTTCAATTGTATTAGATTATTAAGCATGTTTCTACTTTCTATTGACTAACCATATCGTACACTTTCTGAGCATGTTTAAGGGATGCGCTGTAAATTATGTTTAATCTCTATTGATAACACGTTCACCTTATTGTTCTCCTTATTATCAAGCATGCATGTTTAAGTAGTTATTTAACAAGCATATATTCAGTTCTGTAAATTGATTCTCACGTCTAGATAATATTAAAAGTATGCCTAACAGATTCGAATAACTTGTTGTCATTTAACGTTAAATTTCAGTTTCTACTGTTCCTTTCATTGATGTGATTTATATAATCAAACATGTCCTTCGTAGTTTTAATTGTTGCTATTATTGTCTTCTTTGCGTGTTTTTAATTATAGTCGTTCCTTTATATGCGTTGTATCTTGTAGTTAGTTATTTTAATTACTATTATTTAATTATGTGTTGTTCAATTATCGTTGTTTTCTCAACATGTTTCATGCATCATATTAATAAGAACAAATAGGGAGTGCCACCTTGGGGTGGTACTCACATGCATGATGTGAAGATAATGAATGAACGAAATGAACGTATGAATGATGGGGAGTTGGGAGGCGGATGAGTAGTTCGAATCTAGTCTGGCAGCTAGGCTACACCCCAACCTTTTCGGGAACGGGACTAGCTACACCCAGGAGGCTAGAAGCTAGTCAAACTATACCATCACACATGGGTTCCTCCAACCTCCCGCTCGATGTACGAGTAACGAATGAACGAACGTAATGAAAAATTGATTTGGGGCGGTACCTATTCCAAAAGAACTAAATAGAGACATAAGCATATTGCATAACCTCATTTCCTTTATGAGCCTTTAGGCTCACATATTATTTGTGGTGTAGGTAATGAGATGATAATGCCTGGAGCAGAGGATGACACATTTCCCATCGAGCTTGCGGTGTATCCTAATGAATCACGACCCGAGTAGGTGAATGGCTCAAGGAGAAAATAAATGAATTAACTATTTTAGAAGGATTTGGTAATGGGCATGTTTTTGTAAAACCTTGTTTGGATATTTATTTCGTGTGTTTCTGCTTTGAACCCTGTACTTTATTGATACATTTAAAAATAAAATGTTTCTGCATTACTCTGATATATATTTCTACTCTTTAGCCTTTATATTAAACTTGAGATTTTATATTAACTCGTTTTAAGTAGATAAAAGAAAAAGAAAATTTTTTACTCGAAAATTTAAAGAGAAGAACAAAGGATGTACAGTTTTTGACGCGAGGTGTCACAGGAGAAGTGTAGGTGATAAAATATAAGAAGTAGATTGTAATATCCCAATTTTCTGCCACAAAATTTAATAATGAATTAAGAAATTAATTGGGTATAAATATGGATAAGGGATTATTTGGATAATTATTGAAAATTTAATTCATGAGAAATTATTAGAATTGGGTTATAGAAAATATTATTGTGTGAGGAATGATTTTATTATGGGTTGAGGTAAGATGAGATAATATTGTACCAATTATTTGAAAGGAGTTGAAGATTAATTGGTGGAGTAATTAAAGATTTAGGATAAAGGTTAAATGAATAAAAGATTAAATTAAGGATAGAAGTGAAGAAGAACGGCAGCGTTGAGGGATGCGTGACGTTTTGGGACCGGTCGTTACTGTTTTTCATGGCAGCGGTAGATATCTGCACTGCGGACGCCGTAGATATCGACCGGTCCTAAATGTTTCAGCGAAAAATGCAAATTCTAGCAAATATTTTGACATCTTCTTCAATGATTTTGCCCACTAATAACTTGCCGAATAAAACAAAACATGACCTAAGGATTTAGGGGAGAAAGGACCGCTCCCACGTTGAAATCAGAAAACATGTCGCATGCGTTGTTCAATGTTTTGGGTTCCAAGTTTTGCGTAAACCTGTTGTTTGTCTTCAGCAGAACAGTTTGTCTTCAGCAGAACAGAGGGGAGGGATTCTGAGAGAGTGAGAGAGAGAGAGAGAGAGAGTGAGGGAATTTATAGGTAGTTTAAGGGTGAATTTGTTACTTCGATAATAAGTGGGAACTTCGACGGGAAGAAATTACATAGACGCTCTAGGATTTTATTGGTAACGTTTCTATTCTTAAAATTAGTTAGTAATTAGTTGATAAATGTTAGCTCCATTATTATTATTATTATCGCACTATTATTATTATCACGCCATTATTAATTAAGAAATATTGTTAGTGGTGTAATTGTACTGTGTAAGTAAGTTCTGTCTAAGAGACTGGTATTTAATGTGGACCGTTGTAATCCTCTAGTCTTTCCTGAGATCTTACTTGGAAAGAATATTTTGTCTAAGGAGTTTGCTATGCATTCTTTCCTGGAAATATTCTTGATCGGTACTATCTCAGTTTAATAAAAGAGATAAAGTAATAAATGAAAATAACGGTATCAAAGTTAAGAATATATGAAGGATAATTATTTTGAAGGTATTAACGGAAAAATGATAAAAAGCTAAACACGCTAAGGACCAAAGGTAAGTGATTGTATGTCTTTTGGTCTTCGGACCATACATCGCAAGAGTTAGGATTTGTATGTCAACTATTTACAGCTTTCATAGAATATTAGGTTGCTTACTGCTTTATCAGGATAGATAGATATTGAGCATGTTTGTAAATTGTACTATTGTTTGTTGGATGTTTATTAGAATTATGTTCTTTTAATGATATGTTTAATAGATGAACATGCGTAGAGATTTTATTGATATGTAGACTGCATGTATTCACGAGCATCATGCCTCTTGGTTTTTAAAAGGATACGAAAATGGTTTCTCATGCATGATTTTAAAGGTGGTTTAATGGATGCTCACACATACATGTACGGTATTCGCGGAGGGTTGATCACCCTAAGTGAATGACCATCATTTGGGCTGTAGGACTAACCATTTTACCATACACTAAAACAGAATAAATGTAAAAGATATGATACGAGGCAAATGGTACGCGTGAGACCATTTAAGTCTTTGGACGTCCTTGGACACGGTAGCTAGTGGGCTTTCGGAGAAAGCCATTGTCTACTAGCAAAGCTTTCAGAGCAAGTCATTGCTGCCATACCTGTTGCGAAATCCCTGAACAAAGATCGGGATAGATTGGTTCATGAAATCCCTGGACAAAGACCGGGATAGACTAAAATGTAAAAGAAACGGAAAACAGAAAATGGAAAACGGAAATGCATATGGTTTTGAAAAGAGCATAGCACGTGCATTGTACGGTTTTTATTCCTATCACTTATTGAGCGTTAGACTCATTAGTTTATTGTCTTGCAATGTAGGTATATGCTTGGAAATAGACGAACAATACAAGGAGAGTTGATGAAGGATTTACATGTGCAGATCTTGTGGCTGATTGGGTTAAAGAGTAAATGGTTTTGTAAATAAGAAAGTAAACAATTTAAGTTTAATAATTGTTTTATTTAATGCTTCTGCCATGTTTCAAGAAAAATCATTTTTATAAATGAAGTTATTTCGCTACTAAAATGTTTTAAATGATTATTATTTCTTCACGCGATAAATTGGAAAGAGATTTTAAGTGATGGATTTAACACTCGGTTTTAAGAAAAGAAGTTTAATTACAAAGTATTTATGAAAGAAAAGTTTTACTCTCATATTATAAAAGAAAAGTTTTAAATTTCGCACAATTTTCAAAGTAAAGAAAACCACGATGTTACATAGATAGTGTGCAAAGGGAGGTTTTTGGAAATACCAGTGAGGAGAAAGGGCCGAGAGAGAGAGAGAAAGTTTGAGAGAAAAGAGAGAGAGACTGTGAAAAGAAAAGTTTAAGAAGAAGAAGGAGAAGATGAAAGGGCCGAGAGCGAGGGAGAAGAGAGAAAAGGTAGTGAAGGGTAGTGGAATCTGGAGAAGGAAGAAGAGAAGTCGTTAGGTATTAGAACACTTCCATGTTTTTCCTTATAGATTGTATGTGAAGAATATACTATAGAAAATAAAAGAATGATGGATGTAGTGCACTACTATTTGATTTTGGTTCAGTATGTTGGGATATTATTGATGGCCACAGTTGAAGAGTCTGTTCTGTTTTCTCTTATGTTTGTTAGATATTGAAAGAAAATATACTGCAGTGATGAAAATGGTTTCTAGATTACTCTATGCTATTACATGGTTGAAGCAGTTGAAATCATTCTTTATTAAGTTATTTCTTCAATAAATTGTGTAGTTGAAGAGCATGTCCAAATGTTGGATATGTCCTCTGTAAATTACAATTATAAAAAATATTGTGCGGTTGAGTGAAATTGTTGTCTTCCAAGGTTTATTTACTGTATTAGAGGCCAATAATGAGGAAGCATGTCAGGATAGTTACGTATCATTCTCTAATAATACTATTAGCAAATGAGATTGAGAAATTAAGTATGGTTTGTGATGCTAGTTTCCTGAGGCTAGAGGTTGTTTGTTTTACTGCCGATTATTGCCTTGATGATGAGGAATAATGGTATCGAAGTTGTTAAGGACAATATACTGTAGAAATGAGGTCAATAATTTGAGGTTATTGATGAGTATATATTTGTTAATTCGAAGGTGCGAATACTTTGGAAGATAAACATAAATATTGAATTTGCATTGAAGACTGCTAGATAAGTGATATCGCATGCTTTTTGCCTTTATGGCCTATATCATAAGAGATTACGACTTGTTTGCTGACTTTATTTACTAGATGATTAGGTTCTTGATATACTATTATTCGAGGATGTATTGTTTGATGATTGCTCTAAGTTTTGATGTCGTGGTTATTAGATTTTAAGTTCGTTAAGTTAAGGATTTTGATTGATTATGCTCTCAGGTTATATTGCATGTGTATTTCATGCATCATAATTTTGAAAATGTTATGAAAATGGTTGTAAGCATGGTTGTTTTTTAAATGAAACGGATATTTTAAGCATAATAAACATAAATAGACATTTGGAGATGTGGGTTCTTGAGTTGACTGCCTTAAGTGGGCCATACGGTGCCACTTGTCCTCATCAAGTATGACATCTCCAATTCCTGGATGGGTAACTGGAATTAAATGAAAACAGAACCTAATGCAAATAAATGTAAATAGACGTTTGAAGGTGTGAGTTCTTGAGTTGACTGCCTCACGTGGACCATATGGTGCCACTCTTCCTGGTCAAGTTTGACATCTCCAATGCTTGTATGGGTAAGCGAAACTAAAGTCAAGTTAACAATGAAGTAAAGTCATGGTAACGGTAAATGAAAAATGGGAATGGAAATGAAATCGTATATGTTTTTATAAAGGATGCATAGTTTAAGTCTTGTGATGTAGGTAAGGAGTCGATGGTTATAGAAGAGGGAGTAGCTGATGGAGTGTTGCGGTATTGAGTCTTTTGTGCTGTTGGCGAACTGACTAATGGGTTATGGCTCCATGTGGCAGGTTTTGAGATGACACGTTTTGGTATATGTATTTTGGTATTTGTGTAATTGTTTTGTACTGTACTTTAACTATCATATGTGACTCTTTTGTAACCCTGCAAACTATGTTTTAACACTGTGGCAAAAACCTTTTAATCTTAATGATACAAACATGTTTTGAAGTAAAGTATAAGTCTTCCGCTATGCAATTCAAATAAAAGGATTTAATTAAAAAAAATTTAATTTTATGCGCTTTCCAAAGAAAATACATTTTAAAATGACTTTTAAATTACATGTTTTAAAGAGAATGAAAATCGAGGCGTTACAGTACAAGCTTTAGTGTTTTGTTTATTTATTAATAAAATAATTATAATATAGGGTATTTAACAAAAAAAAATCATGAACTATGAGATTAGTGACAAGTCAAACCTTAAATTAATTTTGTTAATAAATAAAACCATGAATTATGATAAATGAACGAGGCAAATATCTCAGTCAGATTTTCCATTAAAAAATGTCTCCCACATGTCTCTCAGTGTTGGATGATGTCTAAGGCTGATCATTGGACATCCCTTGTGTTAGCCTAATAGACATTAGGCTTAATTGTTTTGATTATTGTTGTTTTTAATTGAATTATAAGTTATTTATCATTTGAATATACTTAATTGTTTTATCATTTTATTTATGTTGATCTTCATTGAAAATATCCCTTAAAAATGGTATTTATATGTATTAATATGTTTGCATAATTCCATGTAGCTTATAGTTTGATTATTGGAATTTTGAATATTCAAAAAGGGCAAAACACGGAGTATAGGTCAACTACAGTGACGAAGTGGTTGACCAGTCGGCTGAAGAAAGAGCTAGAACAGAAAAGCGATCGACCGGTGTAAAAAGGTGGTCGATCGAAAAAATGCTAGAGAGATCTGGAAAATTTCAATATACTGCAGCGATCGACCATGAACAGTGAGCGGTCGACCGGTCAGAAGACAATTTGCATTATGAAGTTTTGAAATACACTGCAGCGATCGACTATGAACAGTGAGCAGTCGACTAGTCCAAAGACAGTTTGCATTATGGGTTCTGAAATACACTACAGCGATCGACCATGAACAGTGAGCGGTCAACCTATCCCACTGCATAACATAATGATTATATTTCAACGGTTGGGAGGCGGTCGACCAAACAGAGGGTGGTCAACCGGTTTAGCAATTTTTATAAATAGAATACATTCCGAAGCTCACTTTAACGAAGAGAGAAGCATAGCAAAACTGTGTCCAAATTCATACATGATTTCTCATTTGTAATTGAATGTCAATCCTAGTAATCCAACTCCCAAACTTAAGAATTTCTATTTGAGAAAGTTAGGAATTTTTAGTTTTTCTATTTTTGTACTCAAACTCAAATCGAAAGGGTGACGCCCCGAGAATAGTCAAAGAGAAGAGAGTGACACCCTAGAATAGTTTGTAAAGGATTGATTGATGCCCATGAAGTTCAATCAACAATAACTGGGGAGGTTATTGGGTTTAAGGAACTCTAAGTAGGAAACCTGGAGAGCGGATGTAGGACGAAGTTGTCGAAGTGCGTGAACAAATTTGGTTTGCACTTTCTCTATCCCTTTACTCTTATATTTGTTTATATTTGATTGCATATCTATTAATACTTCACATAGGGTTTAGAGATAATTAATATCATACAAAAAAGTTTATCACGCCTAATTTACCACCTCTCTTAGGGGCACATACGATCTAACACCTCGGCATTGAAGGATGTCCAAGGCTGATCTTTGGAGTTGAAAGGACATCCGCTCTTAACGTGCAAACGTCCACATGTATACAAAAATGTGCAAAATTATATATTTGAAAGAGCGAATGTCTTTCCTATTAACGTTCACAGATTAATAGACATCCTTCCTAGGGAGCAGAGATCCGCTATTTTATTACGAATGTCAGTGTCTATGTAAATACAAAAATGCAAATGTTTGTACTAAGACATAGACGTCCGTCACATAAGTACGATCGTCTACTTTCACGTAAAGGGGTATACACGAACGTCCGCGCTTTCAAATATGTAGCTTGCGGGCGTCCTTTCAACTCCAAAGATAAGACTCAGACGTCTTCCAACAACGAGGGACGTCCAATGATCTATTTTGAAAATTCTCTAATGCCATATGACGTCTAAAGATTAGCCTTAGACGTCCTCTAACACCAAGAGACATTCAAGGATTAGCCTTGATCATCCTCCAATGCCAAAGGATGTTTTGAAGACGTTTCTTTACGAAAAACGTGATTGTAAGATTTGTTTTGTTCATTTATCATAATTCAGAATTTTATTTGTTAGAAAAATTAGTTTAAGGTTTAATTTGTAACTGATATCATGCTTCAGAGTTTTTTTTATTAATTATCATATAATCAATTATAAATAGAAATTAACAAAAAAAAATCTATAGTTTGGGGTCAGTAATACGGTAAACCTTGAAGAAAAATAACGGACAATTAAAACTTCAAACTATGGGAAAAGAATGATGCAAACCTCACATTTTCCGTCCAAAAACGCTGAAGCACACGCCGGAGTTACCGTTTTCCACTTTGAAAATGCCAAAGTCATCAACGACGAGGGACGCCCGAAGCTGATCCACGAGGAAACGTACGTCTAATAGGAATCAGATTAGCTCTGATACCAAATGATACAAATAAGAAGAGCTTTGATTCCAAATGATGGCAACAGAATCAGCGACAAGCTGAACACTTAAATAATAAATAAGGAAACTATGGATTAAGGGAGAAGAGAATCAAAGTAGAGAGATGTTAGACCGAAATAGGGTGATCAGAAGACGATGAGGAATAACAGACGATCGGATGTAAAATAATAAAAGAAGATGATTGTTAGATTAGATTAAAGGACGTTCGATACAGAAAATGGACATGTGACGCTAGAGATGAACAACTGGGATGAAATAGTTGGATGACCTTCAACTTAAGACAGACGTCTTATGCGAAAGATGAATGATTAGGATGAAATAGTTGGAAGACCCTCAACTTAAGATGGACGTCCCTCGTCTCACAACAGACGTCCCTCGACTTAAGACGGGGTCCCTCGACTTAAGACAAACGTCTCTCGTCCCACAACGTACGACCCTCGACTTAAGACGGACGTCCCTCCAATTATGACATCGTTTAGCAGTAAAGGACGTCCGTGGATGCTAGGGGACATCCATTGATGTTGAGAAACAACGTCGTTTAATATTGAAAGACATCTATATTGAAGAAAAATGCTACTGCGAGGTTTGCATCATTCTTTTCCTATAGTTCAAGGTTTTAACTATCCATAATTTTTCTTCAAGATTTACCTTATTACTAATCTCAAATTATAGAGTTTATTTTGTTAATTTTCCAATTATAAACAATTAAGCCAAGTAATTTCAAGAATATTAATTAGTAAAATATTTTCCCTAATTATAATGTCCTCCGTAATTTCAACAATAATAATTAATCAAACATTTTCTCTAATTATCATTTCCTCAAGAACAATTAACTCTGTATGGAAGTGAGAAATGAAGAAGAAGATGGAGGAGATGGAATATCCACCGTCTCTTCCAACATCAGAACCACTTTTTTGATTGACAGACGAATCGACGGCTCTTCTAGAATACACCAATGCCCCACCTTCACCATCCTCTCCAGCTGGTTCGTATCCACACCGTCTTCTCCCCTCACCAGCTTCTCCATCTGATTGTCTGCTAAACAGTCAAAAACTAGGTTTTCCAGTACTATCTCTTTTAGGGGAAGATTCGTATCCAATTTTTTTCTGCAACAAATTATCTCCCATTAACATTACTCCGAAACTGTAAACATATGCTTTCACTATTGTCAGTAAGTTCTTGTGCCATTCTGGCACGACGTACCCTCTTGTTCCTCTTACTCCTGTGTATGTTCTTGTTTGGTTGGAGTTTAAGGGCTTCGCTAATCCGAAGTCTGCAAGCTTTGCGCGTTAATTCTCATCCATTAGAATGTTTTCTTGTTTAATGTCGCAGTGGATTATCTGGTATCGTATTCTTCGTGTAAATACAGAATTCCTCAAGCTATAACAATGGCGATTCGAATTCTTTCTTCCCAACTGGTTTACTATCACCAGTGAAGAGGAAATTCGCCAGTCATCCATTGCTCATGAATTCGTATACTAAAAGTCTATTCATTCCGTCGTTACAGAAACCCAATAATTTTACCAGGTTTTTGTGGTAGGTTTTTGCAATCGTTTTCATTTCGTTTCGGAAATCACTTTCGTTTTCCGCCATGACTTCTTTCTCCAATCTCTTGATTGCCACTGTTGTTTCTGTTGCTATTTGATACAACTATCTCCCCTCTAAATACTAGTCACGCCCAAAAGGGGACCCGATACAGAACGACCAGAGACAGAACGAGAAACAATCCAGTCCAAAAAGATCGAATTGTCCGACCCCACTTAATCCAACAAATAGTAGCAAAAGACTTAAACATTCACATAACAGATCAGGCCAAAAAATAAAGGTCCAGAAATAACAATAATATAATACAAATTAACTAATTCTAAAAATAGGAACTAAAAATAAGGTTTAGGATACAAACCTTTCTAAAATATTGTAAATATCTATATAAATGAGATGAAATAAATTATACGGGGAAAATTCTAAATTTCTACCCCTGAAATGGCAATGGGAGACTACTCTGATTCATTCCTGAAAAAAAAGTCATATTTGGGGTGAGTCGACTAAACTCAATGGGATTTATCTTATATTTAACTTTTATGTCATATGAATTTAACTTACTTTTTAAGTTAATTAAAATAACAGATTAACATATAAAAGAGATGCTGCTGAGCAATAATTTAAATAAAAAATTTAACGACGATACTCAAGCGATCGGAAACAGCCAAAAAAGACTCTAATCAGGTTTAAGGTTTTACGTCCAGGGATACGGCATATACAGCTATCTCATTACTCTAGTTAACAATAAAAATAAATAAATATAAAATAAATGTAAATAAACTGAAAAGTAAATATAACGTGCTCAATTTAAATTTAATACTTACATTTTAAGAATTAAGGTGCGTTAAATATAAAATAACCCCTACCTCGAACTTTGGGTCAATCAATATCAAGGCCCAACCAGAAATGGCCACTAAAGCTTAACATCAACAAGTCTAATATTTCTTAAATTTCAGAACCTAACAACAATAGTTTTACTTAAGAATTAGGATTCAAATTTAAAACTAATTAGTTAAAATTTCAGGCCAAAGGTCGAAGATCCAAAATAATCCAACAAGACCCCACTCCAAACATCCTAGGAACGATTTGACCAAAATTTGGGATAAAACTCTAAATTTGAGCTAAAATAGTTCATGGATTGGCCCAACATAGTACAAGGGCTAGGCCCACAAATAACACATGGGCTGGAACCCATGGTTCATTCTATCCGTGGACAGAATGGCCCATGAGCCATATCGGCCCGCAAAGAGGGCGTTCTCTATCCAATGTCCATAGGGGTCGCGGCTACGTCCAGTGATTTCCAGAATCGCCAGTTGAGAGGGGCCAAGAGTTTTGGTAGAAACTCTTCTCGAGATCCTAAGCCAAAATTCTCAATTTTTAGCGATTTAGTGGAATCGCCGTTAGCCGAGGATTTGAAAGCTCTGGTCGGGGATTCCTGCCCCACCTCCGGTGTCCCACAACCACTTAGAAACCATTAAAGCGTACACACTCATTTCCAGTACCAAACAATCCAGAATCATCAACAAGGTGTTTCATAAAATTGAGAATTTTAAACTTTACCTAAAGAAGCCCACTTTTCCGACAAGCCACTTCGCCAGGAACGACTCACAATGTTGATATCCAAACTTAAACCCTAAAGAAGTAATTATGTCTATCAAACTCTGACTAATAAAGGAAAGGACAGAACAAGAAAAGGAAAAGGTCGAATCTTACCCGGCGACGAAAAAGACTGTCAACCCATCAGAGAACCCACTTCCTTCACACTACAGACCTACTAGAGAAGAATGAGAATTTGCAAAGAGAGGAAAGAGGAAAATCACCAAGATCCAAACCCTTTGAATAAACCAATTTATCAAACCCAATTTCTCAAAGAGGATAGAAACATAATCGGGAGAAATCAAGTCTTACCTTAACAGAGAACAAATTCTTGACCTGTCGAAGAAAACCTTCCGCTGAGAACCGTCGACAACAACAGCAACCGACCCACACTGTGAGAGAGAGAGAGAGAGAGAGAGAGAGAGATGCTCGAGAGAAGATGAAAGAGTGGGGAGGAAACTCCTCCCTACTTTTTGAAGTAGTTGAAAATCCCCCTCTTCTCACAACCACTCCCGATTTAGGGGAGTTTTAAAAAATCTGAATATTGTTTTTTCCCTGGGTCGAGCCTTACGTTCAGAGCTTCACATTCTTCCCCATTTAAAGAATTTTTTCCTCAAAATTTAGAACAACCTCAATTGTACCACTTAACAAGTAAGGATACTTTGCCATCTTCTCCGAGTCGATTTCCCAAGTCACTTCTCTTTCATTATGATTCTTCCACTATACTGGCACCAAAGGTATCTCACGATGACGAAGAATTTTAATTTCACGACCAATAATTTTAATAGATTCCGCCTCATGAGAAATATCCTCATGAACAGGCACCTCGGTGCAAGAGTTCACTTGTGATAGGTCCAATATATATTCCCTCAACATAGAAACATGAAAAACTTTATGGACATAATTTAATTGTGATTTTAAATCTTATTCATAAGACATTGCCTTAACACGCTTAATAATCCAAATAGCCCCAATATACATCTTGGAACTAACTTATTTATTACACAAAAACGACTAATACCGCAACACAGTTGAACTTCCAAAATTACAAAGTCGTCGCTTCTAAACTCTTCAAACAACTCAAACCATTAAACAGTCATGCCATAGTAACTAGAACTTTCTCAATCGTTACATGAACAAAAACAAGGCTAAAGTTTACCTGCAACCCATAAAATCCGAAACTCAAACTATCTTTTTATGGAAAACTAAAAATCGCTCAAGTTTAACTTAGTGATTAATATCTCTGTAGAACTAAACTTAATCAAAACACTTAGATCTTAATGAAGCGTATCACTGAAGGAATACGCAAGATTAAACGATAACCTCCATATTTATGCACCTCAACTAAAACCCATAATAGTCCATTTTCACTGAAAATGTAAGAATTGAGCAGAAAGATCAATTGATTGTGATAACTCAATATCATTGTACATCTAACATATTCTCGATAATTGAATCATAAAACCAATAGTTGCCATACCTTGTTTCTCATACTTTAATGATAAGAGCGTAACAACTTAACATGTTTCAAGTGTTCAATTTCTGACTTGTTAATAATTCAAAATCTAGTCACCCATCATCTACACTTAACTTCAAATTAGCCCTCTTACGCTATTGGTTCAACAATTCAAATGTTTGATATTATCTGTACGACTAACAAAATTTGGTTTATAAACATCTACTAATTTCTTTGTCTGAATCTAAATTCCAGGTTCTATGAATAAACCCGAATGAAAAGTCATAAACTCGTTAGCACTAACTTCCACCTAGTTATATTGGTCATCTTACTTCTGCTTGTCCAATCTCTTTTTAAGCTTTTCATTAAGATTCTACAATTTCCAAACAAGTTGTAGAAATTGAAAGTTGTTACCAAGTTACATACCTCAAATACAGAATCAACCCCAAAAATCAAATATGTCTTACAATTCTTTCACGTTGGATACAAAATTAAAGGTTTGAGGTTATTAACACAGTTTTAATCACCAAAATGACTGCGCATGATTGTACTTTAGAACAATTTCATAACTCTTTACATTCCTCACCTATTACACATTATGACATTTACTTTAAATATTTCAAACTCTAGAATGCAATAGAATATCGAACTTCAAGCCACAAAATAACTCTAATTTTTGCCAACATAAATTCATGAGTTAGGATCCTCAGTCTTGACTACTGAGCTTACAGATATAAATTTCCTCTTTCCACAATATTAAGCATTCAAACTCAACTCTTGATACATCAACATAGTCAACATATAATGAATATGCACATGTTACTGCCAATAACACCGCAATAACCAACTTAAATCTCAGCTCCTCATAAATCAACCAACGGTTTTCCTTTGCAACCAAGCTTAACATTTTTATTCGCAAGGTTACTCAATGATACTAATAATAGACGAAATCCTTGCAATTAAGTGACATCATAATAATCCAAATTCAAGAAATCTAACTTTTCTTGTTACACTTTAGTGGGCCCAATGCTATCATAATTGCAATTAAGTTAGAGGTTAATGAAATACTAACTTAGAATCATTATGCCTGAAAATTTTAACTTTTCATTTAATAGTTTTACTCAAACATATCTAGCTTACAACTGATGCTCTTTAAAAATTTACAACAAAATTTTTAGGTGTTCCACAAGCTCATCATGAGTATCCCAATATTCAATCACTTAGGAAATATTTAACCAAAATAGTTCACAAGGACTTGAAAATTCACTTCCCTATAATTATAACCTTAACATGTTAAACCAATGTCAAAATTTCAAACTTGAATCATCTATAATGAACTCAAAAGGTTGATCACACCTGCATTTCATTAGCAAATTTACTAAGGATAGTCCAACAAGAAATAATTTATGACAAAACATATTGATCATTCCAACAGATCAATAAGTGCATTCCTTCATTTTAATAGATCATTAATATTGATTGTCACTTGATTTAGCTTCAAACACTAAATGAACAAAATTGGAAACAACCATTCCGTTTCCAAACAAATATTAAAACTGACATATCCCTTATGACAAACTAAACATGTGAAACTCATTCCACAATAAATCAATCCGTTGTAATCAAAGTTTATTCACTTCACCTAAACGATCCAATATGAAGCAACGAAAACTAGAGCATTGTTAGGACAAAATAAATACATAACTTAAGCTCACGATAGGGTGGTAACCCTAACAGATCCTTAAGAAGAACGTCAGAACACAGTCATGATTGACAAAAACTAAATTATGTCAAGTAACTCATAGCCACTAATAAGAAGAAACATACCCACTTAATACTCTAGTCTTCCTTGCCACACAGAGAAACATTAATGTGAAAAGAAATATCCCGCGAAGCAACAACTTGCTCGCTCACAATTGAAAAGTCGCACCATCTGCGTAACAATTAAATATGAACTTAAACTCATTTAATCAGTCAAAATTCGAGATTACATCTAACCAAACTATAAGAAAACCAAACGTTCACTGTTTACTTGTGTTCAAAAATCTTATAGCATCATATTGCATTAAATGTAAAACATTTCATCTTCAACTCTTAACGTACTTCAACAAAAGTGAAGATTAAATTCTCTTACCATTAATCTTCAAAAGGATTGTTTTGCCAATCCAATCACAGACATTAAATAATCCAACTAGATAAACATGCCTCAAAGACTTCCCTTAAATTCATTCTTTGTATCCATATTTAATTTCATCACTACATTCCAATCATTTATCATTTTCACTCAAATATTTAACAAAATTTGCTCCAACATTTCAAATAACACCCAAACTTATAATTATAGAGCTAAGCTTGTAAATCTCAGGATAATCATGGTCCTGAAGTGATTCTCAGCCATACAACTTCCTCAGTCGTAATATGAGATTCAAATGTAATATGTCATCTCCACAACTAAGCTTTATATTCCAACAATTGGGAGTTTACTTTCTTCTAAATTATGATCTATTTTTCAATCACTTCACGCACTGAACATTGTCTAAATTTTCATTAATCTTACAGCTTTAACCATATATTAATCCTTAAAAATTTTCCATCATTAACTCAATATGAATTATAGCAAAACAAATCATGTGTTCCACAGACATAATAATGACTTTTAAATTCTTCACTACATCTTAAGCGTTTCAAAATAATCTTCAATCAGATAAACTTTGCTGCAGTTGTTCCTTGAGAAATACCCACTTGAACGACTCCAGACCTTAGACCAACATTCCCAATAACTTTTGTTGAAATCTACACTAGTGTTAAAACGTTCCATATAAGATCTATTCAAAAACTTCTATTTATTGTTTTTGAACTAAAGTCTACAATTGAAGGAAACACTTTGAATTTCCATCTAAAATGAGTTTCTTAAGTTCAAATTTCACAGGCCCACACTTATAACCCAGAAGAGTTCACAGACTCATATGTTCCGAAAAGTTGTTTCTAATAATTTAAAAGAGTACTCCTCATCATTTCTAATTAAATCCAGTCAACTTCAAATTCCTCATGTCTGATTTGAGAAATACTTTCATCAATCAACGAATAACCTCGAGATATCTTTCTAGCAGTATCTGAACACAAATCGATTTTCGTACTTTGTCCTAAAGTACTATCATTTCATTTATGGTATAACACTATCTCTTTTATTAATGTCACTTCTTCAGGATGTCAACTTTGCTCTGCTACCAAAAATTTTGTCATGCCCTAAAGGAGACCCGAGACAGAATAGGGAATGATTCAGCCCAAAAGGACTGAATCGTCCGACCCTCACTTAATCCAACAAATAGCAATGGAAGACTTAAACATTCACGTTACAGATCAGGCCCAAAAATAAAAGTCCAAAAGTGACAATAATATAATACAAATTAACTAATTCTAAAACTAAGAACTTAAAAATAAGGTTTATGGTACAAACCTTTCTAAAATATTGTAAATATCTATATAAATGAGATGAAATAAATTATACGGAAAAAATTCTAAATTTCTACCCCTGAAGTGGCAATGGGGGACTACTCTGATTCATTCATGAAAAAAAAATTCATATTTGGGGTGAGTCGACTAAACTCAGTAGGGATTTATCTTATATTTAACTTTTATGTCATATGAATTTAACGTACTTTTTCAATTAATTAAAATAACAGATTAACATATAAAAGAGATGTTGATGAACAATAATTTAAATAACAAATTTAACGGCGATACTCAGGCGATCGCAGACAGCCAAAAAGACCCTGATCAGGTTTTGGGTTTTGCGCCCAGGGACATGACACATACAACTGTCTCATTACTCTAGTTAACAACAAAAAATAAATAAATGTAAATAATCTGAAAAAGTAAATGTAACGTGCTCAATTTAAATTTAATACTTATATTTTAAGGATTAAGGTGCGTTAAATATTAATAACCTCTACCTCGAACTTTGGGTCAATCAATATCAAGGCCCAACCAGAAATAGCTACTGAAGCCTAACAGCAACAAGTCTGATACTTCTTAAGTTTCAGAATCTAACAATAATTTTACTTAAGAATTATGATTCAAATTTAAAACTAATTAATTAAAATTTTAGGCCAAAGGTTGGAGATCCAAAATAATCCAACAAGATCCCACCCCAAACATCTTAGGAACGATTTGACCAAAATTTGGGATGAAATTCTAAATTTGGGCTAAAATAGTTCATGGATTGACCCAATATAGTATAAGGACTAGGCCCATAAATAACACATGGGCTGGAACCCATGGTTCATTCTGTCTATGAACAGGATGGCCCATGAGCCATATTGGCCTGCAAAGAGGGCGCTCTCTGTCCAATATCCATGGGGGTCGCGACCACTTCCAGTGATTTCCAGAATCACCGATTGAGCGGGGCCAAGATTTTTGGTAGAAACTCTTCTCGTGATCCCGAGCCAAAATTCTCAATTTTTAGCGATTAAGTAGAATCGCCGTTAGCCAAGTATTTGAAAGCTCTGGTCGGGGATTCCTGCCCCACCTCCGGTGCCCCACAACAACTTAGAAACCATCAAAGCGTACACATTCATTTCCAGTACCAAACAATCCAGAATCATCAACAAAGAGTTTCATAAAACTGAAATTTTTAAACTTTACCTGAAAAGGCCCACTTTTCTGACAAGCTACTTCGCCAGGAATGACTTACAATGTTGATATCCAAACTTAAACCCTTAAGAAGTAATTCCGTCTATGAGACCCTGACTAATAAAGGAAAGGACAGACCAAGAAAAGGAAAATGTTGAATCTTACCTGGCGACGAACGAGACTGTCAACCCATCGGAGAACCCACTTCCTCCACACTACAAACTTACGAGAGAAGAACGAGAATTTGCAGAGAGAGGAAAGAGGAAAATCGCCAAGATCCAAACCCTTTGAATAAACCAATTTATCAAACCCAATTTCTCGAAGAGGATAAAAACAGAGTCGAGAGAAATCAAGTCTTACCTTATCAGAGAACAAATTCTTGACTTGTCGAAGAAAACCTTCTACTGAGAACCGTCAACAACAACCACAATTGACCCACACTAAGAGAGAGAGAGAGAGAGAGATGCTAAAGAGAAGATGAAAGAGTGGGGAGGAAACTCCTCCCTGCTTTCTGAAGTAGGGGAAAATACCCCTCTTCTGGCAACCACGCTCGATTTAGGAGAGTTTTAAAAAATCTGAATTTTTTTCTAGGGCCGGGCCTTCCGTTCAGGGGCTTCACAATACTGTTCCGAAAGCTCCTCTATCCACTTCGTCACGGAAGCCATTGGAAGCCACTTCGAGCTCAGTATAACTGTAAAACCTGAGAGTGACATCTTCCACTACTCCATTCTTTCACCTGTTTCCAAAAGTGGTGTCTTCGAAGAAGAAATCCAGTGGCTGTAAAAACGGCAACTGAAACTGCTAAAATTGCGAAGCTGCTTATTAAAATACTCAATTGAAGTCCTCTTCTTCGTCCTCCAACAGCCAATTTTACCTCTTCACGTGATCTCCTTGCAGTTTTGACTATTGTGCTGGAGACCATCTCCTTCTGTTGATTATTTTCATTTCCATATCGCAACGGAACTTCTGCATTTTACACTTCTGGTTTTCGTAAAACACAACTTCACAGTTTGAATCTTTCAGACACTCGTCAGCAAAATCTGTTTTCGAAATCAACGAGATAGTGGATAAGGGTTGTCTGCCCAAGTTACCCTGTTGAATTCCTCTGAAGAATAGAATTGGTCGTTATTTCTTTCACAGCCGTCGCTGTAATTTCTCTTGCAACCCAATTTCTTGTCGTTTTCATCGACATAAACGAACTCAGGAAGACATCGGCAGAAAGTCCCTTGGACGGCGAGAGTACAGTAAGAATTTTAGCCGCAGAGCCCTATTGAATCGCACCCATTTGTGGAAGAAACCCAATCGATCAACCTATCGTCGTCATGGTTAGTGCTCTGGTAATAGACTGTAAGTATTCCAACGGAATCAACGGCAGCGCGGTAGAGATAGTTTTTGTAATCGGAGAGGTTGTTTCTGTCGTTGTTAATGTTTTTAATGTTGGATTTTGTTGAATTGAGAAGATGAAGGTGACCGTTTGAATCCAGTTTCAGACTTACGTCGGATCCTGCGTTGTACGTTACGGTCGACCAGCAATCGTATTGCTTGATTGCTTCAGGATCAAATGGATAGAGTACGAGTTGTCCGTCAGTCTGCATAGACAGCCTAAATTTGCCACTAGATTGATCGGAATTGGAGACGCTGGAGACGAGGTTATGGCCGGACCGTAGACGTTGTCCTGGCAAAATGGTGTCGGTCGGTAGATCGAAGATCTGCCCAATGACGTTGGAATGTGCATCGTAGAGAACGAAGTCGCCGGAGTTGAGAACAGAAGCCATGAACACTGGCTCAGGAGAATCCATTATTAGTTTCATTTGAGCTTCCTTCTGCTGCAAAACAAGCTCTCCATCATCAGTTAGAATTACCTTAACGTCGTCCGACAACGGCGGATCGTCTCTATTTGCTGTCCAAATTACTGTTTTTTGTTTGGTATTATGAACCCAGATTCCGACAGCGAATCCGTTTGCTTTCCGGTAAAACCCGAAGGCGAACTGGCCAGATTCAGAGACCAAAAAGGAGCTTCCGCCATTGGAGAAGGGGGTGGAGAGAGAAGAGCCCAAAGTCATGTTCGAGCTTGTTTGCTGGGCGGAAGAAGCTAAGAACAAGGTGGGCGAAAGAAAAAGGAGGAAGAAAGCGGAAACCATTTTCGACGGTCTCGAGCTATTCTTCTTCCACCTTGTTTCCCCTACGTCTGGATTTCGGTCTGCAATATGAAGGGAACGAACTAGAAGAAACGACCATGGAGAGTCAGATTTGAGAAGTCAAGATCATTCCACGGATCAAGTTATGAAATTCAAACTATTATTGCAGTTGAAGTCAAGGTTACAGACTGACCATCCGTTCAAAGAAGACGAAGAATGGAAAAAACCTTTATTAAATTGTCTTTTAAAACCGATATGGGGGTTGATCAAAATGCACGTCCCTAATTGTTTAAAATTTAAGGGAAAATGGCAAATTAACCATATCAATGATAAGTCGATCATTAATTTATTTTTACTAACAATTAACTACTAAATTATGAAAAAAGTCTCAACAAATATTGTTGTCATGTTTACCGTTAAACGCATTGATTTCGATCTACGGCAGATCTTGTACTGTTTTGCCAAGGATCGATATTTTTAAAAATAATCTTATAATATTGATAGTTCCCCGCAGATCATATTTCATCCACGACGGATTGACTACCATCCGCAGCAGATTTACTATGATCCACTACGGATTGACGATGATCTGTCACAGATTGATAATGATCTGCCGCGGATCATCGTGCGTCATTTTGCGTTCATGTGCCCTACTATATAAGAATCGACTGTACGGTCCTGCGAGTTCACCAAAATATCATCAGCGAACACTCGTACTCTCAGACTTTCGTTCCACACTATTTAATCTCTACCAATGGATACCCACACAAAGAAAATGTCGCTCAAGCAAAAGGGTGGTCCGTCACAGACTTTGCCGCGGCCACAAATAGAAATCACCGACTCGGGTCATGAACGAAGTCAGATTGCAACCGATCTCATTGTGAGTTAGTTATACCACAATGTTTCCACCATGGTGCAAGATACAACACCTGCAGCGGAAGGTGTAACAATCGCAGGTGAAGTTGGAGCAGCCTTGGTGGAAGTTGGAGGACCTGCAGCTGCCCCTATTGGCAGAATTGAAGCACAAGCTGAGGTTGAAGCACAACCTCAACCTCATCCTTAACAACGACCGGCAGCAGTTGCATTATTCCGTTTCCAATCCGTTACAGTGGGGTTCCACTGCCCACTCTTCAGGACTGTCGACACAAAGGAACAGTATGAAGCTGATGTTAAATTGTAATACCGTGTTATTTTCCCCATTTTTCGTAATATTATGAAATTCGTAATTTAAATACATTAAATTACAGAACGACATTTATTGGAGTTGATTTATATCATATGAATGTATGGTTGATAATTGGGAATGATTTAAGTTGGATATGTTAAGTAAAAATTGGTTTATATGGGAGTTGGGACACTTAAGGACGAGATTTCTGTGTCCTAACTGCCCACTGCACATTTGCGGACGATAGCGGATGCTATTGCGGACGTGTTGTCTCGTCCGCAACACATGAAAATGAAGTCTGCGAAGTTTGGTAGGAGGTTCTGCGTCCCAATTGTCTTCTGCGGGTTTGTGGACGGATGAGGACACCTGCAGACGAGGCCAGGCCGCGTCCGATTTGAATTTGCAGAAATTCTGGAGCATTTCGGACGAATGCGGACGCGATGTCCTGTCTGCAAGAGCTCAGGAATGCTTCGGACGAGTGAGAAATGGTTAGGACGAGAAGGGGAGTCGTTCGATTTGAATCTGTACAAATTTTTGATAGTTTAGGACGACTGCGGACAATGGTTCAGACGCCATGTCTCGTCCACAAGTGCAAAATTATGCCTGTGTACAATGAAGTTTGGACGGGTGAGGAAGTGAGGACCTCATCCTGACTCGTCCAAAAGACCCCAGATTCGCGAGGAATCTGCTTTTAAGCTGTCCATTCGCCACTCAAACACATTTCTCCTCCACTTCCGTGACAACCAATATTTCCCCATGCTATGGTTGGTCATCTACAATCATTTTAGGAGTTGATAAATGTCCTTGGTGGATTAATTGATGGAAAGAGGTATGGGTTTTAGGTTTTCTTAATTCTTTTATGTAAAGCTAGGTGTATGATTGAATGCATCATCAATCCACGAATCTTATTGAATAATTGAAAGTTTAAGAGAGTGAAGGAGTGCTGGAACTCTGTCATTTTCGGATTCTTAATTGGTGAAGGAAAGAATTGAGTGAAATTGTGCATTGGAGAGCTTTGTTGCTGAATTTTGGTTGTGCAGTCAACACCTCCGAATTTTAGGTAAGAAATTGAGTAAGTCTTGGCCAATGGAGGCCCTCCACCACAAGTAGAGTCATTGTATTCCTTTGGTTTAATTCTATGCTAATTCCTTGTTGAATGTTGAATGCTTCATTGTGTGAACTCTATGAAATCTCTTTGTTGGAATCTCTTGAGTGTGATTCTGGGAAACACTTGGTTGAGTTAGTTCAATTTGTAAATGATATATGAAAAGGAATTAATATTGAGAATCAATAGATGATAATCAAGTTGTTGGATATCTTGTATGCCTTTGATTATTCTCGATCGATTTAGTTTATTGATTTGAACTCCATTTTGGAGATTGGGAAATCTGGTTAGGACTCGTTAGTTTTAATGTTAATGTTAGTTGTTAATCTTATAGTTGCTATATTCTTATTGTTCATGCTCATGTTTCTTCTTAGTTATTGATGTTTTATTGTCAATCAACAAAGCATGTTATACGTCTCCTTTCGTTGTTTCGTTTAGCAATCTACTGTCAAGAACTCTAAGCATATCTTACGTTTAATTGTTGTTAGGATTGTTAGCCTATGATCAAATTCTTGAAGCATGAAACTTGTTAAATTCGCTGCTATAATTATTAGATCACTGTCAAAATCATAAAGCACATATACTCATCTTTAAATTCTATCATGTGCAATAATTGTTGCCAAAATAACTATCACAAATGCATGTTTTAATTACTAGCATATATTGTTTAATTCCCAGCATGCTAAGTACGAATTAATCGCTGTTATTTCCCTGTTTACACATAGTTAAATTCTGTCAACTAAAGAAGCATGTTAAATGTTTAGTTTTAGCATATGTCATACGTATCTTCGTTTTATTTCACTGTCATACTTAGAATTTTGCTTTCAAAATATAAAGCATTCTCGTATGTCTATTTCGCTGTCAATTTTAGAATTATTGCTAAGTCGTAAAGCATGCTCGTTTGCTTATATTTCGCTATTAAATTTCGTAAATTTTGGAGCATGTTTGTATGTTTTATGCACTATATAGTTACCGATATATTATCGCTAAATTCTGTCAATTTCAAAGCATGTTCGTATGTTTTGTCCGATGTCACATGCGTTGTTAGAATTGTGTTCATTTTATTGTTAGTTTTGCTAAGTGTGAAATACATTAACTCTCTATTGTATTGTTACTGAAATTCCGTGATTGTTTATGTAGTTATTCCTTCCATATTTGGAAATCTTGATAGTATAGACTTGTGATTGTGTTGGATGAATGATATCATTGTATTTCTATTATTCGTATTGCATCATCATGCGTCCATGGTAATAGAAACCTTAGGAAACACCACGAATGGGTTGGTATTCATAATGTGAATAAAATGAAGAAAAAGACATTAAGGAAATTAGTGGTCAAGTTAATGGTTCGGATCTAAGCGGTAGACTCGGATAGAATTTAATCTTCTCGCCTTGGGTTGAAAGCTTGTCTACACTAGGGTGTTAGATGCCGATTTTCCCACCATTACTCGGAAGGGTCCTCTAATCTCCCAACTCGATCCACGAGTAAAGTATATGTAACCGTGAGTAAAGAGCGGTTTGGGACGGATCCCATTCTGACATAACAAGTTAGAGGCATTCATATTGCATATCTCAATTCCTTACTAAGCCTTTGGGCTTACAGTTACTTGTTGGTGTGGGTAATTGTCAAGAAATGATAAATCCCGAAGTGGAGGAGGAGATATTACCCATGGAGGATTTGAGTTATTCGGCAATGTAGACCTGCAAGGTTATAGCTCACAATAATAAATGGATGTTTTATTAAGTTGAATTTTAATTCAAACTTGGGTTTGTAAAACTATTATTACTTTTAAGTTCGAGTGTGTTTCCGCTTTAACTCTGATGAAGTTTTTAATTGGGATGATTTTACCATATGTTTTCATTAAATAAAAAATTTTTTTACACAGTGTATTTTAATAAAGAAAAACGTTTTAAAATATGATGGGTCGTCACATAAACACCATTCAATTATTGTAACTAGAAGAGTAGGCTTCGAGTTATTTGTTGAGTTGAAAATTGAAGAATTTTTTTAGGGGGCTGGCTTAGCCGGTTTGTGCCGATTGGGTTGAAGTTACCATGAGCGGATTGTCAAATTATTTTATATAAATTTGGAACTGTCCACCAAACCATTAGAGGTCTGGACTTACATGTTTGGACGGGAGTTGAGGCTGACTCCCAATGATATTAACATGTTGCTTGAATGTTTGATGGAGGGACCAAGCACGCACTGTTACCATGTGTCTCTGGAGCCATTTTTCATCAGACGAGGAGAAGGTCTGGTAGTACTTAGATTGTTGCACCGTGATCCCGAGATTGGAGCGTACAAGAAGCCAAAGTCCAATGACATGAATGTCATAGCCCAAGTGATCCACATCATCATGATGTACACCATTTTGCCTCGGGATGGACATCGAGATCATGTTAGCTGTAAGAATCTCTATTGCTCGAGAAAGTGTTCAATAGGAAAAAAAGTGGACATCGACTTTGTTATTTTGAGTCACATGTACGAGGTGTTGAATAACCTGGCCAAGAGTCTGCCATTCAATTGACTAATTCAAAGGATTATTGAGCATTACGCAATACCAATCTCGGAGGAGGAGCCGAGAATTGAAGAAAAGGCCACGAACGTCCATTGTTAGGCTAAATTTTATTTTGATGATGACTAAATGTTGTCTAAATTAATGAAATCAATAAGTTGTGTTTTTGTATTATTTGGATATTATGCTTAATGTTTTTATCATAATCTTTATATTCGTATCTATTGAAAATACCCTCAAAATGGGTATTATTAATGTGCTAACATGTTTATCTATGTCTATATAGTGTTGCATATCATTTTGGGACTTAGAATAATTAAAGGGGTGTTTTGGAGTTTGCCTTGGACAAGCTGCGGATGAGGAAAGTCGACCCAAACTGTGTTTTGGTCTATCAGTAGAGTAGCGCTCGAAGCCCGGTCGAGCCCGATTGATGACGATTTGAATCTGTAAGATTCAAGAGCTTTTCGGTCGAGTGGTGGTCGAGGTCCAGTCGAGCCCGGTCGAGGAAGCTTTGAATCTATAAGTTCTCTACGTCTTTACGATCGAGTAGCAGTCAAAGATAGGCGACCAAAAAGTCTTGTTCTACACAACGGGAAGATTTCCAACGGTCAAATTTTTAATGGCTTAATGTGCAACGGCTATATGCGGTCAACCGAAAACATTTAGGTCAAACCAAAAGTGCGCAATCTATAAATATGAGAAGCTATCCACATGCTCTACAACGAACGAACGGAGAATCAAGGCGAAGCCCTGCCAAATTTACTACTCAATTCTAAATCACTGTGAGCATTGTAAATCAAATTCACCCCACCCATAAACTTGCGAGTTATTATTAGGAGAATTCGGATTCGTTTTTAGAGCTTTACTTTCTGAATTTATATCGTGCTTAATTGTAAAGGGTGACTCCTTACGAATTAGTCATATAAGGGTGACGCCCCGAAATAGTCAACGGCACGATTGAACGCCCGTAAGTTCAATCAAAAGGTGACGCCCCGTTAATAGTCAAAGGTTGATGACCCGAAATAGTCAAAGGGTGACACCCTTAGAATTAGTCTTTGTAATGATTTAATTAACACCCATAAGTAAATGAGTTAGTGGATCTCCAAGTGGAACTTAGAGAGCGGACGTAGGCGGGTTTACCGAACCACGTAAATAAATATTGTACACCTCTCTATCCCTTACTCCTTAGTTTATTGCATATATTTGTGATTGTTTATTTAGTTGTATACGATAAATCACTTAGGGATTTAGAGAATTTATATATCACACGAAAAAGTTAGAAACGTTATAATCACTCCCCTTCTATAGGCGTATATCAATCCCTCAATTGGTATCAGAGTGGGTATTTAAATTTTTTTTGCGCGATATTGTGTTGACTGTGCACATTGCTAAAATTTGTTGATTTGCATCTGTTTGAATAAATTTCCTTGTTGAATTTAATTGTTGAAATTTATTTGAATATCATTGATTAGAAATTTTATATATATGCATATTATGGATTCCAATATGTTTGT
>CM039468.1:50886347-50927031 GCA_022433065.1 Begonia loranthoides | reverse complement strand
TCTATAGGCGTGCATACGATCCTTCAGTCCACAATAAATTGAAAGTGGATCGAATGAGGCTCAGTAAAGTTAAAGGGGTATAGGTATGCAAGACTCCATCCAAGCTCGCCCCAAAGAAGCAAGCTATAGTGCTCCAGTCGCCACCCCACCCCCTCATAAGTTTTAAGGCCTCCACCTCCCTCAATGGCTCAGCCTCCAGGCCCCTTAAAGGAACAACCTCCAGCATCGCCTCTACAACACATGGAGGATGATGCTTCACTGCCGATGACTCCACCCCTTCCTCAGACATCTCATTTTACTTCGATGCCTGAGGAGATTTTTTACTAGATGTGCAAGATGGAGGACCGACTTGTCCAGATGGAGGACCTCTATCAAATGGGACTGAACAGAATACAAATAATGGAGGAGCACCATCAAATGAGGCTACTCCAAATGCGAAAATGGGGCTACTCCCAATGCAAAAAATGGAAAAGCAACTTCAAATGGGGTTGCTCTAAATGCAAAAAATGGAGGAGCAACGTCAAATGAGGCTGCTCCAAATGCAAAAAATGAAGGAGTGAGTAGAGAAGCACCATCATGAGATGTTGGTAGCATTGCAGAGAATGAGGCAGCAAGTATCCCCTCCTCCATCATCTCTAAGAGCCTCTCGAGTAGGCCCCTCTAGTAGTCTCTCCAGTGGCCTCTCCATTGTCCTCTTCAGCAACGAAAGACACAAATTGCTTATAAGTTATTTACTTTTTATGCAAAGTCCATTATTCACTTTATTTGTATATGACATAATAACGTGTCTGAAATTTGTAGCACAATTTCACTCAGAGGCGAACCTGCTCCTGCTGCCGTGCTTGCCAAGGTGCAGGAGATAGATGCGTCGGGTAGATCGCAGCCTCCGCCACTTAAAACTATGTGCATGGTATGTCTCTTGTCAATGTTTTTTGCAGCCAAGTGAACTGATGGATCTTTTCAAGAAGCTTGTTGCTGGAAATACTAGGAAGAACTTGGAGACGTGCACAATTCTTTCGGGAAAGCTGGTCCAAGATGAATACACCATCACTAAGATCATCTTCCCACAGCAAGAAGGGACGAGAAACACAGTGAGAATTACGTTATGTTACATTAAGTAGTTTAGAAGGTGTTATCTTAGTACTCATCCGTGTATTGCGTTATTTGTATTCAGTGTTATGCGATGAACGAAAAAGAATACTTCGAGGTTCAAGACCAAAAATCGCTAATGACAATAGGGTGGATTCACGTGATCTCACTTTTCCAGTTTGTCGTTCATGTTTCAACAGTTCTAATGTGTGCTTCCTTTGCATTTCAGTCACACCCAAAACAACCGTGTTTTCTGTCGTCCGTAGACCTGCACACTCACTTCCCTTACCAATTGTTGCTGCGGAATCAATTGTGATTGTCGTAGCACCAATGGACAAAGAGTGGTATATCTTTTCCCTTGTGTAGATTCATATTACTTTATGCTTATGTGCTAATTTTTCCCTTTGTATTTCAGCCTGCATGACATCTTTCGATGTAGGAGTGAGGGGTTGGGGATGAAAGACTAAAAACAAGAAAAATTCTTGCAAAATTTTCAATTTTTTGAAAGAGAAATTGAATCAAACCATTTCATTCATCATCAATAAATGCTTCAACTTCACAAAAATGCGGTACAATTCAGCTCTCAGAAATCTCTAGGGTTTGCTAATCGCTGACAAAATCACTAAGAAAATTGCGATGAGTGTAGTACTGCCGCACAATGATCCGCGGCGGATCATTATCAATCCTTGGTGGATCGTCGTCAATCCACGTTGGATCATAGTAAATCTGCGGCAGATGGTAGTCAATCTGTGGTGGATGGTATATGATCTGCGGTGGACCATCAATATTATAACATTATTTTTAAAAATATCGATCTGTGGCGGAACAATACACGATCCGCCGTGGATCAAAAGCAATGCGTTTAACGACAAACGTGACAGTGATGTTTACGGGGACTTTTTCCCATAGTTCAGTTGTTGATTTATTAGCAAAAATAGGTTAGTGGTTGACTTGTCATTGATCACAAAGAACGATGGTTGATTTGTCATTTTCCTAAAATTTAATCATGCAGATTAAAACTCAGCCAATCTGTTTCAAAGGAACCAAATTGACCAATTTTAATGGCGTTCATTTGTGTGTTAATTCAATTTAAAGCCTAAAAGCTTTTAACTCGTAGCAAAAGATAGCAATAGGCAAAGCTTGACGCAAGAGGGAGAACCAAAATGTCATCTTTGAAGTGATCTCACTATTGCTTATATTGACAAATAAACATCATTCCAAATAAATATTTTCCCTTGTCTGTCGTTCTTCCATGCAGAATGTCATACATCATTCTGCAATAGAAAGACATGGTTCATCTGCCTTATAAATTCACACTGCACTCAGAGTGATTGCCTCAATGATTTTTTCAGCAATTATTGAACTCTAGAGCTTTCCGAGAGCTGAAGTGTACCGCATCTAGACAAAGTTGAAGCATTAGTAATTGTTGCTCACTAATGGCATCCGGGAGTGATCAAGAATCCATTAATTGCCATTGGAAGTGGTGTTCATGTCGATAGACTTGGCACATGATGTTTGTTCATTTGGAGACAAAGCTGTTATAGTGGTGCATTTCATTTCAAAAACTTTAGAAGATGAGGAGCTTCGTTCATTGTGCAAATCCAGTGACGAAGACATAGGCAATAGTAGGCTTCAACGAGCACCACAATCGGAATATTCTTTCACTAGTATATGTATAGGCAAAAAGTATAGTTCTTTGAACTAAATTAGATAAGAAATCGTGGTTCATGTTAACCTAATTGACATTAGGCTATTGTTTTGATGATGATTGTTTATTTGATTAATAAGTTATTTATTATGAATTTGATGAATTAAGTAAATACGTTATTGTTTTTAATTAGAAATACCATTAATATAGGTATTAATGTTTACCAACGTGCTTGCTTAAGTCCATGTAGCTTATAGGTTGATCATTGAGACTTAGAGATTGAAAATTGGTAAAAAATGGAGTCTAAGTTGACTAAGCATTGTGCGCAGTCGACCAACTTTAAACAGAATTTTGAAGGTGGTCAAATTACCGGTCGAATGAAATCAAATAAGAGAGCAGCCAGTTTTGGAGATTACCTTGAAGCAGTTGACAAGAGATGAATAGGTCGACCAGTGTGACAAACTGAAGTCAAAATTGGACGATCGAAAGCATATTGACTGTATTCCAATGGTTGGAAAGGCATCGACCAAAACAGGGGTGGTCTACCGCTCAAGCAGAGTCTAAATAGTTTAAGAACTCCGAATTGAAGATTAACCAAGAGAGAACCATACCGAAATGCTGCCAAAATTTTTATCAATTTCTATAAGCAAATAAAGTGCTTACTCTAGCTTTGTCATTTCTAAACTTGAGAGTTTACCTTTGAGAGCTTAGACTTTATATTTGTATTCTTAGTTTTACTCTATTTATACTCAAACGGTAATCGCAAGGGTGACGCTCTGAGAATAGTCATTTGTAAAGGTTTGATTGACACCCGTGAAGTCAATCATCACTAACTAGGGAAGTTAGTAGGTTAAGGATCTCTAAGTGGGAAACTTAGAGCGTGGACGTAGGCAGAGTTGTCGAACCGCGTGAACAAATTGGTTGTCTCTCTCTATCCCTTACTCTTTATATTTATCATTGGTTGCATCAATATTTGTGTTAAATCACTTAGGGATAGATTCATTAATATCACACGAAAAAGTTTAGCTCACCTAATTCACACCCCCCCTCTTAGGTGCGCGTACGATCCAATAAATCATGTGTTAAAGAATAGATACGAGATAAAATTTATGCATAGTGACTCTCATCGGTTGAGGGTCGCTTACCAGGAAAGATGCACGACTTAAAAATGCAAGATGAACTGATGTTTCAAATAAAGAGCTCTAACAACATTCACTTGCTCAAGAAAGATGGAAAACCGTCATGCCTTAGCCAAAAGGGTGGCAACACATTACTTGAACAGATTCAAAAGTCAGGCCGACTGAGACCATTCTTCCATAATTGAGACAGTCATGAAGCATTTTAATGTGAACATTACAGCCAGCCTTGCCAGAAGGGCAAGAAATGCAGTCCAAAAACTGAATGAAGGAGATGACAATGAACAATACAAGCTTTTAGAGATTCAGAGAACTAATTATAGATGCTTACTAAGGGTGGAAATCCGTTTGGTTCGAATCGAGTAACCAAACCGAACCGAATGATTTAACTCGGTTCAGTTTGGTTTTAAAAGGCAAAAAACCGAATTTAAAACCGAACCGAATATAACTGAAATCTTTGGTTCAGTTCTCGATTTTAATGAAGAAAAACTGAGTAAAACCGAACCGAACCCAAATAAATATATACCAACCCATTTAACCTAATTCCAATAGTCAAATATTTACTACTACACTTTACAATTTTTTTTTACAAATTTTTCATAAATAATCAAATTATAATCAAATTATTTATATGATTCTAATTTAATATAAATATTTAAAATAATAAATTATGTGAATTAACAAATGAATGACATATAAACAACATACTAAATATTGTCTACACTATTTTGAAAATCCCAATTTTTTGGTTTTTTCAAAAACCGAACCAAAAAATCACAAACCAAAAATCGAGGTTCGGTTTTTTATCGGTTTTCCAATGAATTTGGTTTGGTTTTGATTTTTTATTTTAAAAATCGAACCGAGTTAGTTCGGTTTCAATTCACTATAAAACCGAACCGAACTGAACCGATTCTGCCCCTAATGCTCACTGCGTGTTCAGTTAGAGAGGATTGATCTTTCACACAGTCCAACATTCAAAAGGATGTACATATGTTTGTGTGCATGTAAGATGGAGCTGTTGAACTGTGGTAGATTAGTTATTTGCTTAGATGGTTGCCACTTGAAGGGATTGTGTTTGAGCCAGCTACTCACTGCTGTTAGCATTGACGAGAATGATGAAATTTATCTGATTGTTGTAGTAGTGGTTGAAGCAGAATGTAAGGATTCTGGAGCTGGTTTTTATAATTGTTGCTTGCGGATCTGAACTGTAACATCCCATATTTTTCTCTTTCTTTAAAATAAGTAAAATTTAAAATTTTCTTTTCGTAAAAACATCAAAGTATTCTTTCTTTGTAAAACCCAATCGTTAAAACTCTTTACTTTCACTTTTATCAGTTTACTTTCATCTTTCTCAGTTTACTTTCACCTTCCTCAGTTTCCTTTCAGAAGTCATAACATTCTTTATAGGAAATGGAGCGGAATAAAAACAAAACATTAAAGAATAAGAAATAAGTTACAAAACTCTTTTTCAAATACTTTCCATTTAATGCTTTAGCCCAGCCAGCCACAAGATCCACCCGTGCAAATCCTTCATCAACTGTTTTTAACCTGTTCACCTGTTTTTCGTTCGTATCTGCATCACAAGACCTAACTAATGAGCCTAACGCTCAGTAAGTGATAAAATGAAATGCAATGCATAATGCAATTTAAGCCAAGAGTGCATACATGATAAACACCGTGGGATCATGAGAAAGTCGGTTGCTCCACAAAGGAAATATATATATATATATATATATATATCAGGGGTTTCCTAGGCCGTATACACTCTTTTGTTACGAGGACGTTGGGGATTTCAGAACAGGAAGCAATGAACCCTAGTATCCCATGTCGCTAAACTAAGGGCTCTCTAATCCATCCAACATGGATCTATATGACAATGAGACGTCATTGTTTTCCCGAACCCCCACACGCCTATTTACATAGATTATTATGTCATACAATATGCACGTGAATTCATACAATCCTATATGCAATAAATGTCTAATAAACATATCATTAAAAGAACCTAAATCTAGTAAACACACAGCATACAATCCTAATTCTTGTGATATAGGGTCTGAAGACCAAAACACAATCAATATCAACTTACCTGGCATCTATAGCGCGTTTCTGTTTCTTCTCTCTTCTTTGTACCTTCAAAAACATATAAATCACGTCTTATCAATCTTACTTCTACAACTTAACACTTTCACTATCTGAACATGGACAACAGAATAGCAAACCTCACAATGTTGCTCATTCCATCAATGTGACAGGATAAAGTAACTTTACAAAACCAAATAGTATTTTATCAGAAAACCATATTTCCCACATCAGAGTAGAGAACCAGTTAATGGCTATTGTAACATGAAATTACCGAGTGAATACAAGTCATCTTCATATTTCCTTAATCATTCAAGACTTATAGTCAACAACGATGTACAGGACATTATTCACTTTTTACAATGCTTTGTCTTTGCACAAACAAGTATTTCACATCCACATATAGCAATAACCAACATTACCCATGTCATCCTATAATTATGCCTTAGCAAGTTAAGATACTAGTCATCTCCAACTTTTCAGTGACAACATAATACATTCCAATCAACTAAAGCGTCTCAAAGAGTAGATCATAATCATAATTGACAGAACAACCATCAACAGAAACTAACAAAGTCCAAGCACACAACCCTCAGGCACATATCCATAACTCCGCGTAAAAGGCTATATAAATGACTTTGTAATACCTGTATACTTGAAACATGCCCAAAAGCAGCAACACATCTCAACACGACCTCCAAAAGTTGTCATCAGTTTGGTCATTCACCGGCATGCTCTTCGTCCATTATATAATTTGCAGCAGGTCACCAACAGAAGAACAAGACAACTTGTCACAATCCAAAACCAATCCAACATAGCAACAGATTATTCAAATTTAACAAAGGCTACCCACCCTTCACTCCATACAGACAACCTTAACTTAAACCAAAGAACAGAGAATTCAAGTCCTTACACAACATTAATCCATAAAACATGAAACTTCCTTCTGTCTTACGCATCACAAAGACAGAACAATACTTGCAATCAAACCATCTATTTAAGAATCAGGCCCATAATAGTTGACTTCAAGAAATTTACTCCATAACTGATGACAACAAAAGCATAAGCCCATGAAATCTGTAAACAGATAGAGAACAGATTCTTACCACAATATCGGGACAGCCAAACCCACCATCTCCAACTGATCCCTTCACTGCTGAAATCCAGAGTAGTTTCCACCTTCATTTTTCCATCTCTCAGGCACAACTCTCCAACTTCTCCTCTATTCGTCCTCTAGAGTACAGAGAAGAATTCTCTATTGAGTCCAAGAAAGCAGAGAACAGAGCCTTCCTTCACACTCTGTAACATTCCAGACTTCACCCGAGGAACAACACCCAGGAGCTCCTTTTTCCTATTCCTTCTCTTCTGTTCTTTCTCTAGAGCATTCTGTGTTTCGCACACACAGGAGCTTTGTCTTTATTCTCCATTGCCAATCCTCATACAGAGACACATCATCCATATGTGGAAGCATTTACCTAAGAATTACGTGGAGATTGCTAGAGAAGTGGTGGAAGAGAACCAACTCCGATTCAGTCCAGCACACGTACAGGTCACGGTTCAACCACCCCTGCCATCACTAATTCGTCCCGGTCATTACCACCGTCACCAATCCATCCATTGTAGCGTCCGTTAATAGTCGAGTTACTAGGCATTAGTAGCATAATGCATACCTCAAACCACCACGAACGGAATCGCAGCCCGCGATCCACATGCTTCACTGCCAGCTCGGACACTCTAAGCCCTAGCTCGTAATCGCATGCCGTGAACCTCGCCGTCCGACGCACATTCGCCTGCCGGTCGGCGCATCCCATCGTTCACCCTCTCCACTCGATCGCTCGCTCCCTCATCGCCTCGCTCTCCTTCTCTTCGTTCCCTCTCTGCTTCTCTCCCAAATGGATGAAGGCCATTTAGCTTAAATGCAAACCGGTTCAGGAGGAACTGGTTCACTCTCCCTCAATTTCACTTTTTCATTTAATTTCATTTCCTTTAATTAATTCATTCATTTAATCTTCACATATTAATTCTAATGAATCCCACTTTCTTTAACCTTAATTTCCTAAATTATATCATATTGATTACGTCATTAGTAATGGCATAGTAATATGCCCAATTATTTTTCAATTTATCATTTTGCAATTCCGATAAAAATTCAGGATATTACATGAACACCCTGTTTGACAATGGATGGACAATCATTTTTGATTGACAAAAGGTACAGTTGATTGCTTTTGCAATCTATATTTATGTTTTGCATTGTGTACAAATGTTTGACTCAGACTGTTAATTTTTGTGGGGGCTGGTGCCAGCTATCAGAGAGTTTGTAGGGTCAGTGGAGCATCGTTTTTACATCCAACACCTGTATGCAAACTTCCAAAAAATAATTTAAAGGCAAGTTGTTCAAGGATGCAATGTGTGGTGCTTCTAAGGCCACAATATCACTACACTTTGAGAGAGAGATGAGAAAACTATTTTTGATTGACCAATCAGCCCACGCATATCTAAGAGGAGTAAATACGAGATTTTGGTCGAAACATTCCTTTAGCTCGATCCAAAAGTGTGACATAAGCCTGAACAACTTGAGTAAGTCCTTCAATTCCTGCATCCTACCAGCTCGTGACAAACTGATTCTCAATATGTTCAATATTATAGGAAAAGACATCATGTGTAGGATCATTAATAAACATAAAAAGATAGTACATTCAACGGAGTCAAGTGCATGTGGTAGTCACAGGTCCAGAGGCAGAAGCGGTAGAGGAAGCTCGTTGGACACATTTATGGGTTTCACAATTCTCGATATAATTCTTGAGACACAGGTGAGCACATTATTATGTTTACATTTTCATGTGTTATTTTAACTATGCTAATTTATTTGCAATGTGATTATACAGAAGTATGTTGCGCAAGGTCCACAAACAAAAACAAACACAAATGTGTACCTTAACCTAGATTAAATCGTTGTAATGCACATGTACATTAAATAGTTGTAATGAACATATTAATTGCTTGTTATTGATGATGAAATTGTTTGTTGATGATGAATGAAATTGATAATGTGTTATTAAGTATAAGTTGAGAAAATTATAGATGGATTATAAGATAGGGAATGTTTAGTATGAAAATGTAATTTTGGACAAAATGTGGGCGTCCACATGTGAAAACACACGTTCTAGACTGGACGATTGGAATTGAGATAGATTAGAATTTGCTAGCCTCTGGTAATTTTGGAACCAGATTAAGCGTCAACATTTCTTCATGAAAAGATAACGTTCCGCTGCGAAAAGTATACCTTTCGCCACAAAATGTCATACTATCATGACTCGGAGGTGAGCCGGACAAAACCACCAGGTCAGGCAACCCGGTCCTCGTGAAGAACAACCCGATCACCTAGCCCAAGACGTGAGTTTTAATGGAAGACTTATAATTCGACCCAAAAGGTATGGGCCTTGGTTTGTATAATGACCACAAGAAAATAACGATGCATAAATTAAAATGAAATCCAAGTATTGTGCAATAAGTCCAAACCAACAATATTAAGGTTTACAGACCCAAATGTAAATATCCTCACCAAATAACACTAAATCGCTTAAAAAGAAATAACATAACACTTCTGCTTCTGATCCTTAGCTGCTCTTGCCCTTACCTGAAGTTTTGGGGGAAAAGTCGTTTGGGGTGAGTGACTAATTTAGTAAAGTATAGCTATACTAAATGCACCTTAATGCAAAACTGATTTTTCTCAATTTTCGAAAACATGGTCATGTTTTTCTTTTTATCCGTACACGAAATTAAATCATTTCAAACCTCTTTATCTTTTTATCAAACCGGCTCATGGCCCTCGATGTGGCTGCATAAAAACCCACTGTGCACATAGACAACTATATTGTAGAAATATGCCATCATCATTTTCCGTACGAAAACGTCATCAGTGAAAAGGGATTGTCACTCAGGGATCCATCCGACACTCATCATAGAATAGGTGGTCGCCCGTTGATGATAGCACCTAATGAGGTAGAAGAAGTAACAATGACGGCGATCCGTAGATCCAGCACGTCACCAGAGTTGCCGGCTAACTAGTCAGCGACAACACAACTCGTACGATCATATACACGGATGAGGTTGTCGATGATGGATTGCTTCTCAACTAAATACCTCAATGTCCCAAATTAATGAGGGTTACCAACAAAAAAGCTCAAGCCGTCATGCCATCCGCTAAATGAAACGGTACTATGATAGGCAAAACTCAGCGATAAACAACCTGCCAACTCCGTGTGACAAAACCTCTACCAGATTTAGTGACTTGCAACCCAAGGAAGTGTCATCACTTTTCCATCTCTATTTCCAACTTTCAAGGCTTTAAACCTGAGGACATGTCACCAATGCCCCATTCCCCTTTTCACACGTACAAACAATCATCCTTCATGCAGTAGAAGGTTTCCACGGGATAGCCTTGATGCTTTAGCGCTAGAGTGCCTAAAGTATCAAGGGGATTCATCCTCCGATATGCACAATAATTTCAAACCATGTATGAAAATTAAACGTGAGAAAACATACGTATATAAAAATCGACGTGTTGCCAAAACAATCCTATTCATTTTTCAAATGTGGTATCCCACAAAATAATCATTTTGAAAATGAGATGCAAGGTAATTCTTCTTGAAGGGGTTCTTTTTTCTTTCATCAAAGAAGACATGTTCCAAATTTTAGATTCAAAGCTTATAAAACGAAGGGAGTTATAGGCTTCCAAAGACGGACCGAGACAAGGGACGATGGAAATCGAAGAACGGATGTCCCTCTTATTTCAGACGTTCAAATCTATCTTATTTTCCTTTAGTGATTGATGAGCCCTCGGTACAACAGACGTCCCTATCCCTATAACGGACATCCCTCACCGTCAAATGGACAGCCCTCGGCTAATAATGGACGTCCCTCACCCAAAAAAACAACATCAAAATTAAAACAAACAAAATAAAAAAAAAAAACAACAAACAGATATACAATAACCAATAACCAAAACAAACAAACAAAGATACAACAACCAAAACCAAAACAAACAAATAGATATACAAAATCTCAACTACACAAATGTAATTTAACAATTATTTTTTCGTAGGTTTTGAAGTTTTTACGGATTTTGCATTTTTTGCATCTTTTGCAGTTTTGGCAAGGTTGTCCCAGATATCGACAACCTTGAACTGCAAGTCGGGGTTCATCTCGACATGAGTGGTGTGCTTGAAAGGTCATCCGGTTCGTGTGAATCGTGAAGATGGAAGCCTTGATGTAGACATTGGGCAATCACGACTCCCATAAAGGGTGCGAGACTTGAAATATGTCATGTGGGCTACAATTGAGAGGCGAAATTATTTTGTCACTTCTTTCAAAGTGCATGTTGGGAAAATATACCATTTTTTATCTGTAGGTGCCATGAAAATTGCAATTGACTCCAGTAACATCACTTGGTACCTATATTGTGTGTGCAAGTCAATCGATGACATGAAATATGATTGTTTCGAGTGTGTCTGAAATAAAATCCATATATTATACAAGGAAAAAAAATTGTATGAATGAATACAAATGCCCCACATGGATCCAACCAAGAGTCAGCACTCCCTCTTCTAACCTTAAATATCTCCTCTTCATTCAATGTTATGCACTGCATGTTAAGAATGCGATATATTTATTTGTTTTCAATAACAACGTCTTAAACATTGGTTAAACATTCTTACCCAGTCTGAACTTCCTGATTGCATTGGAATGAGGAGGGTTGTTATTGAACATACATCTTTACTCTGAAAAATGACAACATGCCGCACAATGTCTTCAGCATACAATCAAAATTGAGAATAACTTTCCAATCATATTGTTTCTTACCCTAGAGCCGCAAAGTATACCACACGTCTTCTTGTCGTTCTTGGTGTTTGTCTGTGCCAATTTGATGAACTTGTCCATCAACTTCACAAGCTGCAATGAAAAATCAGTTAGTGTAAATTCAACACATTGTACAAAACCAAATTAAAGATATACCACTTATACTTTTAGCAGTGAAGCAGGCCTTAGAATTGCTTTCGTCGAAGGAGGACCCATTGACAATATCTTCTGAACTTTGGCAAGGGTTGGAGGAGGGAATGGTTGCCGGATGATAGGAGACCTACACAATTGTAACACATTGTTAATCAACAGTACTAATGCATTTATGGAAAGGGCTTGTAAGCTAAAAGACATACTTTAATCCGTTCGGACTAGCATCGGACGATGCAAGAGAAGCTGATGGAGGAGCTGGCTTGGCTGCTGGAGGAGCTAACTGGGCTTCTTTCATCTAGAGTATAGTGGCATGAACCTTGTCAAGTTGCCTCTCCTGTCTCTCAAACTTAGTGACAAGCCACTGCCACCTCTCCTCACTGATCAATACGTAAGGCAAGGACTGAGGAGGGAGATGAACAAAATCGTCCTCCACCTCCACGAGATCAGAAGGCTGTGCAATCGACATCCACGGAATTAGTGCAGTCAACGTCGAAGGAGAAGGTGCAGCTGACATTGAAGGAAGTTGTATAGCTGACTTTGATGGAGGAGGTGCCACCATGTAGAAGGAGAATGTGCAGGCTGGGTGGAGTGAGTGTCCACATCTTTGAATACCCACTCCACTCCTACTTTGTGCATCCCCATTCGAGCCAATGTCACTTGATTGTACATGTCAAGTGTCTTTTCATTGGTTTGTCACTTCTTGGAAGGGACAACCAACCCGCTCTGCTGTCAACGATCTTCTGAATGAGCAATTATAGGGGAGATTCTTCCTGGACTCTTTAGGATTGCCTTCATTTGATTAATAATGACATAGACAACATTGAATCTCTTACCATTGTAGAGCTTCTCCATCACATAGAGATCCATGCAGCTGACAAGGTCTCTATGTCTATCTCGGGACAAAATTGTGTGGGTGATCATGGGATGGATGACTCTTGCTTTAGCATTCAGGTCCTTTGATTTGGGCGGGAAGAAATATTCAACGACTTCAGGATTGTGAGCCAATTGTTTCAACAATGCCAGACCTTCTCCTTGTTTTACAAAGTCTAGGTTCTTAGATAAGTGGAAATACTCCTCCATCGGCTCCTTCGTGGAGCATCCAATAAGCTCATCTAACTCCTTAAGAGATAGGCTAATCTATTTCCCATATAGAAATGTCATCAGCCCAGTAGGGCTGTCCAGCTCCAAATTTGCGTAAAATAATTTCACAACCCTCTCATAATAATAGCCCCCATCGTGTACAATCCACACATATCAATGCGTTCAAAAATTTCCTTTAATTAAAAGTAAGCAAACGCATTGAAATCTACCCTCCTAGATATAATTACGGCACGGGGTATAACGTCATTTCCTTTCCCTCATTTCTACATCGGCTGAGAAGAAAAATCAAGATGGAGAGAGAGACCGCGGCTTTTGCCAGGGAGAAAGAGCTGCGCGACGGATCGATCTCGGCGACGAGCTCGGGCAACTGGGCGACGACGAAATCGCAGCTTGTGAGCCTCGTTCGGAAGAGGAAAACCCGAACGTTCCAAGCGGGTGCCGGCTGGGGAGCTTCGTGAGCTAAGGATGAACTTGGGTGACAGTGGCTGATTCGTCTGAGGGATTCAGGAGGGACAAAGCTCTGGCAACACTAGTAGCTCCAAACCAAGAAAACTCGAGAGGGAGAGAGAGACCGCGACTAAATGATTTTTGCGAGGGAGAAAGAGCTGCGCGACTGATCGATCTCGGCGACGAGCTTCGGGCAACTGGGCGACGATGGAACCGCAGCTCGCGAACCTCGTTCGGAAGAGGAAGACCCAAACGTTCCAAGTGGGTGCCGGCTGGGGAGCTCTGCGAGCTAAGGATGAACTTGGGAGACAGTGGCTGATTCGTCTGAGGGATTCAGGAGGGACAAAGCTCTGGCAACAATAGTAGCTCCAAACCGAGCCTGCCTTCTGATTTTGATGAGTAAAAACAGAAAATTTGTTTCTGTTGGTGAGAAATCTTCAGGTGGGTTCTTTTATTTTGAGTTTTATATTCTGAAATCGTTTCTGGTTTTTTGTGGTTGGTCTCTATTTCTTGTTAGATTTCCTACTTCGATTTGGGACTAGGAGTCTGATTCTGTTCTATTGAGTGAAGGATTTTAGTTGAATTTTTGTTTAGATAATGGATGCCAATTTGGTTCTGTTTCATTGTTGAATTGAATGATTCCTGCATATTAGCTATTTTGATGAGAGAATGTCGAAGGAAAATGCCCTGTTTAATTTTTGTTATGCTGAAGTTTTCTAGTTGTTGGGTTCTGTTAAGTTGAACTTTAGGTTCCTGCATTGAGTGTGCCTTGTAATTGGTTGTCTATTGGTGCTTTGTCTGATTGGACTTGCTCCTGTTTAGGAGTTGGGAATTATCCAGGTATATGGCTTGTGAGATTGAAGGAGAAAATCTCACCAATGGATTTAATTTGTTATGGATTAGCTGTAGTTCTTATTAATAGAACTTAGTACTAGAGTTTTTGCTTCAATAGTGGATTCCAACCATGTTATTTCTACTATTTTGATGCATTGGTTTTGGAATTCTGCTTTTGGGAAATTATTTGGTTCATCGTTGTTTTGATTGATAAATGTCATTGAGATATTGTCTTGCTGCTTGTCTGTTTAAAATTGGTTCTTCGATTTAGTTTTGGTTGGGTTATCCTCAATTTAAATGACTGTTTTGAGGAACATCTTAGGTTAACTAGACTCTGTTAAATTAGATTGTGGTACTCTATCCTCGTTACTGTTAAATGGATGTTTATAGGAATTTATTCTATTTAAATTTGGTTTGGGAGTTTTCATGGCCATATTGGATTTCCTATTTCTGTTGGCTGTTGAGTCTGGGTGGTCGTGAGTGTGCGGTTGACAATTGACGTATCTCGTCGACACTAGATGGCATGGTTGATTGTTGTTGAGTGTTGAGGTTGGAGATTCTGTTGGGATTCCTTGATTTGGTTTCTAGCTAAGGATCTTTGATGTAACCTTAGAAATAGTCTTGAATTCTAGTTTTGTTTAAGACTTGTATGTTATCCCTTGTATGATTGATAAGATGTTGACACCGACCTTGTTGTAGGTTCTGGAGATATCAGATATTCCGACCTTTTGCTTACGATAGCGCATGGAGTGTGATTGTCGGTAAGCGTGTCTTGGTCGCCATCAAGAGAGAGAACTTTATACTTTCTGCACTGCATTGCATCATGGTTTTCAAAACTAATATTTTGTGGGCTACTACACCTAAAAACCCGATGGGGACTGTTCAACAGCACATCAATTTTTATTATTACTATGTTTTCTCACGTTTACATTACGTACATGATTTACTGCTGATACTTGCATAGATATTGATGATGTGATTTTTGTAACTGTGTTTAGGGGATGAATTCTCTTGATGCTTTAGGTACTCTAGCGCTAAAGAATCACAAGGTGATCCTATCGACCTTCGATTACGAGAAGGTTTGACATTGGTTATGTATATTAGAAGGATAAATCCTCTTGATGTTTTAGACATTCTAGTGCTAAAGCATCACGAGCCTATACCCGAAATCTTCTATTGTGAGAAGGTTTAATATGTACATCGGGAGGATGAATTCTCTTGATGCTTTAGTCACTATAGCTCTAAAGCATCACGAGGCTATCCTTGTGCAATCTTCTACTGCGTGAAGATTGGTCGTTTATGTGCTAAATGACGATGGGGAATTCATGACATGTCCTCAGGCTAAAAGTCCTAGAAGTGAAAAAATATAGGTGGGGCATTGGTGATGTGTCCTCAAGTTGCAACTCCTTAAAGTTGTCAATTCGGATGGGAGGGTGATGATGCATCCTTGGGTTGCAAGCCCCTAAACCTGATCATGGTTTTGTCACACGGAGTTGGCTGTGTTGTCACCCGCGAAGATTTTCCTATTACAGTACCGTTCCATTTGGCTGGTTGGCTGGACGACTTGAGCTTGCTCTTTGGTAACCCTCGTCAATTTGGGACACCAGGGTCTTAGTGAGTGGGGGTCTATCGTGGGGCAACCTCATCCGTTACTGCTATAACACGAGTTGGATCGACGCGGAGTTCTCGTCCACAACTCAGGTAATGCGCTGGACCTTTGGATCGTATCGGTGGTGGCTACGGCCCGTAGGTACATCTGAGAGGTTATGCGAGTTGTGGCGTCACTGAGTTCTCACCGATAACTCGGGGGACATGCTGGATCATCAGATCGCCGTCATTGGTATTCTTTCCTACTTCATGAGGTGTTGCTATTGGCGGTAGCCACCTTTCTCTGACTTGTGCTGGGCAGTTACATGAGTTGTGTTGTGGCGGACTGGTCTGTCGGAAACTCTGGTAATGCGCCGGATCTTCGGATCGTATCGGCAGTGGTTACGACCCGTCGGCACATTCGAGAGATCATACCATCTTTTGATGACGAGTGACAGATGGGTCTTTGCATGACCATCCCTTTTCACTGATGACATTTTTATATGGAAAACGATGTTGGCATATTTTGCGATTATAGTTGTCTATGTATACAGCGGGTTTTAATAAAACTACTTCAAGGGCCACGGGTCGGATTTATAAAATGATAAAGATGTTTTAAATGTTTAAAATCCATGTACGGTAAATGAGAAGCATGAAAGGGTTTTCAAATATAAAGAAAACGGTTTTAGCATGCATTGTATTTAGTATAGATTTCCCTACTGAATTAGTCACTCACCCTTCATACTAAAATTTTCCCCAGGTTAGGATGTAGATCTGGTGTATCAGTTTTGTGCATATGGCAGCTAGGCAAAGCTGGTATTCCTATATGTTTTCTCAATCTCCCCGTGGATGGGTGGAGGTTCGTTAGTCAAATCCCTTCTGGTATGTTGGGATTTTAGTTTTAGTGTTGTTTGATTTAATTTCTGCAGATTATTTTCTTTTGTTATGCTATCATGTCTCTAGTTGATCACTGTGTGGACTCCAACCCATGTAATTTGTAGGGGTGGAAAAGGTTCAGTTCGGTTTGGTTTTTACTTAAATTCAAACCGAACTTATTAGGTTTGGGTTTTTTCTAGAGACCGAAAATGAACCGAACCACATGGTAAACCGAACAAAAACCGAAGTATTAGGTTCGGTTATATTCGGTTCAGTTTTCAGTTCGGTTTTCGGTTTTTGTATAAGACCGATTATTAAATATTCGGTTCGGTTTTTCGGTCATCATTTCGGTTTTACAAATATTGAACTAATGTCCTACAAAATCAATGAAGAACATGCCATATTATCCAAAATAACGTATGTACAAAAATCAAAATCATCAAATCAAATACCAATTATGAACAAATCAAATAATGTTTGATGCTTCAATCTATTTTCTACAGCATAAAATATCCAAACTATTATCCAACATTCAAGATAAACAAAAATGAATGTCCAAAATAAAAATAACAAATATTGTCTACTGCATAAAATATCCTAACTATTATCCAACATTCAAGAAAAACAAAAATGAATGTTCAAAATACAAATAACAAATATTGTCCAGAATACAAATACCAACATAAAGGGAAAAAAACCACAACCACAAGTCCAAATAAAATGCAAATTGCAATGCTTAGTTTCATCATCTCCTGCAAATGCAACAAGTATCCAATCCTACACTCAATAAAACACAAATAAATGTCCATAGTCCAAAATATAAATAGTCAAATACCAACATTCTCTAGATAAAATCAAAATGCAAATACCAACATTCTTTCTTTAAGAAGCAGTTTCATCATCGACACTCTTGCTCTTATGCCCTGCATTCCATAATGGAGAATCGTCGATGTCATGTCATTGTGCTACTCGATTATGCAATACTAACAATGATATAATAATGACAAAATAACAATAATGAAATGAATAAAATCAACCATAAAAATCAAATCATTATAAACAATACTACCTGAGAATGAGAGAATATCAATCTTCGTTCGAAGCTGTTATAAAATCCTCCAAATCTACAAAAAAGAAATTAAGTTAGTAATTATAATAATGACATTTAAATCACTAATATTAAATAGACCATAATTTATGTAATTATACATTTTTCATATTGCGTAACTTTTTTCAATGATTCGTACATATTATCTTAAGGTCTTTTATCGTAACGAATCCAACTTTGAAGACAAATAAGACTTTCAACTGTTTTTGGAGCTAAGAAACTTCGAAAAGAATCTAACACTCGACCACCGCAGCTGAATGCCGATTCTGAGGCAACTGTTGAAATGGGAATAGCAAACACATCTCTTGCTATTTTACTCAAAATTGGATACTCTTTAGTGTGCATTCTCCACCAACTCAATATATCAATTTCAGATGAAAAACTCTCCAGTTTCGCAGACAAATAATTTTCAACTTCATTATCATTGGCAAACTGATCTTCATCATTACATTCTTCATAGAATGCCTTATCAAAGTCATCGTCGTCTAAATTGTCTCGAGTGATGTCAATCCCGGGCCTAGAAAGTAGAAACTTGCTCCATGTTATTTGTTGATGAACTCATTTTGTACTCAGAATACAATCTTTTAATTGTATGTTCTAGTTCGATTATCAAGTCATTTGTCTTCTCAAATCCATGCAATTTCGAAAGACAATACTTGACATACTTCAACTTATGTTGTGGATCAAGAACTACAGCAACATACATCAAATGATTGATTTTACTGAAATCTCCCCAATATTTCTCGTATTTAATTTGCATATTAAGTGTCATGGATCTTAATGAAGAGTTATCACTTCCAACAAATGTTTTGATAACTCTATGAAGTTTACATACTTATGAGAAAAACACATTGCCAGTAGTAGACGAAACTTTCAAGGTCACATCATAAAATATTTAAAAAATACTATGAATTGATGAATGGCACACCAATCTTCATTAGAGGGAGGACTCTTCATAGTATCATCTTCAAGAAATTCATATAAATATTGAGTGTCATATTCTTCTAACTTTTTAAATGCTTTTTCAAATTTTTTAGCAGTATCTAACATCAAGTATGTTGAGTTCCATCGAGTTGGAACATCAAGACACACAGTGCTTTTGCATGTAATTTTTGCACTATCAACACACTCTTTAAACTTTTGCATTCTTGAAGGAGAAGACCGAATATATTTAACAGCTTTACGTATCTTTCTAATGGAATCATCATACTCTTTCAAACCATTGCAAACAATTAAATTTACAATATGAGCAAAACATCTTATATGTAAAATATCTCCCTCAAATACAAACCATTCCAATGTTTAATTGTTTTAGCCAACTGTTTCAAAGCAGCTTCATTAGCAGAAGCATTGTCCACGGTGACTGTCAAAACTCTTTTTATCCCCCAATCCAGTAAATATTTTTCCAAAATCATAGCAATAGTTTCTGCTTTATGATTAGGTATTATACAAAAATTGATAATCTTCTTTTGTAAAGACTAACTTGAATCAATGAAATGAGCAGTAACAATCATATAATTTATGTTTTGTATTGAAGTCCATGTATCGGTTGTCAAACATATTCTTCCGGGTAATTGTGAAAAGAATACCTTCAAATTACTATTTTCTTGTATATAAATCTTGAAAATATCATTTGATACAGTTTTTCGACAAGGAACCATAAATTTGGGCTCCAACTCATTTGAGTATTCGATAAAACCTTTCCCATCAACAATATTGAATGGTAACTCATCAATTACAATCATTCTAGCCAATGTATTGTGACATCTTTCAGCGCTAAATGATTTTAGTGCCAAAGAACCAACCTCACTTGATCCTACAACATCTTTTTTTTGAAATAATATTGTTTTCTGAGTTGCATCTAAACTGGCTAACAACTTCTTACAATTGCTAACATGCTTGTTTAAATTGGAAGTCCCATTTTTTATTGGATGACAAGCATACGAGTTTCCACAATAATTGCAAGTTGCTCTAGGATTGTCCAAGTCTATTGGTTTGACTTTTGTAAAATATTTCCAAGCTTCACAAGTTTTGGTTTTTTTCTTGCTATGATTCATCTCATTTTCCATCCTAAAATGAAAAATGAAAACTTTTACTATTGCAAATATTTTCAGACAACCAAGTAAAAATTGTATACTTGTTACAAACATGCATAACAGGTTTAACATTACATATCAAATGCATAATAGGTTTAACATTTCAGACCTGTTCGGTGAAAGGTACACTGGTCGGTCGTTGGTGAAGTTTCAGCAAGACTTGAGAGCTAGTCGCCTAGTCGGTGAGAGTTCAAATCGTCGATGAGAGCTCGCCGGTGAGAGTCCGTCGGTGAGAGTTCAGATCGTCGGTGTCTGAACTTTGAAGAATGAAAGAGATCTGACAGACTTGAGAGTTCAGAATGTAAAGAAAAGTCTTGATGAAAAACTTGAGAGTCGAGAGGTGAGACTCACCGTGACTGAAAGAATGGAGTCTCACAGTCGCCACTCACATTTTCGAGGAGAAGATCGACGTGTTGTCGGGGGAGAACCTGCTAGAAGTGGAAGCCCTACCTTAACAAAAGAGATGTGCAAACTGGGATGCACACGGCTCAAAGAAGAAGAAGAGGGCTTCTTCAAGAAGCCACTCAGCCATCGGTTAATCGGGTTACCCGGTTTTCCAAATGGGAAACCGACAACAGAACCGAATATGCTCGGTTCGGTTTCGGTTCGGTCATGAACATGAAATATCTTTGTTACAACCGAACCGAACTGAGCAATTTAGCTCGGTTCGGTTCGGTTACTCGGTTCAGACTGAACCGTTTCCCACCCCTAGTAATTTGGGCTTGTGCTTAGTATTAATTCTATTAAGTCTTCCACATAAAAACTCACGCCTTGAGCTGGATAACTGGGTTCTCTCCGAGAATCGAGTCGCCTTACCCGGCGGTTTTGTTTGGCCCGCCTCTGGGTCGTGACAGTGCCTCTTTAGACACGTGGGTAGAATCACCCCATGCTCGACCTTCGGGCTCAGAGGGAGCCACTTTATGCTTCTTTGTCACTTGAACCGCCTTCAACGCTATTTTCCATTTCAATAAACGTGAGGATAGATATCGAAAGTTCGAGTTGGTCGGAGGAAGTTGAAATTTCTCTCGATAATAACTAGGGCACAGGACGTCCTTCAAGATTATATAGGCAGATTTACGACCATCGAGAGAAGAAATGTTGTCGTTTAGAGTTCAGAGAAGGACCATTGGTCGAAAACAGATGTCCCTCATATTAAGACGGACGTCCATTATGGTCTGAACGACGTCGTCTTAAGACGAGAGACATCCATTGTGAGGCTAGCAACGTCCTTAATTGGTAGAATGATGTAGTATTAGGTCGAGGGACACCCGTTATGGATGAGAGACGTCTGAAATAGGTCGAGTGACGTTCGTTTTGGAAGAGGGACGTCTGTCTTAATCGAGAGAATTTGCGCCTTTTAAAAACGTGTGTGCCTTGCACATGACCCTTCAATGTTAAAGAATTTGGAGTCCATCCTGACCGTCCATTTTGATATGGGGACGTCCCACGCTCGATCCAACAGCCATAGAATGTCGTCTGCCGTCACTTTTGGAAAATGGCAGATTCAATCCTAGCCGTAAGGGACGTCCCTCCCTCAATCCAACGGCCATGGACGATCGTCTGCCATCGCCTTTGGAAATTGATAGATTCAATCCTGGTTGTTAATTCTGAGCGGGGGATGTCTTTCCTCAATCCAACGGCTATTGACAATCATCACCATCGCGCGATAATTATTCCAACGCCCGTCCGTCTTCCAATGGGCAGGAGGGACATCCCTCAGCCCTCAATAATTGACGTCCTTCGTTTCTGTTCGATGGTCCACGGCATCAACGAAATCGAGGTGTTAACATTGACGAATTTGAACGAGAAACATGACTGCAAGATTGCCAACAATAATTTTTTATAGTTCAAAGTTTAACTTGTTATTGATCCTAACGTATAGACTCTGTGGTGTTAATTTCCCTTTTATAAAATACCTCCACTCCCGTCTTAATCATTTCCATGCACCTCAAAAAATGAGATGATCGGACAGGAGTTGCTGGAGACATACCGGAAAACACCATGTTTGTAGAGAGAAATCATGAAGCCTTTGACGGCTATCTTGGACGACGATGGCCGGATTGAGAGAACCGGTTATCCTCTCTCAGAAAACTGATTTTCTCCAGCATTTTCATTGTAATTTGCTTCTCTCTTTTTTTAAATTTCGTGGTTAATGTCGAAGGGACATGGCTGTCTGCCAGTGCCCGTGTTGTATCGGTTGTGATTGGATCGGGAGTGTTACACTGGAGTTTGACAAATTCAACTACGTCGATATATTTATCTGACGAAAAAGCTGCTGGTTTTAGCTGTTTGATTTATCGAACTTTCCGGGGGCGGCGAGGAAGTTTTGAAAAAAACCGATACTGCATTAGATTTAATTTTTCATTTTGTACAATTGTTTTTGGTTGTTTTTTCTTATTATTAAAAAGGCATTTAGATAACTTGTTAGTTCTTTGTAATAAAGTCTAATTATGTTTAACGTAGATCGGGTGAAAAACGAAAGATAGATTAGAGAGACTGGTTTCTTTTTAGAAGGAAAAATAGTTTTATTTTATAGAAAATTACGAACAGCACACACAATAATTCAAATGGCTTTTTGACAGTAAAGTGCAGCTCTAGCTGCTGCTAACTAGAGATATGTCTCTATACTGTCTCTTATTCTGGCATTCTCATATTCTTCTTCCTGCAACAACACAAATTTTGTTTATAATCACCTCAAAATATTATTTACTTACTGTGTTGTGCGGGAGTGTCAAAACTAGTCAGACTATGAAGGTGTGAATTTAACTTACCTTAAAAGAGCCTTGTCTTCTCAGTAGTAAGGAGGAGGAGGAGGAGGAGACCTGTAATAATACTTAGGTGGTGGTGGTGGAGGTGGGGATTTGTATTCATATTTTTTTGGTGGGGGAGGTGGAGACTTATACTCGTATTCTTTCTTTGGTGGGGGTGGTGATGGTGGTGGAGGTGATTTATATTCATATTCTTTCTTGGGTGGTGGAGGTGAAGGTGGTGGAGGTGACTTGTATTCATATTCCTTCTTGGGTGGTGGAGGTGAAGGTGGTGGAGGTGACTTGTATTCATATTCCTTCTTGGGTGGTGGCGGTGAGGGTGGTGGAGGAGACTTATATTCGTACTCCTTCTTGGGTGGTGGAGGTGAAGGTGGTGGAGGAGACTTATATTCGTATTCTTTCTTGGGTGGTGGGGGAGAAGGTGGTGGAGGAGACTTGTACTCGTATTCTTTCTTGGGTGGTGGGGGTGAAGGTGGTGGAGGAGACTTGTATTGATATTCTTTTTTCGGTGGCGGTGGTGAAGGGGGAGGGGGAGATTTGTACTCATATTCTTTCTTGGGTGGTGGTGGTGAGGGCGGTGGAGGAGACTTGTACTCATATTCTTTCTTGGGTGGTGGTGGTGAAGGTGGAGGAGGGGAGTTATACTTGTACACCTTGGGTGGGGGTGGGAAAGAGTGGTCATAATCAGCCAGTGTTAGTGATGGGAAGAAGGCAGAGAGAAATGCAAGCAAAAAGGCGAAAGTGAGAAAGGCTGCGTAGGAGGACGACCCCATCTTCGACTCTCCTCTCTAATGAATGCTCTTGGGGTTTTGGCTGTGCCCATTTCTCCTCTATTTATAGCTTTCGTGTTTACCCTTTACCCTTTCTAATAAACTCTATCTTATTCAAACCTTGGCCTAATTGATTTGAAGGAGGATTATCAGCATATTACTTAATCATTTTATCTGCCTAATACTTGAAAAAAATGTTTATATATTTAACATTTTCTTGTTTTATCTTTCATTTATTTAAAAGCACCCAAACAAAAAAAGTAATACAAAGTTTATCATCGAAATTTACACTCTAATTTTTATTTCATGACTAGACGTGTACTATTGAATGTAATAAATAATACGTCTTACAATAAAACATAAAATATAAAATTAAAAGATAAAATTATCATTATAAATATTTGAACATTGATTTATCAAACGTGACCCTTTAAACTTATGGAAGAAGTCTATATAATTGATCTAACAAAAAAGATAATAAATTTGAGTGGGTGTAGACTGAAGACCTTTGCGGATGAATTCCAAGTACGGGTTAAGACTTTAAAGATCTGAGATGGGAAAAACGTTAAATGCATGCCCCAAATTGTACTTTTTAACCTCGATTGACTATTCTCGCGTTGACTGGGCTAACCCACAAATTCTTTAAAAAATAATAACATTTTCGTAATTCCGCCCCAGAATTCAAAAGCAGTACCTAACATTAGGATAAAATGAATGTGTTGAATTTTCTTAGATAGCTGATATTTAATTTAATCACACATGTAACGCTGGACCATTTATGCGCTAATAACTAAATATGAACAACTATTACAAGCTGTTTGAAAATAATTAAAAATAATTATTTTAATACTAATAATAACCTCTAATTAGTCCACAAATTGGGTAGAGTTTGTTCCACAATGTCATTTTCGTTTGACTTAAGAGGGTGATTGGCCGCCACCCCTATCCGTAATTCATATTTGCTGTTTTAATCGATGATAAACCAATCACGGCACTTTTGCTCTCTAATTGAAAAGAAAATCAAGTAACGAAACAACTAGATTTATATAAAAAAAGGTAAATGACAAATTAATCATCGTGATTTATGATCAATGACAAGTTAACTGCTATTATTTATTTTCCAACAAATTAACTACTGACGTATGAAAAAATGACAAATCTAAGATCACTGTCACATTCGCCATTAACAAGCTGACATGGCGCTGCGGCGTCTTGTTTACGAACTGAGACCCCATGATTTAAAAAAAAAAACAGAAGGGTAGTGTCTTGAGACTCCGAGGGCGGTGTCTGAGCCGTGGTTTGTAGACAAGACGCCGCGGCGCCATGTCAGCTTATTAACGGCAAACGTGATAATGATGTTGATTTTGTCATTTTTCCATACATCAGTAGTTAATTTGTTAGAAAATAAAGGATAATGGTTGACTTGTCATTGATCGCAAATCACGATAGTTAATTTGTCATCTACCCTATAAAAACCATAGCAACTAAAAAATTATGAGTATATAAGAAAAAATTTATTATTGAGAAATCAAATTAAAATGAAAATTTATGTGCAATAAGTTATAAAACCCAAAAAAATTATAATGAAAATATTAAATAAATATGGTGTTGAGTTTATGAGCTAGATGGTTTCAAATTATAAGAAAAAATATCATAATTTTGTTTTATCTCTTTTAACCGACTAACGTTTTTCAATCTAAACCAAACAGAATTGGATTAGCCAAATTATAATTGGATTTTGTTAGAGCGATTTCTTATTTGAAACATTAGAATGTTAAACATAGGTACAGCTTTGGAGACGCAAGAAGTGGTTTGTAATTTGGGTATAATCTTTATATTTTAGTGTTTTGTTTATTTATTAATAAAATAATTATAATAAAGGGTATTTAACCAAAAAAATCAAGAACTATGAAATTAGTGATAAGTTAAACCTTAAACTTTAAATTACGATAAATGAACGAGGCAAACATCGCAATCACATCTTTCGTTAAAAACATCTCACACACGTCTCTCAGCGTTGAAGGATGTCCAAGGTTGATCCTTGGACGTCCCTCGGCATTGAAATATGTCCAAGGCTGATATTTGGAGTTGAAAGGATGTCTGCTCTTAACGTGTAGACATCCGCATGTATACAAAAATGTGCAAAATTATATATTTGAAAGCGCGAACGTCTTTGCTATTAACGTTAACAAATTAACGAACGTCCTTCCTAGGGAGCAGACATCCGCTATTTTATTACGAATGTTCGTGTCTATGTAAATAAGAAAAAGCAAACATTCGTACTAAGACGTGGACGTCAGTCACATAAGTACGGTTGTCCGCCTTCATGTAAAGGGGGTGTACATGAACGTCCACGCTTTTAAATATATAGCTTGAAGGCATCCTTTCAAGTCCAAAGATCATCCTTAGATGTCCTCCAACACCGAGGGAAGCCCAATGATCAACTTTGGACATTCTCCAGTGCCATATGATGTCTAAGGATTAGTCTAGGACATTTTGCAACGCCATATGATGTCCAAAGATCAGCCTTAGACGTCCTCTAACACCAAAGGACGTTTAAGGATCAGCCTTGATCATCTTCCAACGCCAAGGGATGTCTTGAAGACGTTTCTTAACTGAAAACGTGATTGTAAGGTTTGCATTGTTCACTTATCATACTTTAGAGTTTTATTTGTTAGTAAAATTAGTTTAAGGTTTGATTTGTAACTGATATCATACTTCAAAGTTTTTTTTGTTAATTGTCATATAATCAATTATAAATAAAAATTAACAAAAAAAGCTTTACAGTTTGGGATCAGTAACACAATAAACCTTGAAGAAAAATCACAGATAATTAAAACCTCAAACTATGGAAAACGAATGACGCAAACATCACAATTATGTTTCCCATCAAAAAATGTTGAACCAAACACCAGAGTCATGTTTTCTGCTTAGAAAACACCAAGGACATCAACGACGAGGGATGCCCAAAGTTCATCCGCGAGGAAACAAACTTCTTATGGGAATCAGATTAGCTCTAATACCAAATGATACGAATCATAATAGCTTAAATTCCAAATGATGGGCAACATAATCAATGACAAGCTGAGCACTTGGATAATAAATATGGATTAAGAGAGAAGAGAATCAGAGTAGAGAAAGGTTAGACCGAAATAGGGTGGTTGGCAGACGATGAAGAATAATAGACAATCAGATGTAAAAGGATAAAGGAAGAAAAAAAGATAACTATTGGATTAGATTAAAGGACGTCTGATATAGAAGATGGATGTCCGATGCGAGAGATGAACGACTCTGATGAAATAGTTGGAAGACCTTCGACTTAAGATGGATGACCGACGCGAGAGATGAACGACTAGGATGAAATAGTGGGAAGACTCTCGACTTATGACGAACGTCCCTCGTCCCACAACGAACGTCCCTCGTCTCACAACATACATCCCTCGACTTAAGACAAATGTCACTCGTCTCACAACAGATGTTCCATAACTTAAGACAGAAGTCCGTCATCCCACAATGAATGTCCCTTGAATTAAGACGGACGTCCCTCCACTTACTTAGCATTGAGGGATGTCTGTGGATGCTAGGGCACATTCATTGATGTTAAGAAACGATGTTGTTTAGTACTGAGAGACGTCTATATTGACGGAAAACGTGACTGTGAGATTTGCGTCATTCTTTTCTCATGGTTCAAAGTTTTAATTGTTCACAATTTTTCTTCAGGATTTACCGTATTACTAACCATAAACTATAAAGTTTGTTTTGTTAATTTCCCAATTATAAACAATTAAGCCAAGTAATTTCAAGAATAATAATTAGTAAAACGTTTTTCGTAAATATAATATCCTCAGTGATTTCAACATTAATAATTGGGAAAATGACAAATCAACCATCGTACTTTGTGATCAGTAACAAGTCAACTACTAAACTATTTTTACTAACAAAATAACCACTAAACTATGAGAAAAAGTCCCCGCAAACATTATTGTTACATTTGTCGTTAAACGTATTGGCTTCGTTCCACTGCGGATCCTTTACTGTTCCGCTGTAGATCGTTATTTTTAAAAATAACGTTATAATATTGATGGTCCGATTGACTACGATCCGCGACAGATTGCTAATGATCTGCCGTGAATCATCGTGTAATATCTCGATGACATTTTTTCCGTATATGCGATGTAATTAATTTGGGATAATTAATATATATTACATTTTGTATCGATACGTGTTAGGTTTTGACGTATATTTATGGGGAATATATTATAGGACAAAAATTAAGTGGGAAAAGATGAAGAAAACTGAAATCTGGAGATTTGGACGCATGCGGACGACCCTGCAGATGTGAAATGCCGTCCACAAACGCATGGAGGATTTGGGACTACTCAGGATGTGGTTTTGCGTCCAATTACTGGGTATTTTCGAAGGCATGCGGACGAGAGCAGACGCATGCTGACGCGGTCAATTTGAATTTGTTCAATTTCTGGACAGTTTCAAACGCATGCAGACTCTGTATACGGATGCCTTCCTTCGTCTGAATGACACATTCGGACGAATGCGGACGAAGGTTAGGACGCAGTCCTTCATCCGCAAACGCTTATCTGGCAATAACAGTGAGGAATTCGGACGCGCGGACGAGATCAGAGCATTCACACTCGTCCGAAACATCCCAGATCTGTGAATATATTAGGGTTAAAAATGAGACCATTTGTCGTCTTGCAATTTAATACGCACTCAGGAGATAAGAAGGCATTCCTCCCACCCCCAACCCACGCCGAAGCCACTCTTCTCCACGCCTGGGTACATCCCTCCCTCTCCGTTCGGTGGGGTGGTCATTCCTCTAGGTATGACTCCCCCTTTTAATCATCAGACTTTCCTTCCCTCGACATTCTCTCTGCTGCGAACGTGAGTGAGTTCTCCTGTGTCTGTGAAAGTGGTTTGGTGATACTAGTGTGTTCTGTGAGTGAGTGTGTGTCCGTGTGATTTCTTCAGAGTATTATGTGGTTGTAGTGAGACTCTGTAAGCTGGAAGTTTGCTGTCTATGATAATTTTCTTCATAAAAGGTAAGGATTTGGGTATGTCTTGGCCATTTGGAGACCCTACCCACAAGGAGAGTGCGTGAGTGGTGATAAATTCTTGTTATTAATTCCTGCAATTTATTTCGTTGCTTTACCTTTTTCCTGCACAATTTCCTTACTATAAATGCTAAAGTGAAATGCTTTATTAGAATGAAAATCGTTGATGTTAAGCCAGTAGTTGTTTAGTATGATGAACTAAGACCACACGACGTCATGAGCTCAATGGTTATTCTGCTTGTATATGTGTTGTTCATTTCCTTATCTGTTGGCTCGATTTACATATTATCCTATCATTACAATCGTTTAAATTTCCATGTTGTCATTTCTCTAAATTGAGCTTGTGCGGGGGTTACTGATTTATAAATCTGAGCATGTTTACATAAATTAGATCAATACCTTGTTAGTTGTTCAACTCGTTGGCTAATCGTTGACTAAAAGCATGACATTTCACTCATACTTCGTCAAAGCATGATAATTCTCTATTCCAATTCTCTATTTCGTTGTTGTTTAATCTTTAATTAGAAGCATGATATTACGCGCTTGTTTACTTATATTTTGATATTAGAAGCATGTTAGTTCATGAGTAGGTTAATTAATATTGGACTCATTAATCCAAGCATGTTAGTTCACTAACTAATCCGAGCATGTTTTTGTTTTGTCTATCTATTTTGTATGTCTATCTAATATTAAAAGCATGTTATCTTACCATTATATTTGTTGTTTACGAGCATGTTCGCTATTCAAATTGTTGTTTAAGAGCATGATATTTCGCTGCTATGTTCCTTGTATATTTCGTCTTCAGAAGCATGTCAAATTGTCGTCTTCTTGACTGTTCAAGCATGCATATTTTGCCGTTCAAATCGCTGCCATATTTAAATTGTTTTAAATTACTGTCATTAATCGTATGCGTTGTTCTTTAAATTACTGTCATTAATCATATGCGTTGTTCAATAGTTAACCTTCTGTGGTGTTATTCACTGTTGTTCCATATATCTTTTGTTAAATTACAATTATTCGTTTCACTTATTGTCATTCGTTTAAGAGTACTGCTTAATTATCGTTACTTTCCTAATATGTGCTATTCAATTATTGTATATTTCCTAGTAACACTGTATGAACATGTATCATGATAATAGAAACAATTAGGGAGTACCACCTTGGAGTGGTACTCGCATGCATTGTGTGAGGAAAATATTAAATGAATGAAAAGAACGAATGATGGGAAGTTGGGGGGCGGATAGATAGTGCGGATCTAGCTTGGTAGCTAGGCTATGTAGGATCGATATACGTCTATATAGAGGAGGGGTGAATATAGCGTTTCTAATAATTTCGTGCGATATTTAAATTCTCTAAATCCCTAAGTGATTTATCGAATACAATTAAATATGCAATCACATTAAATGTGTAAATTAAAGAGTAAGGGTTAGAGAAATGCACACAATATTTGTTTACGCGGTTTGGCAAACTCGCCTACGTCCGCGCTCCAAGTTTCACTTGGAGATATACTAAATGATTGGCTTACGGGTGCCAATAAAACCATTTACAAATTGACTATTAAACGGGGCGTCACCCTTAACTAATTCTTAGGTCGTCAACCTTTGACTCTTACGAGTCGTCACTCTTGACTACTGCGGGGCGTCACCCAATGATTGAACTTACGAGCATTCAATCTAGTCTATGAGTATTTTGGGTTATCACCCTCGTGTGATGAATTCTTAGGGAATCACCATTTACAATCAAACACAATATAATAAAATCGGAAATTAAAGATCAAATCTAGCTAATCTGAATTCTCCCAAATATAACTCGCACGTTTATGGGTTGGGGAGAATTAGATGTACAACACTATTGAAAGCTCACAGTGATTGAATCGTGTATAAAATTCAGCAGGGCTTCGCCATGATTCCCTGTTCGTTGTTGAGAGCTTGGAGAGATCCTCTATTTATAAACATAGAACTTTCGGATGACCGCAGCGTCCTCATCGTCCACATGACCGTTGGAAGAAAAATACACATTGAGAAAAATAGCCGTTGCACAATTATGGGCATTTGCGGACGCCATTCTCATCGTCCGCTATGTCTGCATCAATCATCTGTGTCTTCCATAAAATTGGATAGATTCATATCGGACGCCACTCCTAGCGTCCGCCTCGTCTCGTTCGGGTCTATCGTCCGCGACTTCACAGAGATGTTGGGGACGTCCTCTTCTTCAATTCTCGTTTGCACAGCTGAAGACTTGTGGATGCCAATGCATGTCCGCCTCGTCCGCGACCATCGTCCGTGTGTCCATCAAAATGGACAGAGGCAAATCGGACACCAAAGCCTCGCGTTCGCCTCATCCGCAGCGTCCGCGTGCATCCTCAACTGCATAGCCTACTTCATACTTTCACAAAATGTTTCCTCTAAATCATACGAACCTTCCATTCTCCTGCATAGACTTAGAGAAACACATTAAACATTCTCAATACCCTTGATCAAGAGTATTCTCAATTTAATCGATAAATATGATATATAGAAATTCAATGTATAAACAACTTTTACACTTTATTAAATTTCACATCATCTAGATCACATAGTCTAAACAATCTCCCTTATTGATGATGTCCAAAACATATAAAGTTGTTTATATCCAAACCTTAGCATGTGCCACAAATATTGTATATTTGATTTGCTCAATTAAGTTATGCAATTTATCCACAATTAATCCAAGCAACATGCTACTAAAATACAACTTATTGATTTACTAAATTAACACACAATTTAGTCATCATCAAAATAAAACTTAGCCTAACAGAAAGGCTAACAGGCTGCACCCCTACCTTATCGGGAACGGGACTAGCACAGGAGGTTAAAAGCCGATAACACTATACCATCCCATATGGGTCCTTCAATCTTCCGCTCGAAGTACAAGTAAAGAACAAACGACATAATGAAAAGATTGGTTTGGGGGGGTATCAATTCTAAAAGAATTAAAGAGAGGCATAAGCATACTGTATAAAACCCAATTCTTTACTGGGCCTTTAGGCACACGTCTTACTTGTGGTGTAGGAAACGAGATGATAGTACCAGAAGCAATGGAGGAAGCCTTTCTTGTTGAGCCTGCGAAGTATCCGAATGAACCGCAACTAGAGTAGCAGTATGGCTCAAGATAGAAAGATTTATTTTGAAAGGGTTTGATAATAGACATGTTTTTTTGCAAAATATTAACTCTCACTCTAACCTTAAAACTATGTTTTAATTGTTATGTTTTGAATATTAATTATGGTTACATTTTTAACCCTAAACTTTATGAATGCATTTAATAAGTTTTCCACTTTACTCTGATTGTCACGCTCTTGAGATTTTCACGATAAAAATCTAAGTTTTTACCACATCCGTTTTAAGTAATTAAAAAAAAAATTTAATCAACACTTTAAAAAGGAAAAGTAAATATGAGAAATGTACGGTTTTGACTCGGGGTCGTTACACGTCGTGCGTCGTTCTGCGTTCCTGTGTCCTATTATATAAGACTCGACTATGTGCTTCGACGAGTTCACTGCGAACCATGAATCCTCGGTGACACTTGGTACAATGTTGAAGTAGATCTCAACAATGATGGTCTGAGGGTTAAATACTATGGTTTTCTTGTCGAGCAAGACGAAGTTGTTGATGTTCGTAAATTTGGGAGTTGTAAAGAGGTGACAGAATTGGAGGCTAGGTTTCGGCCATTGTCGGTATAGTTACAGGACTCCGAGTGCTCGGAGTTTCTTTCTACGAAAAACACGTTCTTGTAATTGTACCAACAATGGCTGAAACCTAGCCTCCAACTCTTTCACCTCTTTACAGCTCCCAAATTTACGAGCATAAAAAACTTCATCTTCTTAGACAGGAAAACCATAGTACTTAACCCTCAGAACATCGCCATTGAGCTCTACTCCAACATTGTACCAAGCGTCGCCAAGGATATCGTGATTCGTGGTCAACTCACAGAATCGCATCGTCGAGTCTTATATACTAGGACACATGTACATAAACACCCTTGCATACATCGATTGAGGGCTGCCTGCCAAGAAGGATGCACGTGGTGAATGCATGCCTCCAAAATGCAAGGTGAAATGATGTTTCAAATAAAGTACTATAGTGACATTTACACTTACTCAAGAAAGATGGAAAGCTGGTATGACTCTGCAAAATAGGTGGCAATCAGAGCATCGGTTTTGCATCCGACACTTGTATGCAAGGAACATCAGATAATGAGATTGAGTGAGCAAACGTGCAAGGATCAATAGATGAACTGTGCGTCAAAACTAGATATACCACATCTACAACAGTTTGTTCGAAGTAAATAGTTGGATGTTCCTTAGGAAATAATACAAATGCTTGATGTGGTTAGATCACACCATTTCTTAGTGCATATGTACATTATGTACTTGTAACGAAATTGATAATTTGGTTTGCGTATGTAATGCACATATGCACAATATGGCTGTAATTGAATTGATAAATTGGTTTACGTTTCTAATGCACATGTACATGATATGCTTGTAATGGAATTAATCATTTCAGATCACAGATTTGCGGCGAGTTAGGATAGTTGAGATGTGTAGGGATACAAATTGAGATACTCATTTTGTTGTACATAATTAAAAATTATGTTGATGTTTATGTTTTGTTTTGTTTATATGGAAAATATCTGGCTTGGATAATATATGGTTTTTGATAATGTCACGGAGGGGATAGATGAAAAATAATGAAAACTCTTGCAAAATTTTTAATTTTTTGAAAGAGAAATTGACTCAAACCATTTCATACATCATCAACAAACAACTAACATGTTCATTTAAGCAAACTGTGCATAACCCCAAAATATACAAGGCAGGGAAATTCTGTATGTTCTCCCCGAAAAGTTGATATTCCGCCGCAAAACACGTCGATCCGTTACGGAATGTATGGCGATCCATGGCGGAATGACAACTTCCCCCGGCAGAAAGTCAACTTTCTGTGGTGGAACGTCAGCGTGGTCGATCAACAAGTACATATTCGAAATTTCGTTCACAGATTCAAAATGAAGTACAGATTAAAAATTCGTTTACATATTCAAAATTTCATCATCAATTACAACCATATCATGCATATGTGTATTATAGACGCAAACCAAAATATCCACCCCGTATTCTTCGTTTCCCTAGCCTCCTGGGACACCTCTACATTATAATTGTTGTTGAGGGCAACAAACAGAAACAAACACGAATGTGGTAACCTTCCTTGATTAGAAAAATAACGCACAATCAAAGTGACAATTAACTATGCGTCAAAACTAGATATTTATCATCTACAATAGGATACCTCAAATAAACTATTGTAGATGATGGATATCTGGTTTCAACGCATAGTTAATTGTCACTTTGATTGTGCGTTGTCTTCTCTAATCAAAGAAGGTTAAGGTCCACATTCATGTTTGTTTTTGTTTGTGGACCTTGCGCATCATACTCCTGCATAACACATTGTAAATAAAATTGGCGGTTAATAACAGATTCTTCCACACTCCAAGATGCCATTTGGTGTTCAAAAAATGTTTCAACTTCACCAGAATGCGGTACAATTCAGCTCTCAGAAATCTTTAGGGTTCGCTAATCGCTGATCAAATTACTGAGAAAATTGTGAGGACCGTAGTATAAATTTATACAAGGCAGACGACAAACGACAAATGACGATCAGGGGCAGATCATTAGCAATCTGCTGCGGATCGTAGTCAATCCGCAGCGGATCGTGTTCTGATCTACGGCAAACCATGTAATACCCCGACTTTTTATATCGAAATTTAATAATAATAATTGAAAAGTAAATTGAGGATTTTGGATTAATCGGATAATTATCGGGGTATTACTAAGTATGTATTCGTAGTATTATAAATTATGAAAATTTATTAGATTTGTTTGAATTGAGGATTTTGTAAATAATTAATGGGAGATTTAGTAAAGATTAATTAGGGGAATTAGAAAAAAAAAGGAAATAAATGGAGTTGAAGGGAAAATGAACCGGTTCAGATTTTTGTGGGTTTGGTCCGGTTAATAATTAAAATGGGGGAGATTTTCCTTTGGCTTCGGCCATTTTCGCGCTGAAGAACGAAAGAGAGAGCGTGAGATCGAGAGAGAGAGCCGACGAGGGAGATGGAGACCGCGAGCGTGGGAGTCGACGATGGAGCTCGGCCGGAGTTCTCTCACGGCGAGGCGACCCCTGGCGAGCGAAGGGCGATCGAAAGGCGAGTCGCTGGTCGCGGTTAGGGCTCGGGAGGTGTGGCTTCGCGGGTCGTCGGTGGTGCGTCATGTTTCTGGTGCTCGGCGAAGGCAGTTTGGCGACGGCGTGGTGATCAACAGGCAAGGATTGGCGTCGTCGGTGGCTGGAACGGCAAGGGCAGGGAGGATTTCGCGATGGCAGGGCTGGCGGGTCGCGAAGGTAACGACTTGGTCCTGTTGGCTCTACATTGAACCGGTTTGTTGTGTTCTGCCGACACGGGAGCACATTTATTGGGATTGGTTGGTGAATTGAAGAGGGGGACAACCTCTTGTCGATGCGCAGAAGAGAAATGAAGGGCGTTGAGTGAGGAGAAATAAAGAGGGGAGAAAAGAGAGCGGCTAGTGAGAGGGAGAGATTTGTTCTGGCTTGGCAGTGTGAAGCCGAGGGTGTCCTGGAGCTGGAAGCCAAGGGATGAGGATGCAAGGGTGTTCTGGAGCTGCTATTCCTGATCTCGGGTCTACCCTGTTTCTGGTGAGGGTATGTTGACAGTGTTGGTTAAGATATATGTTAAGCTGTAATGTTGATTTTCGGTTCTGGACATAACCTCTGTTGTTGGATGATAAACATATGGATTTTAGTAAATTATCTCTGATAATGAATTGGATTGATGAAAATGTTGGGCTGTTTCTTTGGAATTAATGTGTAATCTGGTTGGATTAGTTCTGCTGTTTGGATTAAATGACATATTCTGCTGTGTTGAATGGGTTGATGCTCTGTCATTAATATTCTGTGATGGTAGTATTATAGATTTTCTGGATGAATATGTTGGAAATTATGCTATGTATGGCCTGGATGTAGTTGGATTTAACTCTGTTATTTATGGATCTTGTGGATGCTGGATATGGTAATTGATTTGAGTTTATTGGATAATATCCTCTATTGATCTGAGTTTATTGGATGAAATATTATGATGGATTTGGTTCTAAGTTGTGAAATACTGTTTGATTTTATGAAGAAAAGAGGTTATGCAATTGAGATAGAAAAAAAATAAAAGCTTGCTGAATGTTATTGGTATAATTTTGGTTGTTAAGTCTGGATTCTGCCGTGGAATACTGTTGGGACTTTATTATGTTGTTTCAGTTTTTGTAGAGTTATGATGGAGGGAAGAATATACCTGTAAAGAAGATAAGATTTTGATTCTCTGACAATTGTTGGTAAGTTCTAAGTATATGAATATAGCTATTAAATGATTTAGAATTAGGAACATGTTTATATTGGATTTGTTTGCATGAGTGGCTGGATGAATTGTTAGCATGTTATGTTGGAAGTGATAAGTGTAGAAGTATTAAGTGTTAGTGATTGGACTAATGTATGGCGAAAATTAGAAAGAATTGTTGAGATTAATTAGTAAGCTAAGTAGTAATTATTGACACAATCTCATTTAAAAGATTTCATTAAGTAACGAGAAATTAGGATAGAAAGACGTTAAGATGTAATAAGTAGATTAAATGATGTTATTAATGAATGAAAGTTTTTAATTGTGAAGGTACTAAAAGAGAAGAAAAGAATAACGGTCAAGCATTGGACGCTTTAAGCAAATGAGGTAAGTTGATACTTTCTGTGTTTTGGTCTTCGGACTCTACATCGCAAGAGTTAGATTGTATGCTGCATGTTTAATAGATATGAGTTCTTTTAATGATATGTTTATTAGACATTTATATCATCATATAGAACTGTATGTATTCATGAACATATTGCATGACATAATTAATATATGTAAATAGGCGTGTGGGGGTTTGAGAGATTTGGTGACAGTCCATTAGTGGGGACACCATAGTATGTATCTCCCTATCGGAGTGATGGTTAACCACCTAGACCATAGGATGTATCTTTTTCTCTTGTACTGAAATCCCCAACGTCTTTAACAAAGGAGTACGGTGACGGTCATGAAGTGAGGCCATAGGATGTATCTCCATATAGGAGTGACAGATAGCTATATAACTATAGAACGTATCCGACTCTTGGCTTAACAGAAAAGATACGGTTTTTTTTTGTAATGCATTGCATGGCCATGTGTAAGAATCCGGGTTTGTCCAGGACGTGTTGTTCATGGCCACCCATGCTAGAGTAGTTTTCTTTCTATTTGTGGAAGTTTATTTGTATTTCTTTTATTTCTATTTTGGCCAAGTGACTCCTCACCACCATAGCATATTTACTCCTGCTATGGTGGGAATGGTCCAAAATGCTCTTTAGGGGGAGAGGCATGACTGCACGTAGACCCCCCTATCCAATGTAATTTGCTGACAATCAATGATAAAGTTTTTTACATACAAACTATTCTCACTATGCTCAATGACGCTCTTTTCGATTAATCTCGCTCGCTTACTACTCGCTCGTTAGACACAAAGCTCCTTCTAACGTCGTGGGTAATTGGTGTTGTTGGCACACGTCGTAGGCTGACTCGTTGTTCCCCCTAACAACGAATGCTGCATGGTCTCTCTTAAAGTCTCTTGAAAGTAGGACCGTGACAGTTGGTATCAGAGCCAAGTTGGCTCATATCGCAAGAAAGCATGCCGAAAAAGAATTCGCCGGAGAAACCAAGCTCGTCGATGGACCAGCTCGAACAGCTATCGAGCTGGAAGAGGAGATGAAGTATCTCCAAGAAATCCCTGATAACGTTCGTTTTCTGGAGGAACGAATGAAGGAGATGTTTGAATTTCCTGCTGAGATTGCTGCTGTTCATAACAGGATAGACACCATCCCGATCCAAGAGCTTATTGATCGGGTGGAGAACCTCGAATCCCAACCAGAGAAGGGAAAAGGGGTATAAAGTGGAGAGAGCTCCACAAGTGCTATAGTCGGGGTCCTGGAGCGCGTTGAAGAGATCGACCAAGCTCAAACTCAACTATCAAGCACCGTGATTGGCCTACCGAAAGACTTCAAGACGATGTTTGAATCCCTCAAAGCTGAGATCGCTGAAATAAACATCAAATTGAACGTCACTATGAGAGCCATGGGAAACCAAGCTCAAGCTTTAAGTTCGGTTGAACCTAGTCGGGTGAAAATCCCAAAGCCAAAATCCTTTGGGGGAGCCCGTGATGCCAATCAAATAGAAAATTTCATCTTTGACATGGAACAATGCTTCAAAGCAACTAAAATCGATGATGAGTCAAGGGTGACCTTGGCCACGATGCATCTTACTGGAGATGCAAAACTTTGGTGGAGGTCAAAATACAATGATATTTGCAATGGTGACTGTGCCATCGATACTTGGGAAGAGCTCTAAAAGGAGCTGAAGGATCAGTTCTTTCCTAAAAACATTGAGTTTAATGCACGTCGACTGCTGCGAGAACTAAAACAGACTAGCAGCATCCGCAAGTACGTTAAAACGTTCTCAGGCCTCATGCTAAATATTGAGATATATCAGAAAAAGACAAGACCTTCACTTTCATCGAAGGACTAAAACCGTGGGCTAGGACAAAGTTATATGAACAGAGGGTACAGACCCTCTCGAGCGCTCTTGCTGCTGTCAAACGATTATTCGACTACTCTAACGAGAATCCTAGTAAGAAAAAGAATCCTCCCAACAATTCAAGCAATACGAAGTCCCCTAGACCAAACCCGAACGCCACTGAAAGAAAGTCGTATGTCCCAAGAGAGGGCCAAGAGACATCGAAGGGAGCTAATTACCAACGACCAATGAATAGGCCTATGTCCTGCTTTTTATGCAAAGGACCGCATCGAGTGGCTAAGTGCCCCCATAGATCGGCGTTAATAGCTCTACAAGCGTTGATTACTTACGACAACCTAGCAAAAGAAGTTGTCGAAGTAGAACCCACAGAAGTTGCAGAAGTTGGGACAATGACGTTCTTATCAACTGTTCAACAACAGATGGATGAGCTGAAAATGATCCCCACTAAAGGCCTCATGTATGTGGAGACCCTTATCAATAATAAAGTTGTCCAAAGTACTATGATTGACTCGGGAGCTACCCACAACTTCATAACAGAAAATGAAGCATGCCGCTTGTGCCTTAAACTAGAAAAGACCACTGCAAGATGAAGACAGTGAATGCAAAAGTAATGCCCATGGTTGGGGTCGTAAGAAGGGTCCAGTTAAAGCTCAATTCGTGGTTGGGACCTGTCACGCCCCAAAGGGGACCCGCGACAGAACGGGAAACGATCCGACCCAAAAAGGAACCAAATCATCCAATCCTCACTTAAATCCAATAAATAGCAACGGAAGACTTAAAAATTTGTTACAATCTAGGCCCCAATGAAATAGGTCCAGAAGTGACAATAAAGTAATTTAATTTAATAAAGTCTAAAATTTAGCGGAAATAATATAAAATATAACTAGGTTACAAATCTCACTAAAATATCTTTAGTCTAAATAATCTTGATGTGGCAATGGGGAACTACTCTGATCATTTCCTGAAAAATGTAGTCATATTTGGGGTGAGTCGACAAAACTCAGTAGGAAATTATTTTATTTTCAACTTATATGTCATATGAATTTAACAGTCTTTTCAATTAATTAAATTAACAGATTAACATATAAAGAGGTGCTGATGAGCAATAAATTGAGTAACAAAAATTAACAAAGGCGATACTCAAGCGATCACAAGCCAAAAAGACCCTGATCAGGTTTAGGGTTTTCCGCCCAGGGACACGACACATACAGCTGTCCCATTACTCTAGTTAACAATAAAATAAATAAACGTAAAATAAATGTAAATGAATTGAAAAATAAATGTGACATGTTCGAATTAAATTTAAGATTTACATTTTAAGAATTAAGGTACGTTAAATATAAAATAACCCCTACCTCAAAACTGGGTCAACCAACGTTAAAGCCCAATCCAAATTAAAGAGTCCAGAATACTTCCAAGGTTTCTAAGTGTTAGAACCTAGCCATAATGATTGATAAAAATATTAGTATTTAATTTGAAACTAAACTTTAATTCAAATTGGAAATCCAATCCATTTAATAATCCTTACAATATTTAAGAATATCTATTTAAGTGCATGACCCAATTGAAGGCCTAATTCCATAATCCAATATAGAGGCCCAAAAGTTCAGTCTAATTTAAAGTTTAGATTAGTCCAAAGAAATAAATAAATAAAGCCCTATATATATATATATATATCCCAAAAATCCAAATTAGTAGTTGTGGCCCAACTTGATTTATTTTCGGCCCAACAATTTGGTCCAACAGGGAGGAATGATCCAGTTGAACACTCTGGACTGTCCAGAGTGCATTCTATGATGACTTTCAGCATGAACCAACTGCAGATGGAGACGAGTGAGTTTCCTATTGAAACTCTTCTCCGAAGTTTCTATCCCAAAACACAAACTTTAACTATTTATAAAAACCATTGCCCAAGTATTTTGTCTAAAAATTGAATTCCAAAACTCCTTTCTACTCTTAGAATAAATTTTAAGATTCTAAACTTAAATCCAAAATATTTAGTTCATAATCTGAAGCATCAAAACCGATTAAACCCAGAAACTTCAGAACATTAAAGAACAAATTTTTGTACCTTGTAAAAGTTTTGTCTTGCCGAAACTTGATGACTTTTGATGTTCAACTTATCCTTAAATTTGCAACATTTTTGAACAATTAAACTCTTCAGAATGAGTTTTGCAAAAATAGATGAATAGAAAAGGAATTTCAAGGAAGGGCAACTTCACCTTACCAAACGAAAACGCAAACCAAACTGTTGAAGCCCGAATCTTAAATAGCCAAAATAGATCAAATCTTCAACCTTTGAAGAAAAATCAGAGTCATTAAAACCAACTTCATGGAGAACAGAACCAAAATTGAAGAAAAACCCAAA
>CM039468.1:50867927-50881400 GCA_022433065.1 Begonia loranthoides | reverse complement strand
TCCAAACCTAAGCATGTGCCACAAATATTGCATATTTGATTTACTCAATTAAGTTATGCAATTTATCCACCAATTAATCCAAGCCACATGCTATTAAAATACAACTTATTGATTTACTAAATTAACACACAATTTAGTCATCATCAAAATAACACTTAGCCTAACAAAAAGGCTAACATGATCCACGTCAGCAACCTGAAGCCGTATCACCAAGACGAAGAAGATCAGGAGCGGAACAACATCATCATGCCATATATCGTCCTCAGCAGATCAAAGCATCCAAACAAAGTGGAAGAAATTCTAGCAGATCGAAGTGTCAAGACAGGCCGCCGCCTACGCACAGAGTATCTTGTCAAATGGGAGGGACTTGGAGACGACGAAGTTACTTGGGAGAAAGCCGAAGACTTGGAAGATGCTACCCAGAAGATTGAAGAGTTCAAGTTGAAGAGAAGTGGACGAGGGCGTCAACAGATCAAATGGGGGAGGATGTTAGAATCCGGGCTTGTCCAGGACGTGTTGTCCATGGCTGCCCATCCTAGAGTAGTTTTCTTTCTATTTATGAAAGTTCTTTTGTATTTCTTTTATTTCTATTTTGGGCAAGTGACTCTTCGCCACCATAGCATGTTTACTCCTACCATGGTGTGAATGGTCCAGCATGCTCTTTAGGGGGAGAGGCATGACTGCACGTAGACCCCCTATCCAATGTAATTTGCTGACAATCAATAATAAAGCTTTTTACATACAAACTATGCTCACTATGCTCAATGACGCTCTTTTCGATTAATCTCGCTCGCTTACTGCTCGCTCGCTTACTGCTCGCTCGTTAGACATAAAGCTCCTTCTAATGTCATGGGCAATTGGTGCCGTTGGCACACCTCGTAGGCTGACTCGTTGTTCCCCCTAACAACGAGTGCCGCAAGGTCTCTCTTAAGTCTCTTGAAAGTAGGATCGTGACACATGGCCATGTGTAAGAATTCGGGCTTGTCCAAGGCGTGTTGTTCATGGCCGCTCATGCTGTTAAGTTAGATTGCTTTCCATTTATGGCAATTCCTTTGTATTTTTTTACCTTCTATTTTTGGCAAGTGACTCCTTGCCACTTTTGCACATTCATTCCTGCCAGAGTGAAGATTGAGCGGATTGCTATTTAGGGGGAGAGGCATGACTGCACGTAGACCCCCTACCCAATGTAGTTTGCTGACAATTAATGATAAGACTTTTTACATTCAAACTATTCTCACTATACTCACTATGCTCAATGAAGCTCTTTTCGATTAATCTCGCTCGCTTACTGCTCGCTCGTTAGACACAAAGTTCGCTTTAACATTGTGGGTAATTGGTGTCATAGGCTGACTCGTTGTTCCCCCTAATAACGGGTGTAAAAGAATTTATTATGTTTTCAAGAAAATAGTTATTCCACTGTTAAAATGTTTGCAACGATTATTTCTCAATTCGATAAATTGGAAAATGATTTTTAATAGAAGATTTAACACTCGGTTTTAAAAAGAAAAGTCTTACTGATGCGAACCTAGGGTATACAAACCCTGGACCCAACAACTTTTGCGGAATTAGACGGATCATCTCACGATTTCAAGATCAAAAAGGTGGAACTACGACCCTAGCCAAACCTGTCGACTAGAACCGGAGTATTCCGAAGAGGAGCTTGACCCTAACCAAACCTGTCGGCTAGAACCAAAGCTATCAAAAGGTTTGATCTTTCAAGAATCCACTTGAAGAGATCAAGTTCTTCGTAAAGAACTCAAGAGAAGGAAATCTCCCAAAAAGCAAAAGCTCTCAATTTAATTTGTCAAAAGGTTTCAACAATTGTTCCCTAAATTACTTTTATAAGCTAAACATAAAATAGATCTAATCCTAAGACAAACTAGGATAAAATAAATTCAAACGTAATTTAAAAAAAAAAACTTAAAATAAGATAAGATCTAACTAATTAATAGCATGTGCACAGTATGTGCTCAGTAACTAATTAATGGCATGTGCAGGGCATGTGCTCGGCATGTGGTTGAAAATGTGTTCCGAGCCCATTTATGTTCTTGGGCCTATATTTCCTCTATTACGTCATCTCCAATGCTTAATAAGTTTATTGTTCTTGGTTCATGGATCACAAACTCTTTCTCTTATATTTCCGCCACTAAAAGTTGAAGTTTTTCATTCATCTTCTTTGTCATTGCTCTAGTCATTGGGCCTCCTATGTCTCTTAACGGATCTTGGTCTTTGTAGGTTTTCTGGATCACATCACTTACTCTGATTTTATAAAAAGAGAATTTTTAAATTTCAGAAAATTTTTAAAGTAAATAAAAATCTGGTCGTTACAGACCATCAATAATATAATGTTATTTTTAAAAATAACGATCTGTAGCGGAACAATACAAGATCTACCGCGAAACGAAATCAATACGTTTAATGGCAAACATGACAATGATGTTTGTGAAGATATTTTTTTATAATTTAGTGGTTATTTAATTAGTAAAAATAATTTAATAATTAACTTATTATTGATTATAAAGTATCACAAAGTATAATGGTTGATTTGTCATTTTCTCTTATTAATTAATCAGACATTTTCTCTAATTATCAAGAACAATTAACTCTGTATAGAAGTGAGAAATGAAGAAGGAGATGGAGGAGATGGAATATCCACCGTCCCTTCCAACATTAGAACCACTTTTTTGATCGACGGATGAATCGACGGCTCTTCTAGAATACACCAAAGCCCCACCTTCACCATCCGCTCCTGCTGGTTCATATCCACATCGTCTTCTCTGCTCACCAGCTTCTCCAACTGATTGTCCGCAAAACAGTCAAAAACCAGGTTTTCCAGAATTATCTCTTCTAGGGGAAGATTCGTATCCAATTTTTTTCTGCAACAAATTATCTCCATTAACATTACTCCGAAGCTGTAAACATCTGCTTTCACTGTTATCGGTAAGTTCTTGTGCCTTTCTGGCGCGACGTACCCTCTTGTTCCTCTTACTCCTGTGTATGTTCTTGTTTGGTTGGAGTTTAAGAGCTTTGCTAATCCGAAGTCTGCAAGCTTTGCGCGTTTATTCTCGTCCATTAGAATGTTTTCTGGTTTAATGTCACAGTGGATTATCTGGGTATCACATTCTTCGTGTAAATACAGAATTCCTAGAGCTATATCAATGGCGGTTCGAATTCTTTCTTCCCAACTAGGTTTACTAACACCAGTGAACAGGAAATCCGCCAGTGATCCGTTGCTCATGAATTCGTATACTAAAAGTCTGTTCGTTCCGTCGTTACAGAAACCCAATAATTTTACCAGGTTTTTGTGGTGGGTTTTTCCAATCGTTTTCATTTCGTTTCGGAAATCTCCTTCGTTTTCCGCCATGACTTCTTTCTCCATAGCCACTGTCTTTCTGTTGCTATTTGATACAACTATCTCCCCTCTGAATACTGTTCCGAAAGCTCCTCTACCCACTTCGTCACGGAAGCCATGGGAGGCCACTTCGAGCTCACTGTAACTGTAAGACCTGAGAGTGACATCTTCCACTAAACTTTCCTCTCCATTATCTGAAATCTTCACCTGTTTCCAATAGTGGTGTTTTCGAAGAAGAAATCCAGTGGCTGTAAAAAGGGCAACTGAAACTGCTAAAATTGTGAAGCTGCTTATTAAAATACTCAATTGAAGTCGTCTTCTTCCTCCTCCAACAGCCAATTTTGCCTCTTCACCTGATCTCCTTGCAGTTTTGACTATTGTGCTGGAGACCATCTCCTTCTGTTGATTATTTCCATTTCCATATCGCAACGGAAGCTTCTGCATTTTACACTTCTGGTTTTCGTAAAACGCTACTTCACAGTTACAATCTTTCAGACACTCGTCAGCACAATCTCTTTTCGAAATCAACGAGATAGTGGAATAAGGGTCGTCTTCCCAAGTTACCCCGATGAATTCCTATGTAGAATAGACTTGGCCATTATTTCTTTCACAGCCGTCGCTGTAATTTCTCCGGCAACCCAATTTCTTGTCGTTTTCATCGACATAAACGAATTCAGGAAGACATATGCAGAAAGTCCCTTGGACGGCGAGAGTACAGTAAGAATTTAAGCCGCAGAGCCCTATTGAATCGCACCCATTTGTGGAAGAAACCCAATCGATTAACCAATCGTCGTCTTGGTTAGAGCTGTGGTAATAGACTGTAAGTATTCCACCGGAATCAACGGCGGCGCGGTAGAGATAATTTTTGTAATCGGAGAGCTTGTTTCTGTCGTTGTTAATGTTTTTAATGTTGGATTTTGTTGAGTTGAGAAGTTGAAGCTGACCGTTCGAATCCAGATTCAGACTTACGTTGGATCCTGCGTTGTACGTTCCGGTCGACCAGTAAGCGTATTGCTTGATTGCTTCAGCGTCAAATGGATAGAGTACGAGGTTTCCGTCAGCCAGCATCGACAGCCTAAATTTGCCACTAGTTTGATCGGAGTTGGAGACGCTAGAGACGAGGTTATGGCCGGACCGGAGACGTTGGCCGGGCAAAATGGTGTCGGTCGGGAGATCGAAGCTCGGCCAAATGACGTTGGAATGTGCATCGTAGAGAACGAAGTTGCCGGAGTTGAGAACAGAAGCCATGAAAACTGGCTCAGGAGAATCCATTATTAGTTTCATTTGAGCTTCCTTCTGCTGCAAAACCAGCTCTCCATCTGCAGTTAGAATTACCTTAACGTCGTCCGACAACGGCGGATCGTCTCTATTTGCAGTCCAAATAACTGTTTTTTGTTTGATATTATGGACCCAGATTCCGACAGCGAATCCGTTCGCTTTCCGGTAAAACCCGAAGGCGAACTGGCCAGATTCAGAGACCAAAAAGGATTTTCCGCCATTGGAGAAGGGGGTGGAGAGAGAAGAGCCCAAAGTCATGTTCGAGCTTGTTTTGCTGGGCAGAAGAAGCTAAGAACAAGGTGGGCGAAAGGAGGAACAGTGCGGAAACCATTTTCGACAGTCTGGAGCTATTCTTCTTCCTCATTGTTTCCCCTACGTCTGTATTTAGGGGTCTGCAATATGAAGGGAACGAAGCTAGAAGAAACGACCATGGAGAGTCAGATTTGAGAAGTCAAGATCATCCCACGGATCAAGTTATGAATGCAAACTAATGTTGCAGTTGAAGTCAAGGTTACAGACTGACCATCCGTTCAAAGAAGACGAAGAATAGAAAAAGCCCTTATCAAATTGTCTTCAAAACCGAAATGCACGTCACTGATTGTATAAAATTTGTTTAAAACTCAGCCAAAAGTTAGCCATAGGCAAAATTGTCGTCTTTGAAATGTTCTCACTATTGCTAATATTGACAAACATGTACATAACTACAAATTAGACGTGCATGTGAAGGGCAAATCAACCCATATTCTATTTGAAAAAAACAATTAAAATAAAAAGTGGGATCAAAATCCCAAAAAGGATGTACGCTTTCCTTCACTCCCCCGGCCTCAAAACCAGAGTCATAATTTCAAATGGAAGGACTTACATTCATCTCCCTCTGTAAGTATAGAGGAAGCAGGCGAGGTAGGCCTATCTGATCTTCGTGCATGCTGCCTGGAATCGGAGGACTTGTCTAACCCACGAATATTGTATTTATCGTACACCCTTTCACGGTTGCCTGACCACCAATTCTCAGCTTGATTCTCTCCAAATCTTCTCCGGCTACACATGCATTTAAGGCGTCAATTTGCAGAAACAGATAAATTATGTACATAATACATGGAGATTCAGCTGCGTCGAATCAGGATAGCCAAATTACCAATATTTGTGTAATATCAATCAATATTTACGTTATCTGCCTTTTGTAGCTAGAAACACATGCAGCTTTCAAACAAAAAGGGTATATGAAGGCGTAAGTCTGTTCAAAGAGTTCAACAAAAACAAAACCCGAATTTCTTCGTTGCGCTTATTGCTTATAGCCACTTCTAATTATCAGATGTTGATGCTCGATGAAATGATCATTTTGCTTCTTTCCAATTGCAAATCACATGCAGAGAAATGAGAACAAATGTACTAAGATTTCAAGGGAAAGAGAAGGCCAAATTACCTGAAGCGCACTCGTTGAAGATCTCGTGTTCCATCACGCAGTGTCACGAGAGTAATATATACACCGGGTTCGTACTGTTCAATCCATTCTGCCTCTACTTGATTTGAATTGCCAGCTAAATCAGCATTATTGGGTCGTTCTTTGTTTTGATCAACAACCTCTGACACACTACCATTACTCATAGGACCTCCACCACCACCACCATTTGACAGCCTAAATTTGGCATGCTCCTCCAGCCTGGTAGTTTCAGTGGCAGGTTCTTCCTGAGACAACTGAGCTTGATCTTGAAATCCCTTTACGGAGGCAGAGTCACTAGTTCTCGGAGAAGCCAAGGAAATGGAAGTAAGAGAATCGGATCTTGTACATCGTCCTCTAATTGCATCTGAATAATGAATACCATTCAGATCTGAACCATTTGGAGGATGTACTATTCTCGTGCTCTCTAAGTCATAACTTCCAGAGGGTAGTCTCTCGGCCAGGTTTTTAAGCTGAAACAAAGATCAAGGATTGTAAACAATACGTGCTGAAAATTTCTACTCCAAAGTGCTACTACATGTCTACCACACCTCCACACACATCTACTATTTTCCTATCCCCCTTCCCCAACTCTATATCGTTTTTATATAATAGATGACTAACAACTACTCTTAACTACTATTCTCAGCTACTCTCTTATAACCTCCTCCTAACCTATCATTCTGTTTAATGAGCTAATCAAGTGCATAGGCCCCTAAGGAAATTAACAAAAAAAAGGAAAAATTGAACCAAAATCATTGGATAATTCATAGTAAAGCACTTGAATACAAAAGAGAGAAACAGACCTGAGCTGTAAGAGACATAATAACTTCTTTGGCTGCTTTAGATTTTGCAGATTCTTCTGCAGCCAATGACAATGCTTCTTGTGTTTTCTTAACTGTTTTTCGAATTTCCAGTTCTTCAAGTTCACACTTCTGTTTGAGGCTCTCAACCTATCAAACAATCTTAATGATTCAGCCATAAATAGCCAATCCCTTCTCAGGAGATTAATAAATTCAAACTAAAAGGCTGCAGGGTCCGAACATGTTCTTACCTGAGCGCGTAACTTGACAACCTCCTGATTCAATAGTTCGTTGGTTTTCTTCAAACTATCGATCATACTCTTAGAGAAAGAAAGTCCAGATACCGTTGGAACAGGAGTAGCAGAGCGTGGCGGACTTGGTCTCCTATAGAAAGGTGAAACAGATCTTGAACTCACTGCCGAATTCATAAGAACAAACCTCCAACCTGGTGGTCGAAACTCAACAGAAGTTGCCAAAACAGCTTCTTTGAGCTGCAATAGGGAAGGTGCTTGATAGCTGCTGCCAAGGGAGGAGGTTGCTTTGTTATCTAATTGCTCTATTAACTGCATATTAGAAGGAACAGACTTCGACAATCTTATCTCACCCTTATCTAAGCTATCTTTGCTTTCACCGGGGAGGCGAAGTATAGCACCTCTCCTATTATTAATATCAGACACTTTGATCAATTTAGAATAACAAGAATCACACACTCGATTTGGTTTGCTGGGGTTAGAAGCTAGAGCAGCACTGTGGGCTTTTTTGGAACTGCATGAATGACAGTGGACAAGGCCACAGTTATAGCAGTTGTGCCTCTTTCGTGTAAAACCAAAAGCTTGTCTGCAAGCAGAGCATTGTGCCTGCTCAGCCCCTGATACCCATTTATGAAGACAAATTGCAGTCGTGTAGTTTGACCCGCAAGCAATATATTTCACATGCCTATCCTTCAAGGCCTCTACTAGAGTTGGAGCTTTGAGATCTTCAACATCTCCATGGCCCAACCTACCATTTGCACCCTTTCCCCAAGTATAAACCTCATTTTTGGAAGTTAGTACTGCCACATGGTAAGCCCCACAAGCCACTTCCTCAACGGCCTCCCTGAAAAGCTTATCTCCTACCAAGCATGGTTGCTTTCCATCAGCCTGTGGATTCCCAAGCTGACCATAAACAGTACTCCCCATAGTGAATACTTCCCCAGATATGGTCAAGCCAACTGTTAAACTATACCCACAAGCGATTTTACGAAAGTTGTAATCGATTAATGCAGGTACACATGTAGGCTTTAGCCGAGGGTCCTTATCACCCTGGCCTAATCGATTTTTATCTCCATCGCCCCAAGTGAATAGTTTACCTGATGAAACACTTGTACTAGAGTGTGCCACAATAACTTCTACTGCTGCAGCTGTATGCCACACTCCACATGCGACTGCAATCGTTTTCAGCCCTGATAAAGACTCAACTTCTCTTGGACGTGAAAAACTTTCTCTATCTCCATGGCCCAACACCCCGAAAGTACCATCGCCAAATGTGAAAAGCTGTCCCATCGATGTCACCAAAGCTGTATGCCACGTACCACATGCCACTGAAGCGACCACAAGCCCCTCAAGAGGGCCTGCAACACGCTTTGGAATCCAATGACTCACATCAGTGCCATGGCCAAGAAGCCCAGCATTGTGAGTACCATCTTCCCATGTGTAAAGTTCCCCATCCATTGTAACAGCACAAGAATGAAACTCCCCACATGCGGCAAAATAAACATTAGTAGCTGCTAAAGATTCAACTAGATGAGGTTGAATGTAATCCTTCCTAACACCATTCCCAAGCCTTCCACCAGATTCCTCTCCCCATGTGAAAACGTTGCCTTGCCTAGTGACTAGGGCCACATGCCTGACTCCACAAGCTATATGAACTACATCTAAAACAACATTGGATTCTAACAGCCTGGGGAGAAGTACGTCAGTTCTTAGGCCCACACAATTAGAATTTTTTTCCCCCGCAAACTTCCCAGCATTACCATTAATAACCTCTCCCCATATGTATACATCCCCTAGAGCCTCATACTCATCTGGCACAGAACCATGACTAGAAGAGCTTGGAGCACTTGAAAAACTAGCACGAAAGGCATCTGAACTGGATCCTTTTCCTTGCATACTTGTCTGGTTTGAAACTACATGTGACCTTTCAGAAAGCACAGAATTCTCAGGCTTAGTACTCCTAGGAGATTTATTTGGGTTGAAATTGGTACAGGATTCAGGAGAGCTAATATCTCTGTTGACACTATTTGAACAGTCACTCGGGCTGTTTGAAGTCATATCACTGCTTTCCTGTAATCAATAGCCAACATAAGTGATATACATATATATAAATCTGAAAGAGAAGCTAAAAAACATAACTTAAAATGCCAGACTGGTCGATCAAAATTTCAAAAGAAATACTTGAAGCATTTAGATAGTACTACTAGAAAAACAACCAAAAACATTTAGTACAAGTAAATAACATATGATGCTCAAAGTGGGCATTATATTCAAGTGCCAACTTCTACTTCAAAATTTTCGTAGACACCCATTAGGTACACAAAACTGAGTTTCTATGCACGCCGCTTAGAAAAACTTAATAAGAAAAGTTGAATCATGCTGACTTGTGTTTCCAATAAATGTCTAACCAGGCGAGTTTTCTCTGCTTCCTGCCGGGAAGCAAGGGTGAAAGAATGTAATGCATTAAATTTTTTGAAGAAATATAATATATGGACAAAGATAATAAATAATGTCCCAACTGAATGGGAGAGATGTATGCTGGGAGCACAAAATAGCCAGTGCCTTTTCCATCAATGATTAGCTAAATAGCAATTTCCAAAGCAAAAAGCACCAGCCTCATCAAATTAACTAAGCAATTGTTTAATAGTAAACATCATATGTGCTTGCACATGGGAGTAGCTTAACGAAAGCATCGTGATAAACAACACACCAAAAGTATCAGTATGTAGACTTACATCGAGGTGTGGGCCTCCATCATTCCATCCATCAATTTTTGAACCTCCACCTTGACCAGATGCTATTGATGCTTTGAGCCCTGCAATCCAAACCTCTGCTTCAACTTTATCCTTGCAAATCTGAGAGGCAGTAACATATTACAGTTACCATAACTCGAAAGAAACAAAGAGCACTCAGTCATAAAAATGAGAAGATTTAGTTCTTCACCAACCAAATCAAGGGACCGCTTTCCATTGTTGTATATAAGAGAAAAGGACAAATAATCCTTTTCAGGGAGCAAATATCGTTGAAAAACAGCCTAAAATGAAACAAAAGGCACAGTAGGCATAAGTTTCGAATAAAAATAAGTTTGCTTAAAATGTCATGAAAACAAATTACTTAGATTATACTATCACTAGAAATCTCACAGTTCGCTGTCCAGGAATTATTCTAGATACAGAAGCAAGCTTCAGAAATTTTTCACCACCACCTGAAATCCAGATCAGAGACGACTCATCCTAAAATCCAAAAAAAAGAAAAGAATAAATGAGCATGAGAAATTAAAACAAGTCTGAAGATTGGAAATGCCTTACCCTAGATGATATAATAATAAATAAATAAATAGAAACTCAGTGCAATGTCTTTTCTAAGAGTAACACACAAATTGCTACTTCATAGATATTAATAAGTCTTAGAATATCCCTTTAGTCATGCGTTCCATACATTATAAATTGGTTAGACTCTGACTAATCAGAGTCTGCTTCGTGTAGTTAGAATATTCTTTTTCTTATATTAACCATTGTATTTGGTTATTGAAGAAAGTCTAATACAAATCTGATTCTTCTGGAATTCTCTCTCAATACCTCTTTTCTACTTTTCTGACTATAATCAATATTATTATTACCATCATCACAAAGACAATCTGAATATTTCGATTTAACCTTTTCTCTTTAGTAGCAACAAAAAAAATGTGGATTGAATCTGAGTTCTTGATTTAATTATGTGATGGATAAAGAATAAGCTGATCTTCATTGATAGAAAGGAAAAGCTAATTTTAAGTAACTAACTGCAGCCCCATTGAGAAAAACGAGGCAGTGATTCAGCCCAAAGAAATGATTTAAAAGACAGACTCACACTAGAAAGTCTAAAGGGACAAAACTTAGGCTTCCCATTACGACCATACTTGAGTAGCTGACTACCCTTCTTCAAAGTAATCAATGCCTGCAGAAGACAGAAGTTCCATAAGTCAACCACAATAGAGACATTGATAACAGATGCCACAAGGGATTAAAAAATTTAACAGCAAATTTGAACATTTTGTAGAAAGCATCTCATTTACAAATTTAGGTAGATTATCAAAATAATTAGGATAATTCATGTACGCCATACACTATACAGTATTTGGATCACAACCTTCAAAAGTCCATAAGTAATAAATATCACTGTAGAATCTACTTGTTAACTCTCAAAAATTTCAATCATATGATGATGAAAATGTTGTATTTTGAGGGGAGATAGCATGGAGCCAGGACAGAAAATTGGAAGTTGAAACAAGAAAGAAGCAAAAGAAAGGGGAAAATCTGAATTTCGAGAAGTCAAAGATAGGGGCGTATATGCAGTGGTGTAGAACAAAAAATAATGGAAAAGAATATAACATAAATAGTAAAGCACCTGGTGAATTGTCATAGAACTTGGTTAACACAAATATCCAGTCCTTAATCAACGACTGGCTTAACTTCAAATATCTAGAATGGCAAACAATTTTCATGTTCAGCTCTATTATTACTTACAATACTAACACCGCACCCAAGTAGAATCAGTCTAAATTTCTTTCACTACTAACCTTTCCATAATGACAGGGATCGCAACAATAAAATAAACACCAAGACTAAAATAATTTCCAAAAAAAAAAAGTAACAAGGAACCCGGATTATAAGGTAGAGAATACACTTAAAGAACATTCCTCGGTGTAGCAAGCATTTCAATAAGAACTAATTTTATGTCTCCCAAAAATAAGAAAAAGAGTCTTATACTGAAAAGAATATCGCTGTTATCACATCAAAATCCAAATTTGCCATCAAAATCATCTTAAATTCGTTTCCTCAACTAGCTAAATGATTGAAATTTGGAAGACTGAGAAACAACAAAAATTGAGACAGGGAAAATCAGAGCATCGGCAAAGGATAACAACAAAGAGAATTACAGAAAGAAATTGAGACCTGCTGAATGTCTCGATCGGCGTTCCCGTAGCTAACAAGATCAGCCATTCCATGTGAAGAATTCAGCAAAACAGCACCATCCCCTCTGATCGCTCGCCGGAGCTCCAGACATCATCTACCAAGAGCGCCTATTCCGTACCCTACCATCAAATGTTACATCCGACCCACAACAAACCCTCGCTATCTATCTCTCCCTTCCCTCTCTAGCTCTCCTCCCAAACAAATAACAAATGCCGGCCCCTTACCCCTTCCAAAGCTTTAGCAGATCTGTAACTCGCCAACGGAACCAAAACCCACCATCACCATTCAAAATTCCAAAATCACACGCTCCCTCTGGCCCCCAGCCTCAGCGAGCTGACAGAGAAACAGAAGTGTAAAAGGAAGCAAAAGCAATATTCCAAGCCCACGAAGTCCGTCAAACACCAAAGAAATCAACTCAAACTGAAAAATCAACGGCGACGAGAGAAGAAACCCGGCAACTGAAAACGGAATTTCAGAGCTCCGAGCGGTGAACGGCGAGAATCGGAGTGGAGTCGGAGTCTGTAAAAACAGCACAAAGGTCAAAGCCGCAAAAAAAAAAAAAAAAAAATCCAAAAAGAATAATGAAAATTAATATTTAATTGGAAACAAAAATAATAGAGAAGACTGTCCCATGCCCATAGACAAAAATAAAAAAGAGGAGAATTAAGGATTATTTGTTGGGGAGGGAAGCACGTAATTATGAGCAATAATTTTAAATTAAAAAAATTAATTATTTGTAAATATTTAATTAGAATGTAAGACCTGACCCACCGATGAATCCAAAATGTCGTGTTATTCCCAGCACTTTGCATAGTTGAAAAAAGTAGTTAATAACTGGAAATGAAGATAATTAAAGCAAGGGAGGCTGCACTGCATTGGATTAGGATAAAGGGGTAGTGACGTATCTTCTTCTTTTCTTAATTTTGCAATTTGTATTTCACTATTTCAACTGGACGAATAGAGAGTGTGGAGTCTCGTTCCAATAAAAAAAAGAGTAAAAGGGCAGAAGTGGGGGAGATCCAAAAAGCGAGGAAGAGCCAAAAATGGGAGGATATGATATGGGGCAGGACGAGGGAGTAGCCTACGAAGACCGGGCCAGGCCCAATTAAAAAAAAAATTTAAATATCTTCTAAACACTTTATTACAGAGGTGGTTGCCGAAAATGGGGGAAAAATCCCCTACTTCAGCGAAGGTGAGGGGGAAGAGATTGAGCACTCAATCTCTCTTCCTCCCCAACTCCGATTCCTTTTGTGATTCTTCCTCCGGCGTGCAATCTAGTCAAGGCGAGTTCCTCCTCCCAGTCAAGTTATCCGCGGTAAGTTCATCCCCAAAATTTTTGATCCGATTTTTCTTGCTCCTCGGTACGCAATGTTAATGGAGTGTTGTCTCCCTCAGA
>CM039468.1:50738536-50832942 GCA_022433065.1 Begonia loranthoides | reverse complement strand
CACTCAGGGTTAGAGAATTAATTATCATACGAAAAAGTTAGCACACCTCCACCCCCCCTCCCCTCTATAGGTGAGCACAAATCCTAACATTATAATAATTTCTTTTTCAAGGTATTCATGTCCATGCCACATTGTTTGCTACAAGTATTGTTGTTTTTTCAAAGGAGTCTTAATATAGCCAAGCACTACCATATAACCAATGTAGTTGTTTGACGAGTAGGGTTGAAGACATTGGTAACAAAACACCAAAAAATATGTAGAGAGGTGATATCCGGTGGTTTCTTGTAAAGACAAAAATATGGAGAAAGGTTGGAGAGGACAAGGGCAGGAAGTAAGTTGATGAGGTGAACCATAGTGGAACAAGCATGAGGCCAATAAGAAAGTAGTGTCTGAGAGTGGAAGAGTAAGGCAAGAGTAGTTTTTATTATATGGCAGTTTTTCGTTTGGCACGACCATTTTGGGCCAGAGTATATGGACACGAAAGACAGTGATGATGTAACAACCTGATTTTTTCTTTAATTTAAAAAAGCGTTAAATTTAAAACTTTTATAAACAAGTGAATCCCTATTAAATTCCTTCAATTTAAATCAAAGTTCTTTTCGTAAAAAACAAATCGTTAAAATATCTTACTTAAAACTCGCTACTTGAATCTTGATTAACAGCGATAGACTTCATTTATAAAATCCATTTTTTTTAATTAATAGAGGAAACATAAAACATTCTATAGTGGAAGCATAAATCATTCATTTTAAAAAGACACTAAATAAATTATTACTTTACATTTATAAAACTCTTTTCTCTCTTACTTTCCTTAGCCTAACCAGCCACAAGTTCTGCCCTTGCAAATCCTTCATCAACTGTTCCTTGATTTGGTTATCATTTTCTTGTGTGTGTACCTACACCATTAGCAAACTTTGAGCCCGAGGCCCAATAAGAAATAAGATATACAGTATGATCATGCCTCTCTTTAATTCTTTTGGAATGGGTTCCGTCCCAAACCAATCTTTTTTTTACATTTCATTCTTTCATTCATAACTCGTACATCGAGCAGGAGATTGGAGGAACCTGTGTGGGAGGGAATAGTCTTGGTCGGTTTCTAACCGCCTGTGTGTAGCTAGGCCCATTCCCAATAAGGAAGGGGCGTAAGTCTAGCTACCTGATTAGATCTAAATTACCCGTGCATCCCCCAACTCCTCATTTTCTTTCCTTTTATTCATTTCGTTTATTATTTTTCCTCACGTAATGCATATGAGTACCACCCCCGTGGTGGCACTTTCTACTTGTTTCTATTATCATGATGCATGTCAATGAGAAACATTATCGTGATGCATGTCAATGAGAACCAGTAATCGTAACAATATAAAAGTATGAGTTATAAAGCAGTAATCACAATAATATAAAAGTATGAGATATAGAAGTCTACTAATGTACTATGTATGCATGCTTGGTAATTTAAAGGAAGCAACAACAATATAGGCATGCTTTGCGATTTAAAGGAAACAATATTATCATAGGCATGCTTGGCAGTTTAAAGAAAGAGATAGCTTAGCAATTTAAAAAAAGTAATAACAATACAGACGTGCTTGGCTATCTCAATGAAACAATAACAATATAGGCATGCTTGGCAGTTTAAAGGAAATAATAACAACATAGACATGTTTGACAATTCAAAGGAAGCAATAACAATATGCTAATGTCCTAAACATGCTTAGAGATTACATTAATAACGTGCGAACGACATAGGCATAATATGGCAGCCTAGTAGAAATTCAAACAAACAATTTAAAGAAAGACACTGCTAATGGTGTAGGCCCTCCACTAGCCAACGACTCTACTCAATTTCTTACCTCAAAACTTTATCGCACGCTAGCACTTAATCGGTATCCTTCTTTTCCTTTTCAATACCTTCATAATTAAAAACATTTACAACTTATTAACTTCATTTCCTTTTTCGTATTCTAAATTGTATAATAATTCTAGGAACCCGTTAACGCATAAAACGAACATAACCCGTCCAACAGAATATATATCTTTCATTAACAAACTACACCCCATCTATGATACCATTTACTAAAACTGAGAACAATTATTATCACCCAGCCACAAATGTACGTGCACAGACCAATATCCCATTTAAATATCTCATGGAACCAAGGAGCAGTAACCCAATCAGCAAAACTACAGAACATATGCTTCATAACCCATCCAAACAATATCCAACAGGAAGCATGTCCATTAATAGGGTATCACCCTATCATGCAAAATACTTAACTTAAATCTCACAATTCCACAATCAACCTAAACTGCAGAGTACATTCATGCTTCAACATTGAACATATAAGGACAATAGCAACAATCATCCAACAAATCCATATCAACAAGCATCACCAGTCAGTTAAACACTTGAAACACAAAGAGGAAAATCCCTTACCAATGTAGCATCAGAAATCACAGCCCACAGTTCCAACATCTCCAAAACACAGCACTCATTGGGAGCCAGGAGCTCTAACCTCCATCTAATTCGCAGCTGTTCATCAACAACAAAACCGAATCAGCAGGAAGCATCAAAAGTAGCATCCAATCAATAGAGCATCGAACTCAAAGGAATAGAGAGTATTTACCTAAAGAATCACAGAAACTCGAGAAGAGCAGTAGCTTCATCGTTTTCATTTCCTTCCCCTCACTCGCAGCTCACAATCTCTAAAGAGCATTTCTCATCCATTCTTCCCTCTTGCAAAAGCTCACCTGAGAACTCTTCCACTGCCAACCTCCCCCTTCAGCCTTTCAATTCCACCAGAAAGGCAGGCACAACGTGCCATGCCTCTGCCACAGTCATGCCCTACCTTCACCATGCCCATCGCACGTCCCACGCACGTCCCACTGTCAATTTCATCCAGAGCAAAACTAACCTGTTCAGACTGAATGGCGAACTAGACCACAGCCTCCCGCCGTTTCTTAGCGAACCATCGCCCCTGCCCTTCATCGACTCCGCTATTCCTCCTCCTAAACGCCCAACTGATTGATCACTGCCACATTGTTGTCACCATTCCATCGACGCCGGCCACCGAAAATCGAGAAAGCGTCGGGGCTCACCATGACCCGACGCCAATCCGTCGCTCTGACCTGCGAAGCCCGACTCCCCGAGCCCGAGCCGCGACGCCATCAGCACCCCGCAACTCGCCATACGCTGGACAACGCACGACCCGGCCGTCCCGAGCCAAGCCCGAGCTCGCAGTCCTCTCTCCTTGCCTAGCTCTCTCCTCGCCTAGCTCTCTCCCTGGTTCTTCCTCTCTCCTATCTCTTTTCCCAGAATGGCCTTGACCATTCCCTTCTTTTTATTTTCAATTAAACCGATTCACAGGGTGAACCGGTTTACTTCCTCCCTCCATCTCATAATTTCTTATTTTGTTTCAATTCCCTTTTTCTTTATATTCATTTAATCCTCTTACATTTTAAATTCCAAATAATCCAATTTTTCCTTCCCTCCATTTTCACTAAACCAAGCCACATAATTGTTTCCGGACCGAGTCAAACCAACCCAGTTTGATCCATTATTTCTTCAGAATTGAAATTTCAGACGAGGGAAGGCATCCGCGCCTTCCTCCACAATGGTCCGAAAAGTCTAATAATTTGGACAGATTCGAACTCTCCTCGTCCGACATCATCTGCATTCGTCTGAAAAGTCTGCCAAATTGGACAAATTCAAACCGTCCTCACCCTCAATCATCCACCTTCGTCCGCATGCATCCGAAACTCCAAAGTACACCTTCCAAATTAATCCTAATTATCATCCAATAAATTTCTTAAATTATAATCTTACGAATACGTCATTGGTAATACCTCGATAATTATCCAATTAATCTAAATACTCCCAATTACTTTCGAATTATTTTTATTAAATTGTGATATGAAAAGTCAGGGTATTACAGATGAATATCGAAAGAATGAAATAATTTGGAGAGGCGGAGAAATTCGCCACCAAAATTAGATTGAAAGGATTTAACGGAAATATTGAATTGAGTTAACACTAATTTGTGAAATTGAATAAACGTGGTATAAATAACATCTTTAGTAGGAAGGAAATATATCCGTGTATATTATGTGTGATCATCTATAAAAATTAGAAAGTATCGAATGCCAGTGAAAGAGGTTTTGGGGAAGGCCCCCAGAGATTAGAATAGATCAAATCAAAAGGGGCATTAGCCCATGAGTCAGAGAGATGGAAAGAAAGTCTATGAGATTTGCTTAAATAACATGCATTACAAGAGGAAACAAAATTTGAATGAAAACATGCATTACATTGTTTTTAAAAAAATAGTAGTAGCTTAATGATGTGGGTGGCCTAGTCGCTTATGCTAAAGAGCCAACGAAGGTGATAGAGAGGTGGAAAAAATGCACGGGTTGATAGGGGTTGGAGTAGAGTACACGCTGTTAAGTAGATTGCCCTGAAGAAGAACTGCCTTGGAGATCTAATCCTTGACAAAGAAGGAAGAGGAACGAAACTAAACAAACACATTATTATTTGAGAATAATTTATCTATGCTAATGAGATTATGGGATAGGGAAGAGGCATGAAGAATGTTAAACAATTTAAGAGGAGGAATAGTGGATAGAGAGCTAGCGCCAATACTTTTAAAGAAATCAACTTACCATTAGCCACCACATCTTGATTAGTCCCATAAGAGGGAGTGGAGGTCTGAAGATAATCAGGAGAAGCAGCATAATGATGTGTAGTGACAGAATCTAAAATCCAAGGGGCATAAGTATTTGGAAACTTTAGAGAAATGGGCTACTTGGTCGAAGTAAAAGTAGTATTAAAGGTTTTGGGAGTAGGTGACTTGAATGAGAAATTTGCTTAATGATAGCGCACAACCGTGGAATGACCTATTTTCTTAATAGGTATTAAGCTATTGTTTTGGTGATGTATGACTTAATTATCTATAAGTTGTTTGCAAATTGAAAATATGATTATCATTTAGCATACCTTTGATCTTCATTGGAAATACCATATAATATGGGTATTTAAATGTGCTAACATGTTTGTTGAAGTCCATGTAGTTAATGTTTAATTTCTTGAGACTTACAACCTTCAAATCAAGTATAACATGAAGTGGCAGTCGACCAAGGCAAAGTTGTGATCGACCAGAATGACTATAGAGAGCATGAAGTTTATGAAATCAAAGAAGATGGTTGACTTAAGAAGAAAAGCGATCGACCAGAAATTTTACAGTGTTCTCAAAAAATCTGAAGTGGTGAAAGCAGTTGACCAATAAAGATGTCGGTTGACCAGAACTATTACAGAGAGAAAACTCTATTTTCAGAGTGCAGAGCATGGTCGATCAGGGTGAAACACAGTCGATCGGACCAATGAGAAATGGATTTTCTGAAATGCGTTGACTAGAGCAAAAATTAGTTGACCAAGTGCATAGACAAAACTCATAACAGTCATAAAGTGGTCGACCAAAATGATTGAGTGGTCAACCGGTCAGTAGCTTTTGTGAACAAAACTATAAATTGAAGCACTTGCAAATTGAAAGATAAAAAGGGGGAAATCATACAAAGGGCTGTGAAATTTACTTTCGATATTTCTCTACTATTACCGAGTGTTTAGCCTAACTCTTTCGTTTCTTAACTTGAGATTCAACACATGTGAAATTTTAGGCATTCAAGTTTGTACTTCATCTATCATAACTCCTACTTTTGTACTTAAGAGACATTTGAAGAGCGACGACCCAAAAAAATCATTTTAAGGCTTAATTGACACCCGAAAGTTCAATCGGTTATAACTGGGGAGGTTATAGAAGAAAGAAATCTTCAAGGGGGAGCCTTGAAGCGCAGACGTAGGCAAGGTTAGTTGAACCGCGTAACATATCATTTTCATTATCTCTTCCTTATTCATAGAACCCAGTATGGTCATTATAAATTTTTAGTTATGTCATTTAGTTTGACTAATGCCCCAACAATATTCATGGATTTTATAAACCAAATGTTTCATAAGTTTCTTGATAAGTTTATCATTATTTTTATTGATGGCATATTAGTTTATTCGCGAACAAAAGAAGAGCACGAGGTGAATTTAAGGATTACTTTGTCTATCTTAAGGGCACATCAACTTTATCCAAAATTTTCAAAATGTGAATTTTGGCTCGACAGAATTATCTTCTTAGATCATGTTATATCTCATGATGGAATTTCTGTAGACCCAATCAAGATCAGAGCAGTATTAAAATGGTCATAACCAAGAAACATTGGTGAGGTACGTAGTTTCCTCAGTTTAGCTGGATACTACCAACTATTTATTGAAGGATTTTCAATGATTTCATTACCTTTAACTCGTTTAACAAAGAAGGATGTTAAATTTTGGTGGACGGACAGCTGTGAGAATAGTTTTCAAGAACTTAAGGAAAGGTTAACAAATACACCTTTTTTAGCACTCACGACGAAAAATGAAAAATATTGTATATTTTGTGATGCATCAAAAGTAGGATTGGGAGGTATCTGTTAGCCTAATAGAAGTTAGGTTAATTTTTTATTATGATAGTTTTATTTGAATAATTAAGTTGTTTATTATGCATTTGTTTGAATTAAGTAAATACATTTATTTGTTATTGGAAATACCCTTAATACGGGTATTATTGATTACTAACGTGTTTGCCTAAGTCCATGTAGCTTATAGAATGATCATTGGGACTTGGAAGATTCAAGAAATGCTAAACGCAAAGAAGAGGTTGACTAAATCATAGAGGCGGTCGACCATTTTCCTGAAAAACATGAAGAGACGGTCGACCAGTTTCGAGGTTGTTGGTCGCAAATATTACAGAGAGCTCCAAAAGTCTAATTTGCAGAGAAGTAGTCAACCAGATGATAAGTGGTCGACCAAAAAACTGGACAGATTGCTCAACATGTTGAAACTGCTGAAAAGTGGTCAACCAATGCAGAAGTGGTCGATCGTATAAATGGACAGATTCGAGGCAGTTTATGGATTGTGAAGAAGCGGTCGACCGAGGACAAAATGTTTGACCAACCCGACTAGATTTCACAACGGTAGCATTCCAACGGTTGGATTGTTGCCAACCGAATTGAAGAAGGTCGACCGGTCGGGCAGTCTTCTATAAATAAGACATTCCGAAGTGCATTTTAACCTAGCAAGAATCATGGCGAAAATCTGCCCAAATTCATACACGATTTCTCATTTATAATTAAGTGTCAAACCTAACTCTCGAACTCCCAAACTTGATAATTTGTATTTGGAAGAGTTAGGAATTTCAGTTTTATATTTTATTGTACTCAAACGATAAGTGAAATGGTGACGCCCTAAGAATAGCCAAAGAGTAGAGAGTAACATCCTAGAATAGTCTGTAAAGGCTTGATTGACACCCTTGAAGTTCAATTAACAATAATCGGGGAGGTTATTGAGTTTGAGAATCTCCAGTTTAAGAATCTCCAAGTCAAAAACTTGGAGCATGGACGTATGCCAGAGTTGACGAACCGCGTGAACAAATTTGGTTTACATTTTCTCTATCCCTTAATTTCTTTATTATTGGTTATTAATTGTATGCATTGAATGTATTAAATCACTTAGGGATTAGAGATAATAAATATCGAATGAAAAAGTTAATACACCTAATTCACTCCCCTTCTATAGGCGCGCATATGTCCTATAATTGGTATCAAAGCCAGACTAATCAACTTTTTGTGTGATATTGTGTTTATTGGTATAAATTTTGTTTAAATTGCATCTATTGAGATATTTTTTTTTATTGAAGTTTATTTGGATAAATTTAATTGAATCATTTGATTGTATGAACTATTATGGCTTTCAACATGCATGTTGAAGGACAATCTTTAGTTAGACCTTCATATTTTGATGGTAATAACTATGTATATTAGAAGTCTAGGATAAGAATTTATTTACAATCTCTAGATTATGATCTTTGGAACATTGTTGAGAATGAGCCTTTTATTACGCTTAAAATTGAAAATGGTATAGATGTTCCAAAAGAGTATAGTGATTATAGTGATATGGATAAAAGAAAATTGAGTACGAATGCTAAAGTTATTAACACTTTATATTGTGCTTTGAATAGAGATAAATTTAATAGGATTTAAGCGTGCGATAGTGCCTATGAAATATGAAAATTGCTTGAAATCACACATGAAGACACTAATCAAGTAAAAGAAAATAAATTGAGCATGCTTATTCATGAGTATGAATTATTTTCAATGGATAGAGATGAAACCATTAGTTATATGTTTACTCGTTTTACTAACCTTACTAATGGTTTAAAAGTTCTTGGTAGAGTTTATCCCAATAATGAGTTGGTGAGAAAAGTTCTTAGGTGTCTACCAAGAGTGTGGCAACCTAAAGTGACCTCAAGGCCTTAAAAATAGAGGAACTAATCGGGTCCCTAATGACGCATGAGATCACGTTGAAGGTCAATGAGAAGGAGGAGCTAAAAGAGAAAGAAATCTATAAACCAATGAATATTGCCTTAAAAGCTTCCTTAAGCACTCAAGTGGATTCCAATGAAGAAGATGAAGATGACGAAGAGATCAAATTCATAACCCGGATATCCAATAAGTATCTTCAATGAAAGAAGAATAATGGGGAGAATGTAATAGTTTATTTTGGGTGCGGAAAGCATGAACACACCTCCTACGATTGTCCCAAAGCAAAGAAGAAATCAAGAGCCTCAAAGAAGAAAGCGTTTAATGCCATCTTGGATGATAGCGATGAAGATTCCTCTTCCGAAATAGAAGAGGTATCCAATTTTTGCTTCATGGCCAAAGAGCATAAGGTACATAACTTTTCTAGCGATTTGGATGATATTGATAATGATAATGAATTATTAGATGCTTTTAATGAGTTAAGCATAAATATAACTCGTTGAAAAAGGATAATGACATTTGATGAAAGAGCATGTGGAAAAGGTTAATCTATTAGAAAATCAAATTGTGGAGTTAAAAAGCATGAATGAAAAATTGAATGCTACTAGTAGATCATTTTTTGAATTGAAATTGAAAAATGATGAATTGAACTCTATTGTTTTGAAATTCAATAATGATAGCAAAAATTTGAGCATGCTTTTAGAAAAGCAAATAGTCACATTTGATAAAGCCAAAAATGATTATCAACCTTTTGCAAAGAAAAAGAATTATGAAAATTTGTTTGTTCGTCCTACTATTTGTAATAGTTGTAATTGCATAGGACATAAATCTTTTAGTTGCCCATTGAAATTAAATGATAAAATGACAACTTCTAAATTGATGTGGGTTCCAAAAGAAACCATTTATAAGGTTAAATGACCAAAAAAAAGTTTGGGTGCCTAAGAAAATCACTTAGGCATTTTTCAATTTTTGAATTTTTGTTGAAATAACTCAATGAATAATACTCTTGATTTGAATAGAATTGAGTTGATTATATGCATATATGTTAAAATTTCGTTCTCTTGATTAATATTGATTCTTTTGTTTGCATATTCTTTTTGGTATTATATGGCTTATTTTTGTTAACTCTTCAACTGGTATTTTTGGGTTTAAACTTTATTAATCCAACTTTTGGTATCATAAAATTCTTTTTGTATTGGTTGGATTTGATTTTGATGAAATGAGTTATTTTGATTTGAGTATTAAAATTCATGTCCATTTTTTTACCACTTGGATTTTAACATTTGGTATCTAATAGCTCAAAATATGTGATAATCCAACAAGTATTTTTATAGATCCAATTTGAATTGAATTTGTGTATTGAAATTGGGGGAGAAGTTGTTTGTCACTTGAATATAATACCAAAGATTATATTGATTATAATACCAAAATCTTTACTTGTCTTTTTCCCAACAATTGATATACTAAAGGGGATAAAGTTATATTGATTATTTGATTGTATTGTGATTCCTCAATTTTTATATGTATAGTAAATGTCAAAGGGGAAAATGATATTTGTTTTGATTGAAATATTGAAATGTTGAATGAATGGTTGATTTTGTTTGATAAATTCCCTTCATATACTCTAGTTGATAATTTATTAGGGGGAGAAGAAAATAAATTGCGTTGATTGTTTGATTGATTGTCCCTTAAATGTTTTCTAGGTTTTTCAATAATGAGAAAGGGGGAGTAATTTTTTATTGACATTGTTTAGACCTCCCAATTGATTTTTTTTTTATTATGACAAAAATGGGAAGAAGTTAGAGTAAGTTGTTGTTAGAAAAACATGATTAGCATGAAATTAAAAGTGTGAAATTACATAAACTAAGGAGGAGTATCAAATATGCAATAGACATCACGATCATGCTTAAGATAAGTAATTAAATAACTTAATATATTTTGTCATCATCAAAAAGGAGGAGATCATTAGCGTAGTAGACAATAGGTTATTTGTTTTGATGATGATAGTTTTATTTGAATAATTAAGTTGTTTATTATGCATTTGTTTGAATTAAGTAAATACATTTATTCGTTATTGTAAATACCCTTAATACGTGTATTATTGATTACTAACGTGTTTGTCTAAGTCCATGTAGCTTATAGAATTATCATTGGCACTTGGAGAATTCAAGAAATGCTAAACCTAAAGAAGAGGTTGAGTAAAGCATAGAGGCGGTCGACCATTTTGCTAAAAAACATGAAGAGACGGTCGACCAGTTTAGAGGTGGTCGACCAAAAATATTACAAAGAGCTCCAAAATTTTAATTTATAGAGAAGTGGTCCACCACATGATAAGTGGTCCACCAGAAAATTGGACAGATTGCTCAACATGCTGAAACTGCTGAAATTGGTTGACCAGTGCAGAAGTGGTTAACCACACAAATGGATAGATTCGAGCCAGTTTGTGGATTGTGAAGAAGCGGTAGTGTAACAACCCGATTATTCATTACCTTTTAAAAATGCGTGAAATTTAAAACTTTTGTAAATCAACTGTAAATCTTTATTAAAAACCTTTTAATTGAAAATCAGAGTTCTCTTATTATAACCGAACCGTTAAAATCATTTTACTTTGACTCGTTACCAAAATCGTTATAAATAGTAGAAAACTATAGTTATAAAAATCTTTTCTCAAAACATAGTGGAAGCGTAAATAACTCAGTTAAGAAATACTAAACAACATAAGACTGATTGATGAAATTCTTTTTCTTTAAAAATGTAGCGGAAGCATAATTAATTTATTTAAAGACAATTAATAAAGTATTACTGCATATTTTACAAAACTCGTTACTCTTTATATTAGTTAGCCTAACCAACCACAACTCTCGCCTATGCAAATCCTTCACCAGCTGCTCCTAAATCTATTCGTCATTTTCTCTCGTACTTGTACCTACATCGAAAGTCATAAACTATGAGTCTAAGGCTCAGTAAGTGATAATACCTAACATGCTACATGTTCATACTGTGCCCTTTAAAAATTGTTATGAAGTTTCTGTTCTCATCTTTTTATTATTTTCTTATCTTTTACGTTTAATCATCATTATATTTCTATTTTCTATTATGACCTCCGGTATAGCATCAATGACATAATCCGAAAGCCTGCTAATCATTGGTCATTTTGTCCCTGCATAATCTAGGGATTGTCCCGGCATAATCCAAGGACATGCAAACAATATGAGCAACAATGGCATAATCTGAAAGCTAGCTAGAGGCCATAACATACTCTGAAAGCCTGCTAGTGACCGTGCCCATGAAGGACTTAAACAGTCTCATATCATATCGTTGTCTTTTTCTTTTCTTTACTTTAATTTTCGTTATTTATTATTTCTTTTTCTTTACTTTTTATTGCTTATTATTCGTTTATTATCCATTTCAAAACCGTGCATAAAATCCATTTTCATATGCTTTTGAAAATCGTGATGCATGATGCTCGTGAATGCATACAAGTTCTAATAGTTGATATGGAAATATAAATAAACATTCAACATGCGAATCACAAAACGTGCTATAAAAACTGTAGACATGCTCCAAAACAGTAAATAACGAAACATGCTATTAATAACTGTAGATATGCTCTAAAACAATAAACAATGAAACATACCATTAGAAATTGTAGACATGCTTGGAAAGCAATAAGCAACGAAACATGCATATCCTATTCTTGCGATGTAGGGTCCGAAGACCAAAGCACACACGTATCACTTACCTCGATTGCTTAAGGCGTTCACACTTTTGCTATCTTTCTTCTTTTTAGTACCTTCATAATTTAGAAACATTTATTCATTAATAAAATCAATTAATCTACTTATTAGTCTTAACGTCTTTTCTATTCTAATTACTCGTCACTTACTAAAATTTCCTAAAGGGAACCATTTTCTTAATTACTACTTAGTTTAATAATTAATCCCCACATCCATTCCCAATTATTATCATACCTTTGTCTAATTAATAGCTCAAATCTAAATCAATAAAGTGTATTACCAAAGTTGTAACTTAATAGGTTTATATCCAAACAAAATAACACTTCCACACTTATTAACGTCCAACAATAGATTAACGATTCCAACTTCATTCCCAACAGAACCATTTCCAAAATTGTACAGCTCAATAGACAGGCAAGAAATCAACTATAGAACATCGATAACAACTTTGGTATTTAACAGATTTCTACTAATTTGATAAACAGTTTCATATCAAGCAACCAAACCGATTCCACTATATTGACACTCAAACAGTTATCAACAGCGGCATTCCCATATTTTTCAACATCCAAAACACATAATTCTCCCTTTTATCTCAAAATCTTCTTCTAACTAATTACTTTTCATAGACAGAACATACACATTCGAAATAAACTCACGGCCAATAGCTCACACAACCAACAGAGTGCACAAACCCATATATTTATCAAAGGCAGCAACCAACAGAGTATTAACCCAATTAACAGAGCATTGATCAAATATGTTTGCAAATCAATAACAAACAGAGTATAATACTCCGAACCATTCACAGAACATAAAACTCATTGAGTGTTCATCCAACATACATATGCTCAACAAAAGTTAACAGAGGCATTTTCTAGTAAATTCCTTATCAAACAATCATAACCAGTTGATTTAGAACATCAGTTTAGCAATTCCTACGTCCAACAATATGTCCAAAATAACTATCCTTAACATGATTCAAACTAATTAACAGGGAAGGAATTGATTACCTAAAGGAGCTAGGAAGCTCAAGCTGGACCGAGAGAAATTTGAAGGCAAGGGGGGTTCACGCAGAACACTTCACGAAATCCACACCCACACCCACGTATCACTTGAAGAAAACACACCTCTCACAATTCTGGAACTCACAGAACACACAAAGTTCAGGGGATTTCACAGAACACTCACCATTTTTCTCCAGAGACTCACTCTCGAACTGGAAGCTGGAAATGATGGAGAGTAGCAGGGAAGAGGGACATAAAACGTGGGGCTTACCTGGAAGGAATGGCTGCTTCACCAAACGGAGAGGGAGAGGCATGGTCTAGGCATGGGGTTGGTCCTCTTTGTCGACTAAGTGGGAAATAAACGACAAAACGACAATTCGTCCAATTATATAAAACCTATTTTTTGGTAAAACTGAGACATTTCGTACGAGGGGATGCTTCCTGGCCTCGTCTGCAATCGTCTAAATTTGTCAAATCCCAAGCAGAGTGGCGTTTTCGGACGAAGGGAGTAGTCCTTGCCTTCATCCGCGATCGTCTGAAAATGTCTAGAAATTGGACAGATTCAAAGCTTTGTCGTCCGCCACCATCCGTGTTCGTCCGCTCCTGTCCGAATTCTCGCGTTGAAGGGAGAATTGGGACGCGAAGCCTCGTCCGTCATCGTCCCAAATTCTATACTTTTTCATCCAAATTCTATACTTGACTTATCCCATAATATTTATCCCATATAAACATGTCCTAATTTAACATGTGCCTTCACGCAACGTAATATATGAATTATTCCAACAATTAATTTCATCTCATATATGGAGAAAATATTACCGGGTATTACAGGTAGACTGGGGACAAAGTGGTCGACTGCCTGACTGGATTTCACAACGGTAACATTCCAACGGTTGGAAGGTGGTCGACCGAATTGAAGAAAGCCAACCAGTCGGGCAGTTTGCTATAGATAAAAACACTCCAAAGTGTATTTTAACCTAGGGAGAATCGTAGTAAAGCTCTGCATAAATTCATACACGATTTTTCATTTATAATTGAGTATCAAACTTAACTCAAATGATAAGTGAAAGGATGACACCCTGAGAATAGTCAAAGAGTAGAGGGTGACGCTCTAGAATAGTCTGTAAGGGTTTGATTGATGCCCGTGAAGTTCAATCAACAATAACCGAGGAGGTTATTAGGTTTAAGAATCTCCAAGTTGGAAACTTGGAGCGCAGACGTAGGCCGGAGTTGCCAAATCGTGTGAATAAATTTGGTTTGCATTTTCTCTATCCCTTAACTTCTTTATTATTTGTTATTAATTTTATGTATTGAATGTGTTAAATCACTTAGATATTAGAGATAATAAATAACGAACGAAAAGGTTAGAACGTTTAATTCACCCCTCTTCTATAGGTGTGCATTGATCCTACAATATCCTTATGTAAGAAAGAAATGTAATTGCATATGCTTCTAAACAATTGAAGAACTATGAACAGAATTACCCAACCACGATTTGGAATTGATGTGATGGTTTTTGCACTAAAGATGTTGAGACATTATTTATATGGTCAACAATGTGAGATATTTACTAACCACAAAAGTTTAAAATATCTTTTCACTGAGAAGGAATTAAATATGAGACAAAGAAGATGGTTGGAATTAGTAAAAAATTATGATTGTGAAATCAAGTATCACCTTGGAAAGAAAAATGTGGTAGCTGATACTTTAAGCAAAACAACTCATTTCTTACCAGGAAAGAAAACATATTCCATGGATCAATATGCCAAGCTATATGTTCAAGAAATCATACAATTACATGGTGTACCTGTATCCATTGTGTCAGATAGAGATTCAAGATTTACCTTGAATTTTTAAATAAGGCTATGGGTACTAAATTGACTTTTAGCACAACCTTTCATCCTCAAATGGATGGACAATCTAAAAAGACAATAAAAATTCTAGAAGACATGTTGCGGGATTGTGTTTTAGAGTTCCAAATTAGTTGGAATAAAATGTTATCCTTAGTTGAATTTGTTTATAATAACACTTATCAAGCAACAATTGATATGACACCATATGAAGCATTGTATGGAAGGAAATACAGATTTCCTTTATATTGGAATGAAATTGGAGAAGCCAAACTACTTGGTCCAGAGATCAAACAACAAACTACGGACATGATAAAAATTATTCAACAGAAAATGCTAACTGCCCAAAGTCGACATAAGAGTTATGCGGATATTAGGTGAAAAGAATTGGAACTTGAGATTGAAGATTTGGTGTTCTTAAAAATTTCACTATTTAAGGAAATAATGAGATTTGGAAAAGGAGAAAAGCTCTCTCCACGATATGTTGGACCTTTTCGTATCATAGAAAGAATAGGAAAAGTGGTATATCAACTTCAACTACCCCCTCAATAGAGAAAATTCATAACGTATTTCACATATCAATGCTGAGAAAATGTGTACGAGATCTAGTTAAGGTGATCTGACCTATTGAGGTAGATATTGAGAACACCTTAAGCTATGAAGTAAGACCAATACATATTTTGGATACCCAAATCAAGAAATTAAGGAATAAAGATATTCCATTGGTGAAAGTTCTATAGAATAATTATGTCATTGAAGAAGCAACATTGGAAAAAGAACAAGACATGAAGATACAATATCCAGAGCTATTTGAATAGACAAATTTTTTTATCAGAGGAAGAATGTAATATCTGAAAATTTTGTTATATTACAAATTTAGTTGAATTTAATGAAGAATAGGAATTTAATGATATGATAGTGAGAGGAAAAAATAAAATAAGAAATTTTATTAAGCAGTAAAATAAATAAAATAATAGAGAAATAGAGTGTTAATCGTAGTAATGGTAAGAAGAAGTTTTAGAAAGAAATAATAAAAGGTTATCCCATAACTAATGCAAAACCATAATTACACCTAAAAGTCTATAAGATGTGTTGCACCAATAAGAAGAGGTAGCTTAGAGGATTAAGGATGAAGATAATCTCAACACTTGACACTTATCCTTTAGAACTTCACGACTATAAAAGAAGGTTTTAAAGAGTATGGAGGAAGTAAACAAAAAAAAAAAGAAGAAAAAATTCTATTCTCTAATAAAATTGGTAAGTAGTGGAATTGCTTGTCTCTGGCTTCAAAAAGTTGCATTACCAGTTTATCGTTACATTTACGTTCATATTTTTAGAAGTATTATAATTTGTTACTGATTCTTCAGTTTGTCATTATATTTACGTTATATTGTTAAAAGTAAAATGCTATTGATTCTTGATATGTTTCATGCATTAAGAAAGATAAAGAAAAAAGACAGAAAAATATACGTAAAAGGGTTATTGTGGCTGGGAAAGGATTAGCTATCTCGCAAGAGGTGGATTGGAGGTTGCCTAAATCCTTCTCCCTAGACTGTACCACACAATCAGACTGGAAGTAAAAGATAAAAAGAGAGGGAACAATTTTGACACGTGCATGTGTATGTTATATATGTTATTTTATTACTTACTGAGTTTTGTACTCAAATAATTAAATTGATGATGTATGAGAATATTATAATGAGAATGCAGGTATGGCTGGATCAGATGACCCTGTCTGTTGAAGTTGCCTTCCAAAGACTATGTATATGGCTCGTGGCAGTAGTCACTCTCAATGGAGATTGGGTTTTACCATGTTCGTTAATATCAAGAATTGAAATATAAATTTGGATTATGGAACTAGTTTAAGATAAAATATGTAAAAATGAATATGATATTTTGAAACTCATGTAAATATTTCTTGATATATGTGTGTGTGTTGTGTTAGATTTTTCCGCTGCAAACATATGTGCTGAAAAAATAAAGTATAAGAAAGTATATATATATTATATATGATAGAAAAACAAACGATACAATAATTCATTAAATGGAATAAAGTTAACAATATCAAACTGCTCATTGGATATCTCTTCAAAGGCTAGGTAGCGTGTCTACACATTTTCTTTGAATGTGCAAACACTCCATCTTCACTTGCCGCATCAGCAAATCATCACATTCAGAGAATCAAGTTCTCTTCAATGCTCACAGAATATTTCGCATCAATGTCACAAATCCTCATGCACAAACTCTCCTTTATTGAAATTTTCCTAAGCATTATGTTTGGAATAAGAGCGATAAATTATAGGGAGGCCGAAAGAAATATCTTTCTATTGGAAGAATTGTTTCAGTGGGGCTCACAAAAGGCAAGAGATATTACTTGAGACTACTCCTTAATCATGTTAAAGGCACCACTTCTTTTGATAACCTAAAAAGGAAAGAATGAAAGAATTCTATTCTCTGATCAAATTGGTGAGTAGTGGAATTGCTTGTCTCTGGTTTCAAAAAGCAGCATCACCAATTTATCGTTATATTTACGTTTATATTTTTAGAAGTATGATAATTTGTTAATGATTCTTCAGCTTGTCATTATATTTACATTATATTGTTAAAAGTAAACTGCATTGATTATTGATATGTTTCATGCATTAAAATAGATAAAGAAAAAGGACAGAAAAATATATGTAAAATGGTTATTGTGGCTGGAAAAGGATTAACTATCCCGCAATAGGTGGATTAGAGGTTGCCTAAATCCTTCTCTCGAGACTGTGCCATACAATCAGACTAGAAGTGAAAGATAAAAAGAGAGAAACAGTTTTGACACATGCTTGTTATATGTTAAAAAAATGCTGTCGTTTCGTTATGGAATGTTGTCTTTCCATGGCGAAACGTTGTCTTTCTACTTAACAGATTTAAAATATTACTTTTTGCAAGCAGAACAATTACTTTCCGTTGTGAAAAGAGAACGTTCCACAACAGAATGATAACGTTCTACCTGCGAAAAGATTATTTTTTGCTATGAAAAGAATACTTTCCTCTATGAAAAGTGAGACATTGGTGATGAGCATTGAACTATAAAGATGGACAAGGAAAAGAAAAGATAAGATGGTGATGAGAACTGGATGGGTGAAATCAAGAGGAGGGGTGAAATCAAGAGGAGGGGTGAGCCACTGGAAGATGTTCGAAAAAATGAAAATGTGGAAATTATTTTTGATGACGAGAAAACCATGCCAAAGCTTCCCCAACATCGTCTTCGCGATAAGTTTACTTCAATTATTGCGATTTTAACATAAAATTTAAATATAATTAGAATTGCAAAGAGTAATGTTTCTGCATCGTTTTCGCAATAATGCTTCTTTCGACAAGTAACGATGATATTTACGTTATCTATTTTTTATAGTTGAATGTTTAAGTTATTAGTAAAAATTATTCAATTATTAATTTATCATTAATCTTAAATTTCAATAATTGTTTTATTAATTTCCAGCTACTCTTTCCGCCGTACTTCAAAAAAACAAAAAATTTAATTTTAGAGATTTGACAAGTGACTAGGAATCCTTGTGTTGCATGCAGTATTAGGGGGTTGGCTACGTTCTTTACCGTGGATAAATAATTTGACAAATCAACTATTGTGGTTTTAAGTTAATGACAAGTCAACCATTGTGCTATAAATTTTAACAAGTTAACTACTAACGTACGTGTAAATGACAAATCAACCATCGCATTTACCGTCGGCGTTAAAATCAGTCGGGACGCCGCAGCGGCGTCCTAAAATTCGGCAGGACGCCGCCGCGGTGTCCGGGGAAGCCGGGGAGGCGGCTTACATAGTTTAGGGTTAAAACTGTTAAATCGTCGAATTTTAACAATTTTAGCCCTAAACTATGTAAGACGCTGCGGCGGCGTCCCAGGACACCGCGGCGTCGTCCTGCCAAATTTTAGGACGCCCCAGCTGCGTCATGACGAATTTTAGGGCGGCGTCCTGCCAAATTCACAATTTTTATTAGATTTTCGACCTATTCAACTTCAAACGACCATAACTTTCGCTAAGTGTCGGAATTAGACGCAGAAGGTACCAAATCGAAGCTCTCTCAGAGATCTACGACCTATCATGTAATGCATTCTATGACCCCTGTTTTTTAGCCCTAAATCAATCGTTTAAGCCCTCAAATTTGTGATCAAACATTTTTAACCCTAAAAAATGCAAGATGCCGCTGCGGTTTGCTCGGGACGCCGCATCGGTTTCTTAGAACGCCGTCCTAGGACGCCGCCGCGGTGTCCCGACTATGTTTTAACAGAAAACGTAATTGCAATGGTAGATTCGTCATTTTTCCATACGTTAGTGATTAACTTGTTAAGACTTAAACCACAGTGGTTGATTTGTCATTGACCTAAAACCACGATGGTTGATTTGTCATTTTCCCTAATTTGAATCGACATACAATGCCACTGTTGCAACTACGTAAATCATTTTCTACTATTTAACTTAAATTCTGCCTCCTAATTTTCTTATTACATATGGGCAATTATGGAAAACGTAGTCCGTTGTCTTTGGAAGAACTAGCTTTTAATTATTATTTTCCTTTTTGTACATTTAATTATTACTTAACAATCTTTCTCAATGGTGGTAATACAAAATCGATTTCACATAATTATATGTCATCAGAAATGCTCATGTGCTACGGCCCTGCCGTTGGCTAGTGATTGAGAAATATTGGGAGGAATCAAGTTACTTTCCAATGATAATATTATGCAACTCAATTATTTCGTTTATATATTCTATATGAAATATTAGATCAACCCATAATTGTCATATCTTATAATCACTTACAATTTGACCCATCTATTCCAGCTATCCCCATTCCAATTACTATAAATGGTAACTTTCACTTGAGAGTTCCGATCCTGAAGAAGTTGCCGCCCATAAACTGCATTAAAACCTCGTCTGAGGATGCCACTTTATACTGCATCCAATGCTTCAGAAAAAAATTGGAGCAAAAATAAAGTAATGGTGCATAGATCAAACACTCCACACTAAAATCACGGGGTGATGTGTCCAGGAAGTAAAAGTAAAATATATATATATATTTATTTATTTATATATACATACCAGGGTTTTTGAGCTAGGGATAGTCTTTGCCCACTGAGAACACAATCTATAGCAAGGCTCAAGTCCCTAAAGAAATAAACAGAAATAATAAAACTTTATGGCAATGGAGAAGATTGAACGTAGAAAGGAAAAGAAAATTATGTTAACCCACCTCCCAGTAACGGGCACCTTGTTACTTGGTCGTGAATCATCAAATTGACCATGATATACCAGCTCCAATGGCCTTCGACCATCCTGCAACCAACTTAATCATTCTCAACCATTTGTAAACATTAAGCAAAATGTAAGGCTTCATAAACTAAAATCTCTTTAAACAAGATGAAATCTGAGCCAATGGTCTTGTAGAACTAACAATGGAGGCAAGTTGAGACCTTTTTGAAGAGGAAAAACTCTGGAGTGCAAACTGCTCCAAAATCTCGAGCAACATCCTGTGACTGCAAATGAACAATGGCAAATACATGCTAAAGCCTTTATCACGAAAATAAGGGAGTCAGAAAGAAAGAAGAGAAGATGATTTCATGGAATGAACAATATGCATAATGAATGATAAGCAAATGCATTAATAACAAAAGAATAACAAATTTAGCTACGTTTAGTTCTAGTTTCTTCGTTTTTATCCAGTTTTAACCTACTCTTACGATCATAGTTTCTTTCTTGATTTAAGTTTTCAATTTCATCGATCAAGGCTAGTCATAAAATACTGAACAATAGATCTGCAGGACCAACATTCCATATTCCCCACCTTCATCAGAAAACATTGCCATTCTTTTAGAGACATCCATAACAAAGATGATTATCCATTCACAGCCAATAGTAGACTAAACTCCTTTACTCTGCGAATATAAAAAGAAAATAAAATAAGGAAATTAAGATATTTGATCTCCACTCATCTAGATATGTTCCAACCAAGGTCAGGACAAGAGTATAATCCAACAGAACTTTTAAGTATCACGAATTTATAAACAGTCAGAATGGGTGTCAGGTCGAAGAATATGTTGATTGTCACAACAATTTGACTATTAGACAAAACAAAAACCAGTCAAACAACAATTTATTTGGAATGTACAGATACTTGTAGCAAACTAAGTTCATTTATTTAACATACCTCATCAAAGAGGTAAGGAAAGGGATAGTTAAATTCTTTAGCATCTTCTGCCATGCACTGAGGTCCATCCTGAAAGAAATAGTTCCATGCTCGAAAATCCATATAAAAAGTCTGAGAAATGCGTCAAATACAAACCATGGTCAAACCTGTGGATGTGTAGCAACAGAATTTGAAGATATAGCTACAACGGCAAGTCCTCTCTGTAAAGTCAGTGAGATTTCTACATGTAACTTTTATAATGCTAAGTACACAAGTTTTAAAGCCAACTTTATACAAGCATATCTCCAGAAAGAAAAAGATAACTTTACTGATAGGTTAGGAGAGTTATGAAAGAGAAGTGAGAGCGGTTACAAATAGTCTATTATATAAAGACAAGGGAGTAGGGAGACAGGGGAAATGAAAATAGTGAGGTGTGTGGTTGTGTGGTAGACGTGAGGTCTGCTACGGTTGTAAGTGAAGGGTTACAAGCAATAAAAGAATAGTTCGTATCATTTACCTTCATATAAAAGTTTGCAAGCTTTACAATATCTTTTTTCAAGTGCTTCACAAATGGGCAATGGTTGCAAATAAACATAACCTGCACTACCACAATTGTAGATAGTATCACTCAGCTAAATATGTTGAGAAAAAAGCTTATTAAATTCTAATCGAAGAAAGAACCACACATGGTTGACTAAATGAGAATATAAGAACTTTGAGTCACTCTTAATGCTAAAATCATAGTTCAATATTAATATAAATAAACCCATTGATCATGAGATAAAACAACCAGTCTAAAATAATAACTAACAAAATAAAAGAAATGGTTGTGGCTAATCAATTTGTCGATGCAGCATCTAAGTGTCAAGTCCATAAGGGATTCTAGGTCTTACTCACAAGAGGACATTATACATAAAATTTCTGCAAGGTTTATGCAACGTAGTAACTGGCTATAATTAATTGTCAGGTCCCATACATTTCTCTCTCCTATCTTATCAGATTATTGCAGCACCCATTCACGCCTCCGTGATATTCTTTCTCTCTCCATTTCTATTATTTCTTACGTGTATATATTATTGTAATTCATGGAATTTGATGTACGAGTAGAAACTATTCAGTACGAGCTCTCCTTCGTCATTCTTTGTTATTCTCTCATCAGCTTTACAGGAATTCCAACTTGGTATCAGAGCCATGATATCATCGAATAGCAATGTCCTTCCTCAGACCACTCCTCATGACCAATCTTCCTCTCCATTTTCCTTTCTGCCTCTCTTTCCTTCCCCAAACCAGAAACTGACAGTTAAACTCATCTCATAAAATTACCTGGTGTGTAAGTCGCAACTTTTAAATGTCCTAGTTGCAAATGACCTGGAAAACTTCATTGATGTCTCCTTCTCTCCTTCTCCAAAATTTCTAGATAATATTTCCTTTCAGCCTAATCCTGAATTTTCATCTTGGCATCGATTTGACCGCCTCGTAATGAGTTGGTTGTTTGCTTCACTCTCAGAGTCAATCTTACCGCAGATTTTTCAATATACTTCAGCAGCTGCTATTTGGGCAGCCTTAGCCTGAATGTTCACCTGCACTTCTCTAGCCTGGATTACAGAACTTCGTGGTCACCTTCAGCACCTGAAAATAGAAAGACTATCAGTCAATACTTACATCCAGAATCTCACCTCGGTCTGTAATAGTCTTGCTGCGATAGGAGAGCCGGTCTTGAACATGGATCAACTAATCTATCTTTTTAGTGGGTTAGGTAGCGATTACAACCCTTTCGCAGCGGTTGTCTCAAATCGTCCTGTTGAGCCAAGCATTAAAAAAGCAGAGTCTCCTTCTCAGCTACGAGTTTCGTCTGGAACAGCAAAACGCTTCTCTTCAACTTCCTCAGATTCAGGCGAATGCTACAACCATACCATTTTGCCCTTCTCTGCGGCCAGGGTACCCTAATGATCTTCAGGGATATCGTGCTCCACCCCATATAATCAATACCCCTGAAATTCTTGGACGACTCGCCGGCCCACCTAACCAGTTCCGTCCACCTCATCAAAATGTTTTTCGGCCCAAGTGTCAAATATGCCATAAAAGTCATACTGCAGCTGTCTGATATCACCGCACCAACACTTCATTCCGACCTCCACCACGTTCTATGAATACAGTGGTCTCTTCTCCAGCTCCCCACCCTCCTCCACCATTGCCTACCTCTACTCGGCCCTGGTGCCTTGACTTTGGAGCTTTAAATCACTTTACTCCTGACCTGTCTTCTCTAGGAAATGTCTCTACATATACTGGTTCTAATCAAATCTCTGTGGCTAATGGTACGCAATTTCTTATCTCTGACATTATTCATACATTTATCTCTACACCTTCCGGAAAATATTTATCTCTTCCACATACTATTCACTCACCTTTACTTTCTCGTAATCTAATAAGTGTCAGCAAACTATGTCATGATGATCAAATTTGTGTCTCATTTTATCCTTTTCATTTTGTAGTCAAGGATTTGAAGTCCCAGACCATCCTCATGCACGGGTCCCTTCATGATGGCCTTTACTCCTTGTCTTCTTCACACTTTTCATTGGTGTTGTAAGCTTCTTCCACTCCTTCACCTTCATAGTGGCATCAACGACTGGGTCATCCGTCCACCAAAGTTTTTAAATCACTTTCTTCTTTATGTAATTTTCCTGTTTCTTCTAGTACTTCTCATGATTTCTGTACGGTTTGCCCATTAAGTAAAACTCATAGATTACCATTTCGCGATTCTCTCTCTCGTGCTTCCTCTTCTTTTAAACTTATGCATACTGATTTATGGGAGCCTTCTCCAGTTGTTTCTGTCAATGGCTTTCGTTATTTTCTGTTGATCATTGATGACTTTAACCGTTTTACATGGTTTTTCCTCCTAAAATCTAAGGATGAAGTCCCCTCTATTTTCAAAAACTTTTGCGCGTTTGTCCAACGTCAATTTAACAAAAACATACAAACTGTTTGGTCTGATTGGGGTGGTGAATTCCTCCCTCTCTTCTTTCTTCCAAACAATGGGTATCTCCCATCAGATTTCATGTCTGTACAGTCCGGCTCAAAATGGTAGGGTTGAGAGAAAAAATCGTCATGTGGTTGAATGTGGCCTTTCCTTGCTGTTCCAAGTTGATCTACCGTTTGTTTTTTGGTCATATGCTTTTGCGACAGCCATCAATCGTCTACCCACTCCTATACTTCTAAATCTCACACCATTTGAATGTCTGTTTCAATCCAAACTAGAGTATACCCATCTTCGTGTGTTTGGCTGCTCTTACTATCCTAATCTTAGGCCATACTGTTCTACTAAATTACAACTCCGCTCCCGCAAATGTATATTTTTGGGGTACAACTCTAATCACAAAGGCTATCTTGCTTATCATCCTTCCTCGGGTCGTATCTATATATCTCGGGATGTCATTTTTAATGAATTTTCTTTTCCATATAACAAAATGCTTCCATCACCCTCCCACTTCTCAACTCCCACCCCTTCCTCTTATTCATCCACCTATCACTACACTTTGCCACCATGTTCCTCCTCCTCTGTGCAAAATTCTCTTATTCAATGTTCTAGTACTCCTTGTTCTCTACCTCTTTTTTCTTCTCCACCTCTTTCTTCTTCTCCACCTAATATCCATCCAATGGTCACTCGATCCAAAGCCGCATTTTTCGTCCAAAGGCTTGGCTAACACAAACTACTGTTGCTCTTGAACCATCCTCCTATATTCAAGCTTCCAAGGATCCTCTCTGAGTCCAAGCCATGACTAACGAAATGAGGGTTCTTCATACAAACAATACCTGATCTTTAGTTCCTCTTCCTCCAGACAGCTTTGTTATTGGTTGCAAGTGGGTCTTCAAACTTAAAACAAATGAAGATGAGACTGTCAATAGCTACAAAGCACGGCTAGTGGCCAAAGGGTTTCATCAGGTTGAAGGCTTAGATTATTATGAAACTTTCAGCCCAGTGGTTAAACATACAACTATACGACTTATCCTCTCAATTGCAGTCTCTCGAAATTGGATACTTAAGCAACTTGATGTCAGCAACGCTTTTCTCCATGATGATTTGTCTAAATTTGTATTTATGGAACAACCACCTGGTTTCCAGAGTCCTAACCATCCTCATCTAGTCTGCAAATTACACAAAGCTTTATATGGTCTTTGCCATTCACCACGTGCTTGGTATCAGAAATTGCAGCAAGCTCTCATTCAGTTTGGCTTCACCATATCCTGAGCAGATTCCTCTATGTTTCTTTATAATCGTAACAACGTTCAATTGGTCATGCTAGTTTATGTTGATGATATTCTTCTCACAAGAAATGCTTCTGCCATGTTATCTCAACTGGTCACCTTCTTGGGCTCACGGCTTGCACTGAAGGATCTGGGAAACTTCATTTTTTTTCTAGGCATTGATGTTCAACAATCCGTAGGTTCTTTGTTTCTAAATCAATGCAAGTATATCAATGATCTGTTATGTCGTGCGAATATGCAGTACTCCAAGCCTCAGAACTCACCAATGGTGTCAAGCTCAATTTTATCTCAACAATCTGGTACTGAACTCCCTGATGGTACTCTTTATCGTCGACTTGTTGGGGGTCTCCAATATTGCACACTAACCCGCCTAGACATTGCATACTCTGGAAATAAACTATGTCAATTCATGCATCGTCCTACTAATCTCCACTAGCAAGCATTGAAACTAGCAACCATTGAAACAGGTTTTCCGTTATCTCAAGGGAACTCCATCTTTCTCTCTTCAGTTTACTCCCACATCTTCAATGCAATTACTTGCCTATACTGACGCTAATTGGGCGTGTTCTCCTGATGACAGATGTAGCACCAGTGGGTATTGTATCTTTCTCGGCCCTAATATCATCTCTTGGTCATCGTCGAAACAACAGTCCATTTCTCGCTCGAGCACAAAAGCTGAGCATCGGAGTATCGCCAACGAAGTAGCTGAGGCCATATGGATTCAATCCATCTTGTTCGAACTACGAATTCCATGCTAGTCAATTCCTCCTATTATGTGTGATAATATCAGCACTACTTACTTGGCGTCCAATCCGGTTCTGCACTCCAAGTCTAAATATGTGGAGTCAGATTTTCACTTCGTGCGGGAAAAAGTTCGTTCTCAACAACTCTCAGTTTCTTTCGTTCCATCATCATTACAACCTGCAGATGGATTTACTAAGCCATTGTCTTTCACAAAATTCATGGAATCACGTTCCAAACTCTATGTCGTCCCTCCTTGTGCTTGAGGGGGGATGTTAAGCCACATACATTTCTCTCCTATCTTAACAGATTATTGCAACACCCATTCACGCCTGCGTGATATTCTTTCCCTCTCCATTTCTGTTATTTCTTACGTGTATATATTATTGTAATTCATGGAATTTGATGTACGAGGAGAAACTCTTCAGTACAAACTCTCCTTCGTCATTCTTTGTTATTCTCTCGTCAGCTTTACAGGAATTCCAACTTTAAGGAGTATGAGTGACTATGGAACTGTTCAACTATACGTGCGGACAATGCAGTTTAAGAGTTGGTTTACTATAATTATAGGCAAAGTGTACGAGCTGACGATACGGTCAGATCAGCACCACGATCAGACATGCATAGGAGCTAACTTTACCTAGAAACACTGTAGTAGAACTATTGATAGTACAAAAGCAAACTATATATATGGAAACTAAAAAATGCGCATGAGAAACTAAAAAAGAGTGAGGGTTTATACCAGTAAAGCTGGGTATGGTTCAAAATCATCAAGTTTCCACATTTTCCCAGTCAGAGGCTCCGAAAGCTAGCAAATTAATAAAAAATAAAAAAAAAAGGCAAAAGCAATAAATGAATTCCAACGTATTTCAATTTCCTCTTTATATGGAAAAGGAAGAACAATTAAGCGAACAGAAGCGGTCACCTCAAAATGGGGAGGCTTGAAGCCCAAGGAAATGCTTGTGGATTCCGTTCTACCGGCTCGAACGAGAAGCTTCATATCTCCCCGATAATGAGGAGGATGAGAAGACACTCTGGAGATAAATGGTCTAAGGGTAAACAGTGTCCTTGTTCCGGTAAACGTTCGAGGCAAATGCAGAGAACAGGCAGCACCTAAGCTCGCGTTTACAGAAGCGGCCATCGACGGAGAGAGACAGAGAGGGATGGTATTGAGTATTCCTCTCTGCTGAAACTGAATGTGAAATCGACAAGTGAAATTAGACGATAAGAAGAGTATGTCCAGAAAGCCCAATGGCGTCAAAGCAGTACAGTATTGTATAGGCCGAGAGCCTGTTTTCTGGGCCATTAGAAGACTCAATAATCTCTTGTCAATTAGCCCAATAAAGCCCAAATCATATCATTTGGGCCTGGATACTGCTAATTTCGAACAAGTAAAAAACACATAGCCTAACCTTTAAACGCTGTACAATACTATGATAATCCTAACAAGGCAAACTTTACATAAAGTGTCACACTTAATAATTTATTTGTCTCAGGAAACGAAATAAGTCAATTAACGTTCCTAATCTATACTTTAAGTTAGAATCTTAATATAAAATGATGTTAATCTTACACCATCACTGTTATATCACCTAAAAATTAAAACGAAGAAACATAATTTTATTCTTAAAAAAACGTGTAAAGGATGTAATATCGTTATTTATAGAGACCTTGATCCAACGACTCAATGCTTGCCTCGATTCTTATAATTACAATATAATTAATCAGTTAATCTTAATTAAATTAATGACCCCCTCCCCGTCTGAATCCCCCACTATTCTTCTATTTTCTCACCAAAAACTGTATCACGGTATTGTCTGTTGTTCATTTTTTTCATTTGTTTTCTAGGCACACAGAAGCATCTTAGCATTCACATTTGGCATTAACGCAATTAACTATATAAGACTAATTATTTATTATATAATAATATTTGTACTAACTACCAATTTATTTTGACTATCAGACATATTCTTCAGCCTTGCGAGAGAAGAATCTACGAGCTACGAAGTTATTTTTGAAGCTCCACACAAGATGGCATAATCAATCATCCCCACAAGTAAACCCATTAAAAATACAACAAATAATAATTAAAAAAAAAGCGTGACGAAAGTCGTGACACCTGTGAGAATAAAATGGCAGCTAAATAGGGAGCACGACTGAGTTAATAACAAAAACACTTAAATTGAGGCACAATATAATGTTCACTTACGCAAATGCTGTGGTCTGCCGTCTCTGATTTTAATAATTTAGGCATTTATATCTTAAACTATTTTTTAGACAAAATTATAAAAGCTGGTGCTAAGAAAATGAAGGTTTTGGACGTATACGAAAATAAATACTACACAGAATCTTATGACACGCAAATATAATATATAGACTGGGTATGTGCATAGAAGATTCTGCTGTATACACTATATTTTACACGCGATGATGTAGTGAAGCATCAGATTGGTGTAGTAATATATAGACAAGGCGGAATTACAGGCATGGATTTTTTGGAATATAAAGAATGGATATAATAAATAAATATTTTTTTTATCAATTTTAATGTTTGTTAAATATTTTTCATAAAAAATTATTTGATTGTTTATATAAATTTTATATTATCATATATATATATATATATATGAGAGAAAATATAAAAAATAATCATAAAAAAGAAGCCAATAATTTGTATTTGAAAATTTATAATTTTCAAAGAATATAAAATAAAAAGGATAGTTCATTATATTAACTGTTTATACAAATTTTATATTATTATTTATTTCATATATATATATATATATATGAGAAAAAAATATAAAGGATAATCATAAAAAAGAAGTCAATAATTTATATTTCAAGTATATAATATTTAATTAATATAAATGGCAACTAATTGTGTAGGATCAAAGAAACAAAATAAATCTTTGTTTCATGGGTAACTATTTTTGTGACAAACTTTCGGGGCATCATGATGAAGAACAGGAAACAAATGTAAAGGTTCAACATTATTCATGAATAGAATAAAAGAAGGAAGAGAGAGAAAGTTGGAAAGTCAGTCAATACATTAAAAAATATTAGTTTATATTCTGACGTTCTGCTCTACAGAACTATGCGATTAGCTTGCCAACTTAGGAGAAACATGATTTGGATTATTGGATACCGACTTCTCATTTATCAAGTTGGATTAGGTTAATATAGAGTCTTGCTTCATACATTTTCATAATATAAATCTTTATGATGTGAAAAAAATAACCCTTGTGCAGGGACATGCTCCCGCTAGATATTATCTGTTTTACGTTGAGTTTTAACTTAATTAATATTAAACATAATTATTTTGATGGAAAAAGTAATTATTGTTAGCATTTTTGGTAGGCTAAATTTTATTTTGATGATGACTAAATTGTGTGTTAATTTAATTGATCAATAAGTTGTATTTTAGTAGCATGTTGCTTGGATTAATTGATTGATAAATTGCATAACTTAATTGAATAAATCAAATATGCAATGTTTGTGGCACATGCTTAGGTTAGGAAATAAACAACTTTATATGTTTTGGACATCATCTATAAGGGAGATTGTTTAGACTATGTGATCTAGATGATGTGAAATTTAATAAAGTGTAGAAGTTGTTTATACATTGAATTTCTATATATCATATTTATCAATTAAATTGAGAATACCCTTGATCAAGGGTATTGGGAATGTTTAATGTGTTTCTCTAAGTCTATGCAGGAGAATGGAAGGTTCGTATGACTTAGAGGAAACATTTTGTGAAAGTTTGAAGTAGTTTGTGCAGTTGAGGTCGACTGCGGACGCAACGAATGAGGCGGACGCGAGGCTTTAGTCGTCCGGTTTGCCTCTGTTCATTTTATGGATATGCGGACGATGGTCGCAGACGAGGCGGACGTGAAATGGCATTCGCAGGTCTTTAGCTATGCGGACAGGAATTGAAGAAGAGGATGCAGTTTTTGCGTCCAACATTTTTGTGAAGACGCGGACAATGTATGCGGACTCAGCGGACGATGGGAATGGCGTCCGCTTTGAATCTGTCCAATTTTATTGAAGACGCGGACGATATATGCGGACAAAGCGGACGATAGAATTGGCGTCCGCAAGTGCATAATTTTCTGTCCAACAGCTATATTTTCAACGAGAAAATTTCAACGGCCGTGCGGACGATAGGTGCGGACGCTGAGGTCGTCCGGAAGCCGCAGTGGCAGACTCTATAAATAGATGATCACTCTATGCTCTCCATAACGAACCAAGGATTCTAAAGCGAAGCTCTGCCGATTTTCATAGGCGATAAANCATTTCTCTAACCCTTACTCTTTAATTTACGCATTTAATGTGATTGCATATTTAATCGTATTCAATAAATCACTTAGGGATTTAGAGAATTTGAATATCGCACGAAAATATTTAAAACGCTATATTCACCCCCCTCTATAGGCGTATATCGATCCTACAATTATTTGTTATATTATTCTAAGTTATTAATGTTTATTAAATTAAATTGTCTTTTGAGTATTTGTTTAAATGGTTTACGTAGTTAATTTATATTCACATTGAAAATATCCTTAAAGTATGTATTTGTATGTACTAATCCATCTATGGAGTCTATGTTGCAAATGATGAATTCATGATGAATGACTCAATTGAAAAATGATGAAGATTACTCTATGCGAGCGCCCTAAGAAGAAGTGCGGAAGTCTAGTCCCGAGCTATGTGTAAAAATGGAAGACTAGCATATGGTCCCGAGGGCCTTCTTGGTTGAACGACTGAGTAGATTGTGAAAACCTAGTCATGAGACATTGATTTTCAAATCTCAATTCTTGAAAGCTTGGAAATAGACGCGAACACTTGTGGAAGTCCAATTCAGAGATAGAATTCAAATTGAAGCTTCTATAGACGTGCCAGTCCCAAAATGCATACATTCAAATAGAAAGCTGAGGAATTGAACCACAGAATCCCATCATCTCATTTATGTCTCTAATGGATAGTTCAAGATCACTTGGGCGAATAGAAGAGGGTGACTGATGCTTAAGATTTTTGAAGAGGTCTATAAATAGAAACTCACTCACTCTACTGTGCAACTTACCTAACGACTCCTACACTGAAGTGCTGTTAAAATTTCTAGAGAAATTATAACCTCCATTCTTGAGGAATTTCCTAACTTTTTTATTCCAAAACTTGATATTATATATTTGTGATAGTTAGGGTTTTGTGCTAAACTTATAAAACTTCTACATTTGTTATTTATAGAACGATTAAAGTGTGACGCCCATGAATAGTCAGTGTAAGATTTGAATAACAACTGGAAGTTCAATCGGCCATAGCTGAAAGGGTTATAAGAAAATGAGTCTTCAAGGAGGAGCCTTGGAGCATGAAGATCGAATTGCTTTAATAAATTGTCTGCACTTTGTTTTACTTATTTTTATTGTTATTGTTTGCTTATTAGACTTAGCAAATCTAGTTAAGAGATAAAGTTGGTTATAGCGAACGATTAGAATCTTAATCACATGAAAAAGTTTAAAAAACCTAATTCAAGTCTGATCCTTTTGCTTCCACTTTTGCAGCTCCTTTTCCAACTCCTTCAACGATTCCAAATATCCTATGGAGGACGCTTTCTCTCAGCCATCTCCTCCTCACTTCTCTCGTTTTATATCCACTCTTGAGGAGAAGTTGGTTACTATGTCAACTTGTCTCTTTAGTCTCACTTCCACTATTGAAGGCTTGGTTTGCCAAGTTCAAAATTTAAGTTCAGCACAAGTTTGTTTTTAGTTAGAGATTCTTGCTAAACTTGAGCAAATTTGAATGATTACTTGACCGAGACATTCACATGCGAGCCTAAACCTCTAGCTAACCCTAGTGCTTCTCCATCCACTGATGTTGCTCCTCCATCATACGCTTTGACATTATTTTAGTTCACTTTCCTTTCACTTGTGTACTTGCACTTTGTACTTAGCCCTTTCTATGGTTATGGTTACTTTTGAAATCTATGTTTTTTTTAGGGAAAATGACAAATTAACCATCGTGGTTTGTGATCAATGATGTTGGGAGTAATATGCCCAACAAGCAAGTGTAATAGAACAATTTTATAATATATGAATAAATTTATATTGATTAATATTATGTTAACATTTTAGATTATGTTTTATAAAATTCATAGAAAATTCCTTGGTTATTTATGCTAACTTTATATTGACATATATATTGTATATATGTGGGATAAAATATAAAGAGTAATAACCAAAATATGTCCATGACTTATATTTGAAGTATGGAATCTTCAAATAGTTCATAGTCATAAACATAGTTTATCTTATTAAGAATGTATAGTCATATCCCAACTATATATGTAGTGACATAAGATAAATATGTTTTATATAATATGATTATATAGGACTGGACCAGATAAAATTATATTGTTCTAATAATTTCCGTTAAATATAGAAAATTAATTTTATCATAATGATTGTCATATGTGTATGATCTTAATTCATTGTATTTAATAAACTCCTATTTTATTTTAATTTATTCTTTGATTTACTCTGTAAAGTTTTATACAAGTTACGATTCGTATACATTGTATATTGGGAGTAAATTAAAATGAATAGCTGAGAATGTTAATATCGATATAATGAAATCCATTTCTATAGATTCTCTTGTTTATTAGTTCAAGGATCGAATAATTAGCGCGCAATTCATAATCGTTATGAATTAATTATTCAATTAAGAACTAATGGTAGTCAAGGATAAAGAAGCAATATGAGAGGTTAACGGATTATAAACCTAGCTCTATTGTGAATCTAAATGAAGGGTTAATACATATGTAATGACTATATCAATGGACATTACTTTAAGTAAAAATACTCTATAGTTTTGAGAGTGCAACTCTAAGTATTTAGTGGAATTACTTTAGAGTTAATAATTATGTTAATTAATATAAAAAGTTTATATTAGTTAACAAAATATTATTGGAGCTTAAAACTATAGGTCTATCGGTCCATTTGTCACCTTCTATCATTATTCGAATAATAGAAAAATGTACAAATAAGATTAAATAATTAATTATGAATTAATTATTTAATACACTCAATAATAAGTTTATTATTATTATTTTTTCCTTAGATGAAATAATTGAATTATTGATTATTCAATTAATTAAGACAAAATGACAAAAGTTGTCAAAGTTAATATATTTGTTATGTTTCATTAAATGAAATAATTGAATTATTAATTATTCAATAAACTAACAAATATAAAGTAAATTTTAAAAATAGTTTTTAAAATGGATTTTGTCAAATTTGAATTAATGTCAAATTTGATTTAATGTCATGACCTTTTATTTTCCGTAACATTTTTGTTATAAATGTGTTATAACTTAAATGTGCCAAGTGTTGAAATATGGTGAAAAGACTTTTGATTTTCATAACATTTTTATAAATGTAATGAAGAATTTATAGGGTTTTTCTCTAAATGCCATAATGGCCATTATGGAGAAATACCACTATAAATAGAGGTCAAATTTCATTAGCAAAATAGTTTTTTGAGTTTTTGAAATCTTTGATAAAGAAATCCATTTTGAGAGAAAATTTTTGTCTTCCGTGTTGGCTTTAGAAAAGTGTTTTCTAAATCCAAATAGATCGTCTCATGTGTTGAGAATACGATCTATCAGAAATTGAGTGTGATCTTGTTTCGTTCATCACGCCCATACGTGCTTATTCGAGGTGAGGAGGATTGGCGGAGAAGATCGAAGGTTGATCTTGTACCCATGTGAAGTAAGCTACAAAGATAACATCTTTATCTTTTAGATTAGATCTAAAAGCATATTATTATCAATATATTATAACAAAATCCATTTTTATGTTCATGATAAAATTTTTTTTTCATGATACATAGGTTACGCACGTTACCGTTGTTGTGAACATTAGTAATTCCGCCGTGCGAGGGAACCTAAAAACCAACAAATGACAAGTCAACCACTATCCTTTATTTTCTAACAAATTAACCACTGACGTATGGGAAAATGACAAAGCCAACATCGTTGTCACGTTTGCCGTTAATAAGCTGATTTGGAGCCGCGGCGGTTTGTAGAAAAAACGCCGCGACTCCATGGTTTTCCAAGAAAAGAAGGCCAAATATGGCCTGGTCGCCGCGATTTGCTGGACTGGGCTTTGAATTGTATAAGTAGATAGTGAACTCCTCACGATATTTTGAGGCATTTTGTCAGCGATTAGCGAACCCTAGAGAATTCTGAGAGCTGAAGAGAAAGGAATTTTGTCAAAGTTAAAGAATTTGTTGAAAAGCAAATGGCGTCTTAGAGTGTTGAAGAATCTGTTATTAACCATCAAGTTGAAGTGGGGCCCACAGCAACATTTTTTGCCAATGAGAATGAGTTACGTGGAATTGGAAATGAAGCTGCAATTGTGTTGCATTTTGTCTCAGCAACTCTAAACGAGGAGGACGATGAGGACCTCCATTCAGTATGCTAATCTACTTGTGACAAAGACATTGACATGGCCGAGAGTAGGCCTAGACGCTAATCACAAGCACAATGCAGCTTCGCTGGTATGGGCCTTGGCAAAAAGTACAGTTCATTGAATAAAATTATAGAAGAAATTGTCGATAATACATTGAAGAATGGGTATAAGATAAAATTCACCCACAGTGATGCTCATCGGTTGAGGGATGCCTGCTAGGAAGGATGCATGTGGTGGCTGCACGCCTAAAAAATGCAAGGTGAAATGACGTTTCAAATAAAGTTCTACAACGACGTTCACACTTGCTCGAGAAAGTAGAAAGCCGTCATGCCACTACCAAATGGGTGGCAATGCATTACTTAGATAGATTTGAAAGTTAGGCCGATTGGGACCTTTCTTCCATAATTGAGACAGTCATGAAGAACTTCAACGTCAACATCACACCCAGCCTTGCTAGAAGGGCAAGAAATGTGGCAAAAAAAATTAACGAAGGGGATGGCAATGAGCAATACAGGCTCATATGGTCCTATGTCGAGGAGATTCGGAGGTCGAATCTTAGAAGCTCACTGCGTGTTGACCTTGACATGAGTGTATTTAAAAGGATGTGCATGTGCTTGGATACATGCAAGAGGGCCCTGCGGAATTGTGGTAACCAGTTCTTTGTTTGGATGGCTGCCACTTGAAGGGAGAGACTCTGGGCCTGCTGCTCACCGCTGTCACCATTGATGGGAATGATGGAATGTATCCTATTGCTATAGCAGTGGTTGAAGCAGAAAATAGGGCTTCGTGTATGTGGTTTCTGGAATTGTTGCTCAACGATCTAAACACCCCATCTGGCAATGAATGGACAATCATTTCTGACAGACAAAAGGTGCGGTTGATTGCTTTTACCTTCTGTGATTATGTTATGCATTTTATACCAATGTCTGACTCATATTATGAATCTTTGCAGGGCTAGTGCCAGCTGTCAGAGAGGTGGCAGGGCAAGTGGACCATCGGTTTTGCATTGGACACTTGTATGACAATTTTCAAAAACAATTTAAAGGCAGGTTATTAAAGAATGCAATGTGGGCCGCATCTAGAGCCACAACAGTGAGGCAGTTTGAAAGAGAGATAACTAAGTTATTTTTGCTTGACCCGGCAGCCCACAACTATCTACGAGGAATAGATGTGACATGTTGGGCCAAACATGTCTTTTGCTCCATCCCTAAATGCGACTTAAGCCTCAACAACCTCAGCGAGTCCTTCAATGCCTGCATCCTACCAACCTGGGACAAACCGATTCTAAGTATATTCAAGATCATTAAAAAGGGCATTATGGGTAGGATCGTGAAAAACAATGAAAAGATGGCTCACTTGACGGACCTTTTGTGTCCAATGATCAACAACTGGCTCGCCAAACTACAACTTGTTGGTCCAAATTGGAGCCTCCAGTTTTCAGGAGCTGCCCAGTTTGAGGTCAGCAATGGTAAGGAACAGGACTATGTCGATTTGGACAGGTGTACTTGTACTTATTACTGGTGGGAGTTGACTGGCATCCCGTGCGTCCATGTAGTCCCGTGCATTCACTTCACGAGGAGATCTCTTGAGGAATTTGTGCATGCGTGCTATCACCAGGAAACATACATGGCAATGTACTCCCACTTTATCCACCCCGTCATTGGACCAATCGAGTGGCCTCTTGTGATAAATCTTGATTCAATTATCCCTCTGCCATTTAAAAGGCTTCCAGAAAGGCTGCGCAAATGTAGAATACGGGATGTGGAGGAGGCCCCAAGCCAGACAGTGCTATCCAGAAGACATCTGAATGTCACTTATGGCCGATGTGGGAGTGTGGGGCACAATTCTCGCACGTGCAAAAGTGGAGGTGAGTCCAATGCAGGGGCCGGCAGAGGCGACAGAGGGAGAGGCAGAGGCGGCAGAGGAAGGTCGGAGGGCACATTTGTGGGTTTCAGAGTCCCCGAGACAGCCCCCGAGTCAATTCCTTCCATAGTCCCTGAGACAGTCCACGAGCAAGTATCTGAGACAGTTCCCGATAGAGTTCTTGAGACGCATGTGAGCCCATTATCACATTTACGTTTTCAAGTGTTATTTGAACTATGCTAATTTCATTTGCAATGTGTTCTGTAGGAGTCTGATGCGCAAGGTCCACAAACACAAACGTACACAAATGTGGACCTTAACCTTCCGTGATTGTACTGTACGCTATATATGTGATTGTACTGTACGCTATATTTGTAAATTTTGAATTGATAATTATGAATTGGTTTCATAAATTTGAATTGATAAATTTGAATTTGTTTCGTTTCAGCAATTTGAATTCGTATATTGGTTCCATACATTTGGTTGTGGAGTGTGCATGGAATTTGATTACAGGTATTGTGAGCAAGCCATGGCAGTTTGTGAGCACAGCCGCCGTAGTTTGTGAGCAAACCGTCGCGGCTTGTGAGGAAACCGCGGCGGTTTGTTATGCAAGCTGCTACGGCTTGCTCACAAACTGCTTTGGCTTGCTAAAATTGTTGCACTGAATTCACCCAAGTTTCTCTATACACTTTTCTTTAATTATGTACTTGATTTAGGTCATACAGGATTTACTTTTCACTTATCCTCACCCCAATTTATAAAAATTTTGTCAGAGTCTCCCTTGTTTCTTTATTCCCCCAAAGCTATTCTCATACACCCTGCACAAAAATCTCAAGCAGTTTCAATATCATCCAAACATATAATTCATCCAGTATATCATTTAATTTCGCAAAGTAAATGTAAACTACACATAAATTACAACGTAAATGTAAACACATTCAACTAAACATAAATTACAACGTAAATGTAAACAAATTACAACAAAGTGTACATAAACATAAAGTCCTACACTGGCTTCTTCTTGCTGGTCGTTTCGGCCACAAATCCTTGACCGCAAAAGACAAGTTTGGGTCAAGGAATACTTTCTCTGCTGTGTTGAACAACAGACCCTCATACTCAAAGGTTGTAGCGTCGTGCTCGTGGAATTCTTCTGGAATAGTGCATTGTCGCATCACCCTCATCCCCGCACTCGTACACCGAAAGATGCCATACGGGCTGCAATGCAAAGGGAACAATTGTCGGTAAAATACACGGAAAGCAATATTAAGAATTTACACAAGGAAAAATACATACCACTCTTTGTCAGTGGGAGCTACGATGATGGAGATTGCTTCCAGCGTCAATAGTTGGTAAGTGAATTGAGTGTGCAGGACAACGGAGGACATAAAACAAGTATGCTTCGGGTGTGTCTGCAAGATAAACAACACATTAGATGATCTAAGTAAACATGAACAACAACCTGGAGAAGCGAGATGGTTACTTACGTGAATCCACCCTAATGAGAGTAGACGGTTTTCCTGATGAAACGCGAAAACGGCTGCCTAGTCAACCGAATAGCACTGCATATAAGTTCAGATGAGTACTAAGATCAAATCTTATACACTAACATACAAAGAAGACTTCTCACCGTATCCGGCACCCCGACTTGCTCGGAGAAGATGATATCAGTGACGACGTAATCATCGCCGATCACCTTTCCCCCAAGAACTATGCACGTCTCTATGTTCTTTCGAGTATTTGCCTGGACATAGTTCTTGAACATGTCTATCAAATCCCGAGCCTGCAACAAAAATATCAAAACGCCATCAAACAAACAAAACATGAACATGAACGAACACCCATATATAACCAAATGAAAGAGGTACCACATGTACAGTTCTAAGGGGTGGAGGCTCAAACTAACTAGTCCCCTGCACCTCAGTAGGCACGGCTGAAGGAGCAAGTTGGCGGGTTATGGCATCGGTGCTGCAAATCAATAACACGTCCTTACGTCAAACACAAATAAAGTAAAAACTGGACTTTGCGTACAAAGTAAATAACTTACAAGTGGTATGTGGCATCTGTTGCTTCAGAGGACGATGACGAGGTTGTTGTACGGGCTGATCGCCTCTCACATCTCTTAAGTGCTGCCTCCACCTCACGGTGCCTCTCCTTTGCTCGTATATGCCACTGTTCTGCTATGCGATGTCTCTCTTCTGCTCGCTCCTCCCCTCTTTGTATTTGGACCTGTTGCATTTGCAGGTGCTCCTCCATCATTTGCATTCTAGTCATCGCCATATGATGGAGCTCCTCCATCCTGCTCTTCCAGGCGGATGTCTCCTCAGGCATCGAAGTAAAGTGAGATGATTGAGGAGGGGGCGGTTGTTCATGAGAGAGGGCTGAATGCTGAGGCTTTGAGGGGGGTGAAGGTGTTGCCTGCTTTTTGGACTTGCGGCCCCATTCCCCTCCAACTTTGGTGATCCACATTCGGTCCACTTTAGCTTTGTTGTACACGTCATTGGCCGACTCTTCAATTCTCGGCTCTTTCTCTGAGATGGGTACCCCATACTGTAATACCCCGATCCTAAATTCTCCTGTTAAAACGATGTAATTGTTTTGTTGAGAATAAAATGAGTTAATACATCGTTCTATGGATGTTATGTTGCGATGTTGCAACGTATACCCTCGTAGGCGTTTAACTTGGGTAAGATTTAGAAGAAAATATGAAAAATGATGAATTTATAGGCGTTGCGGACGACTGGGCATAGGGCGCGGACGATGCGGACATTGAATTTTGCATCCGCAATGAATCTGTCCAATTTTGATTATGCGGACGACACCATGCGGATGACTAAATGGCGTCCGCAACCAGATTTCGGACGGTACGGACAAATGTTTAGGACGCCATTTGCTGTGTAATTTTGGACTTGCGGACGACAGTACAGCGTCCGCAAGCGTCCAAAAGACACCAGATCTGCGAATTTAAAGGAAACAAAAGTCAGAAAACTCGACGAATTTTGACGTTTTGCGAGTTACTTCTCACACAAAGTCCACTCGTAGCTGCTCCGAAGCCCGTCAAGCAACCACCCTCCAGCACTTTTTTGTCTCCCCTTGTCGTCTAGGTAAGTCCTTCTCTTCTTAAACCTTCTCCCCTTGCATAGTTCTTCTCGTTGGTTGCTACATCCAGAGTTGTGCAGAGTGTGGAGTTGGTTCTTGAGGTTACATTGCGTCAAGGGAAGGTAAGGATTGGGTGTGTCTTGGTCGTCTAAGCCCTACCCACAAGTGATTATTGTATTGTTGGTTCTGTTTTTTTTCTGGTTTTCTAATGATTTTTTTGGTTTAGACATGAGGAATATGAGATAAGATGGAATAAGATGATCACGTTACGAAATGAAGGTTAGATGTTGTGATGCTAAAGTCTAATTCTAGATGAATCACAAAGATAAAGAGATGAAATTGTTTCCATTACATGCTGTGATTTTGTTGAACTGTCATTTTACTGGTTTTTAAGATGGGATAGAACATTTTACTGGTTAGTGTAGCTATGAGATGAGATAGAAGATCATGTTACGAAATGAAAATAGAAATGAAGGATATTGTGATGTTAACCTCCATCATATCTCATGTAAAGAAATGCTGTCATTAAAAATGAAGTAGACACTCGCTGTCAAAACATGCTGTCATGAAGACTTTGAACTCCCTTGTTATGATAAAACTTCTAATGAATTACGAAGGATGAATGAAGAAAGAAAATGAATGATGAATGACAAGTAAAGAAAGAAAAGATGAGAAATGAAATAATTGGCTAAGTGGTTGCTGTGGTTGCTAGATTTGTATAAGGATTTCTGAAATTACAAAAGTATGCCTAATTTTTTATGTTCTGATTTTAGTGTAGAAAGTTTATTAGATTTGCTGCCATTGATTATTGCTAAAAATTGTAGTTTCTCATGTATGTCAAAAGCATGATTTTTAGTTATTAAGCTTCACTAGTTAGATGGTTAAAACATGATCAACACTTCACTTTGTGCTGGTATTGGTATTTGTTATGAAGCATGATAGATATTTGATGGTTAAAAGATATATATAAGTATGATGCTCTGAATTTTGGGTGATTTCTAGTTTTGCTGCTGTGATAACATCTCTAGATGCTAAATTTGGCTTGTGCAAATATCCTTGGATAATGTAGAGTGAGATGAGAACATTGATTTCATTGCTATGATGTTAAATGGAGGAAGTTGCTTAGTAAGCATGTTGTAAATAGTCAATAATCTGTTATTTGTGCAAATGTCATATTTTGTTTCAATAGAGATATGGTTAGATCATTTGATAATGAATCATGCAATGACTTTATGTATGAGTTGTTTTTTTCTAATTTGATGTGACATGATAATAGAAATCCACTAGGAAACACCCAAAGGATTGGTGCCACATGCATGAGTGAGGAAAAGAATGAATAAAATGATGCCGGGATGAGCGGGATACGTCATCACCGAGGAAGCCCTCCGTTGGGATACGTCGGAAGGATATAAACTCTAGAGGCGGGATACGCCAATAGAGAAAGACCCTTGGAGGCGGGATACGCCAAAAGGGGATGAATGATAAGAAAAGAATGTTCGGGATGAGTGAGATATGTCATCACCAAAGAAACGCTCTAACGGGATACGTGGGAAGGGTGGAAACTCCGAAGGTCGGATACGCCAGAAGATGAGGAACCTCGAAGGCAAGAAATGCTGGAAAAGGAACCGAAAAGGGAATTGGAGGGCGGATTTCATCCCCTAAGAACCCTCCAATCTTCACACTAGGGATACGAGTGAAGAACGAAAGTAATAAAAGGAATTGGTTTGGGTGGCCCCCATTCCAAGCTGAATTAAAGAGAGATACATATGTGATTTCCCTGTTCCTTACTGAGCGTAAGCTCACGTTCTTACTTGTGGTGTAGGTAACGAGTTGACTATGCCAGAAGTGAAGGAGGAGACCTTTCCCATGGAGCCTGCGATAGGTCCAACGGATGCGTCAACAGAGTAGTAGTACGACACAAGAACGAGAAATAAGAACGGAAAAGGTTTAGTAAGAATCAAATGGTGATTTTAGTAATCCTTTATGAAAAATTTTAAATGTGATGTAAACCTATATTATGAATTTCGGTTGGATTTTAAAGGACTTCGGTTTATGGTTTAAGTTTCTTTATATATGTTGTTTTCATAAATTTTAGACGCTATATTTGTTTCCGTTTCTTTTAACTCAATTGATTTATGCTTCTACATTTAGTTCCCTTTTGTTTCTCAAAAGAAAGAAAGATTGAAAAAGGAAGTTTTAGTAATGATCGGGTTTGGCACTCTGATTTATTTAAGAAAAATAAAAGAAGTTTTACAAAGGAAAATCCTTGTGATAAAGTGATAAAAAAAATTAAGAAATCTGGGTCGTTACATATACTGCTCAACGATCCTCTAGATGAGCCAGTTGCACTGCAGGTTCTTAGTTGGGTTGTTCAGCACCTCATGCATGTGGCTCAGGATAATAAATCTGATGTCCACCTTTTTCCAGGTGAACACCTTCTCCAGCATATAGAGATCCATGCAGCTAACATGGTCTCGATGCCCAACCCGAGGCAAAATCGTGTACGTCATGATCAGATGGATCAATCGGGCTATGGCATTCAACTCCTTGCCCTTTGGCTTGTTGTACTGGGCAACCTCAGGATCTCAGTGCAACAATCTAAGCACCACTAACCCTTCTCCTCGGTTGACGAATGGTGGCTCCCGAGACACATGATAACATTGTTCGCTTGGCCCGTCCAGTACAGATCCAAGCATTATATTTACACTATTGGGAGTAAATCTCAACTCCCGTCGAAAAACGTACGTCTGTACCTCTAATGGCTTGGTGGACAGTTTCAAATTCGTGTAAAACATTCTAATAATTCTCTCGCAGTAACTACCCCTCAATCGGCACAACCCGGATAATCCAGCATCTTCAAGCAATTGTTTAATTCTCATTCCTACCAAAGAGTCCAAATCTACTATTTTGGAAACAATAATTGCACGGTGATGTATATCATCTTCATACTGTGTTTTGCAATTCGCTGTCCTAAATAGTTTTAACCTTAAACCCGCTGTAACGGGTTGGAACCAAACCAATGAGCCTCCGGCTTCTCATTGTTCAAGCTTGGGTTCAGGTTGTACTGCCGTGGTATCTTCGTGCTCGGCGGTGTCTTCGTGTTGCACTGCCGTGGGTTGCTCATCGTCCACCGCCGCGGCTTGCATAGCTTTCACTGTTGCCTTCCCACGCTTGAACGCCAATTTCTTTGCTCGGGAATACATTGTGATCGAAAATGGCCGAGAGTTTTCAGTGTTTGTTCGCGGTGAAAATGAGTGAAAAGGGTGAGCCCTAACATTTCGCGATTATGTATACCCTTGTGAAAAGAAGGACACCGCAGCGGTCTCTAGAGAAGCCGCTACAGCATCTTGAGACGCCGCCGTGGCGTCCCAACACACCGTGGCGTGCAGGCCAAATTTGGCCTTTTTTTTCTGGGAAAACCACGAAGCCACGACGTTTTGTCTATGAACCGTCGCAGCTCTAGATCAGCTTGTTAGCGGCAAACGTGACAGCGATATTGGCTTTGTCATTTTCCCATACGTCAATGATTAATTTGTTAAAAAATAAAGGATAGTGGCTGACTTGTCATTGATCACAAACCACGATGGTTAATTTGTCATTTTCCCTTTTTTTTATGTTACTCCTTACTTTGAAATGGATATTATCATGATACATCCTTCTATGTCTCTTTGAAATTGTTTTCTATGCCCTGATATTGATATTTGGACTTGGTATATTTTAGCTCATGCTAAAATCTTTTTGATAATAACAAAAAGGGGGAAATAATGCATATTGGGAGAAGACATATACAATGGATACTTTGCCTAATTTTATTTTAAACTAAAGGGGAGAGCATAAAAAGTAAAGACTTTTAACCAAACTCTATAACATATATTTAGCAGGAGTACTTGATACGGTTGTGCATTTTGCGGTTTGGTTTGATTTTAGTGTGGAACCGAACTGAACTGCGACGGTTTCAGTTCGACGACCGAGTATTCATGGTTTTGGAATCGAACTGAAACTTCGGTTTCAGTTCCAGTTCGGTTTTGGTTTTTCCCTTCTTATTTTTATTTTTATTTTTTTTTCAAATATAAAAATAAAGGAAATTAACAACGCAGACCCTCTAATTCACGATCAATGACAAGTCAAACATTAGAGAATTTTTTTAATAACTAAAACCCTGAACTATGGGAAATTGTCACCGGCGACCTCGCAGTCACATTTCCCATCCAGGACCATCAAGTTTAACGTCTCGGTTTTGTCTCTGTCAAGTACCGTCGAACGGAGATGAACGACATCAAGCACCGTTCCTCCTGGCAGTTAGAAGAAGAAGGACAATGGCGGGCGATGGCCGAGATGAAGTTCATTGGCCGTTGGATCACAGAATGAATAGTCAGGACTAAATCTGGCGATTCCCTAAGGCGACGGACGGACGACAATCCCTAGCCTTTTGATCGAGTGAGTGATGTCCCACATCTGGATCGATGGCCAGATTGCATCTGGCATTTTCCATAGGCGACGGACGGACGACAATCCCTGGCTGTTGGATCGAGCAAGGGACGTCCTTTATTTAGATCAACAGCCATGATTGACTCCAAATTAACTAGGTCATGTGTAAGACACACACGTTTTTAAAACATGTAACAATTTAGACAGACATCCCTCGTCCAGAAATGGATGTTCGTTGGCTAATACTATGTCATTCTGCCCTCAATGGACGCCTTTCGTCTTAAGACGGCGTCGTTTAGGCCATTACGGACGTCCGTCTGTGTTAATGCGAGGGACGTCTCTCTCTCTCTCTCTCTCTCTCTCTCTCTCTCTCTCTCTGTTTTTAGTGTTTCATGGCTATTTCAAAGTCTCTATTTTTATAGTTGACTCTTTCTCTCCTGTGAGAATTCTCATACGAAGTAGCCTCTGAAATTAAAAACTTTGTTTTTGCTAATTGATATATCAGCTCCATAAGATATCAAATCGAATCTCTCTTAGAAATCTATGACGCGTCACCGGTTATACCCAAGACCCACATTTCTCGGGGCCAAAATCACGCGTTTAAGCTCTCAAATTTGCGATCAAAGATTTTAGACAAACCGAGAGTGACAAACCACTGCGGTTTCGTGACAAACAGCGGCAGTTTTACGAAAAACCGCAACGGTTTGTCCCGCTGTAGTTCGTCGTCAAACGCTGTTTTATGACAAACCGCTGCGATTTGTCGTCAAACTGTCGCATTAATGACGAACATCCCTCACATTAAGACAGACGTCCATAATGGCCTAAACGACATCGTCTTAAGACGAGAAGCGTCTATTAAGGGCAAAACGACGTAGTATTGGCCGACAGATGTCCATTTCTGGGAGAGGGACGTCCGTCTAAATTTTTACATGTTTTAAAAATGCGTGTGCCTTGCACGTGACCTAGTTAATCTGGAGTCAATCCTGGCCATTGATCTAGATGAGAGATGTCCCTCCCTCGATCCAACGGCCATGGATTGTCGTCCATCCGTCGCCTTAGGGAATCGCCAGATTCAGTCCTGACCGTCCATTCTGCGATCTAACGGCCAATGAGCTTTGTCTCTGCCATCACCCGCCATCGTCCTTCTTCTTCAAACTGCCAGGAGGGACGATACTTGACGTCCTTCGTCTCCATTCGATGGTGCTTGACAGAGACAAAACCGAGGTGTTAAAATCGACGGTCCTGGAAGGGAAACGTGACTGTGAGGTCTCCGGCGACAATCTCCCATAGTTTAGGGTTTTAGTTGTTAAAATAAATTCTCCAAGGTTTGACTTGTCATTGACCGTGAACTAGAGTATCTGCGGTGTTAATTTCCCTAAAAATAATCACTCAAGTTGGGGATTTTCAACCGGTACAAGTTTTACAGTTTTGACTTGTTCAAAAATAATCAGAACATAAAAACCCTATTTGCAGATCTTCAACCTCAGCCCTCAGGACTGGTACCGACTATTACTGAAACAGGAACGACGTCAACTACAATCTAGATTCTGGAAGAGTCACCGACATACTTCGCAGAGAGTCTAAAGACCAAATTTTTGAGAAATCTAGTTGGTTCGGATACATGACGGGATTCATCTCTCATAAGATCTGCAAGCTCGATCGCCTCACTAACCTCATCGTCACAGATTGGAAGGGAATCTCTAGCGAGGTTCTGAAATGCTTAACTTGATTGTCTTCTCTTTGAGTACTCGTTCTCATTGGGAACATAATCTATGGCGAGATCCCTTCCGATATTGGAAATCTCGGCCGCCTCACAGTGCTTAACCTTGCCAATAACAAGATCTCAGGCATAATTCCAGCATCCATTGTGTATGTAACGAGGCTGATGCATCTTGATCTCGAAAACAATCGAATAAAAGGAGGAATCACACCGCACACGCAACGCAATAAGATGAAGCGATAAAAGGAGCCCTAAAATTCGATTCAATTCGGTTTTGTCGGTTTTGAGAAAGACAAACTGAAAACCGAACCAAATGGAATTATTTGGTTCGATTTGGTTCTTCGGTTTCGGTTTAGTTTAGCACACCCCTAGTACTTGAGTACATAAACTATGAGTTTTTTAATGACCTTAAATGTATAATTTAGAATAGATATTATCATCATAAAAGAGGAAGAGATTGTTAGCTTAGAATTTTTTTGATGATAAAATTAAATATTTGTTATGTTATTCTAAGTTATTAATGTTTATTAAGTTAAATTGTTGTTATGGTTTACAAGGTTAATTTATATTCACATTGAAAAGACTCTTGAAAGTGAGTATCTAAATGTAATAATACGTCTATTGAGTCTATAAAGCAGATGATGAATTATTGATGAAGGGCTTGATTGAAAAAAGATTTGAGTGTTGAAGATCATTATGTGCAGCCGACCTAAGAAGAAGTGTGGAAACTCAATCTCGAGTTATGTGTAAAATAGAAGACTCGCGGATGCCTGATCATGAGAGCCTTCTTGGTCGCGGACATCCTAATTAGACACCTAAGTAGACTATGGAAGCTCAGTTCTGAGGCATTGATTTTCAAAGCTCAATTTATGAAAGTCTAGAGATAGATGTCAACACCTGCAGCAAGCACCCAAAGGATCTTGCAGAAGTTCTATTAGAGACAAAAAATTCAAATTGAAGCTTTAGCAAATGCCCGATCACAAAATGTGGACATCCAGACCGGAAGCCCTTCGTCTCATTTATGTCTCTAATGGATAGTTTGAGATCGCCCAGAAAAATAAAAGAGGTCGACTAGTGCACAGGATTTTGAAAAGGTCTATAAATAGAAGTTGACTCCACTGTGCAAGTTACCTAAAGACTTTTACACTAAAGTGGTGTCAAATTTTCTTGAAAAATTATAACCTCTATTCTTGAGGGATTTCCCACTCTCTCATTCCAAAACTTGAAATTACATATTTGTGAGAGTTAGGGTTTGTGCTAAACCTTCAAAACTTCTACATTTATTATTTGTGAAATGATTAAAGGGTGATGGCCGCAAAAAGTCAGTGTAAGGTTTGAATGACACCTAAAAGTTCAATCAATCATAACCAAAGAAGAAATTTTCAAGAAGAGGCCTTGGAGTACAAACATAAGCAAAATTGACTAAACCGAATTATCAAATCATTTGCACTCTCTTTTCTTACTCTTTTTCTTATTGTTATTGTTATTGCTTGCTTATTAGACTTAGCAAATCTAATTAAGAGATAAAATTGATTAATTTGATATAAAAAATGATTAGGATCTTAATCATATGAAAAATATTTGAAAACTTAATTGTCTTGAGTTATGTGTACAATAGGATACTCGCAAGCGCTTGGTCCCAAGAGGATTCTTGATCGTGGACATCTACATTAGACAACTGAGCAGACTATGGAACCCAGTCCTAAGGCATTCATTTTTGAAGCTCAATTTATGGAGGCTTGGAGACAGATGCAAACATTCATAGTGGCCACCCAAAGGATCTTGTGGAAGTCATGTTCAGAGACAAAGAATTCAAATTGAAGCTTCAATGGACGCCCAATAAAAAAATGCAAACATCAAGATTAGAAACCAATCACCTCATTTATGTCTCTAATGGATAGTTTGACATCCTCCAGATAAATAGAAGAGGGCGACTGGTGCTCAAGATTTTTGAAGAAATCTATAAATAGAAGTTCACTCCACTATACAACTTATCTAAAGATTCCTACATTGAAGTGTTGTTGAAATTTCTTAAGAAATTACAACCTCCATTCTTGAAGGATTTCCCAACTCTCTCATTCCAAAACTTGAGATTACATATTTGTGAGAGTTAGGGTTTTGTGCTAAACCTTCAAAACTTCTACATTTATTATTCGTAAAATGATTAAAGGGTGATGTCCGTGAATAGTTGGTGTAAGGTTTGATTGACACTCAGAAGTTCAATCAGTCATAACTGGAAGGATTATAGTAGCAGGAGGCTTCAAGTTGAAGCCTTGAAGCATAGACGTAGGCAAGATTGGCTGAATCACATTAACATAATCATTTGCACTCTGTTTTCTTACTCTCTTATTTTTATTGTTATTACTTGCTTATTAGACTTAGAAAATCTAGTGTAGAAATAAAATTGATTAATTTGAGATAGCAAACAATTAGAATTTTAATCCCATGAAAAAGTTTAGAAAACCTAATTGTCCTGAGTTATGTTTAAAACAGAAGATTCACAGATGTTTGGTTCAAAGAGCCTTCTTGGTTGTGGACATTCACATTGGACACCTGTGCAAACTGTGGAAGCCTACTCCTGAGGCATTGATTTTTGAAGTTGAGTTTATAAAAGCCTGGAGACATGCAAACACTCCTAGAGGACACCGAGAGAATATTACGAAAGTCTTGTTTAGAGAAAAGAAATTCAAATTGAAGCTTCAATGGACGCTCGGTCACAAAATGCAGACATCTGGATTGAAAGCCCATCACCTCATTTATATCTCTAATGAATGTTGTGAGATTGCTCGGATAAATAAAAGAGGACGAATAGTATATTATCGAAATTAGCCTAAGAGGGGATTGAATTAGGCTTAACAAATTTTTCGTGTGATTGATTAAATTCTATTATTTTAATATCTCCAGGGGATTTTATGTCAGTTTAATGATCTACTAAGATATGTACACAACTAAAAATGTAATGTAAGAGATAAGCAAGTGCAAACAAATTTGGTAATGCAATTTGGCCAAATACATCTACGTTCGCGCATCAAAACTCCTCATTGAAGATCTTTTCACTTTAACCATTCTTAGTTACAGTTGATTGAACTTTTGAGTGTTCAATCCAACCTTACAAAAACTTCTTTGTCACCCACAAATGGATCTCCGAGAAACAAATGGTGGGTTTTTGAAATGATCAACACAAAGATACCTTATTCTCACTAATGACAACTCGAGTGTATCTATGGAGAGATTAGGTTCTTATGCTAGCAAGTGAAGGCTCAGAATACTAGAGAAAGTTTTGTTTTGCAGCACTTCATTGTAAATAGCTTTTTGGGTGCTCTTCTCCGTGGAACTCTCTTCTATTTATAAATTTCTTCAGAAAACTGCTCTCCGGTTGACCATCTAACCATATCAGTCGACCACTTCATGATTGTTACAAGATTTCAGTGAGCATCCAATAGACCAAATCACTTTCAGGTCTACCACACTAATCGACCTATGCTTGCCCTGGTCGACCGCTTCAACACAATTAAGAAATCCTCTTTCTCTCTACCATTCTTCTAGTTGACCACCAATCATCATGGTCGACCACGATCTGGCCTTTGAAACAAAGGCTGCTCTATATAATTTCTTTGGTCGACCGAGGCTCCTCATGGGCGATCTCTTTTTGCACTTCAGAAAAAATGGTTGCTCCCTATAACTTTTCTAGTCAACCGCAACTCCTCACAGGTAACCACTTTTTACACTTCAGAAATTTTTAGTACAACGTAATATATCCAATCTACCGCATTTCTGCTCTGGTCGATTGTCTTTGTTGGTTTCAAAAACTTCATGTTCTTTGTAGTCATATCAGTTGACTGCTTCTCTGCCTTGGTCGACCGCCACTTCGTATTTGTGTTGAATTGAAGCTTGTGAGTCTCAAGAATTTAAACATTAACTACATGGACTTCAACAAACATGTTAGCATAATTAAATACCCATTTTAAATGGTATTTTCAATGAAGGTTAATAAAATACTCAATGAGAATCATATTTTCAATTTGCCAACAACTTATGGATAACTAAATATTACATCATCAAAAAAACTAAACTTAATTTTTTTAAACTAACAAATAAGTCTATAAATAGAAGTTCACTATACTATGCAACTGTAATATCCAAGAAAAATAAGTATTTATAGTTGGAAAAGTTGGAATATTAAAGGATAAGTAAAATAAAATTTATAAAGATTTAAAAAGTTGAAAAAAAGCCAAGGGCGTTAAGTAATAGAAATAACGTTGTAATAGGAGAAGAAATCATTTTTGGAAGAAGGGGATGTTCGGAGGAAGGTTGTTCGCACGAAATGAATGTTTTAGGAAAAGAAAGAAATGTCAATCGTTTGATAAAATTAATGAGCGGATGAGATTTAAGCTGTTGAAAGGCGCTAAAGGATAAATTAATAGGAATGTTGTCCAGAAAATTGGGTGATCATTGGATTAATTTATAAGAGAAATTGTAGGTGTTGGATTAAGAAGGCAAAATAAGAAAGATTCTTAAATGGAAAGATGCTTTGCAGGGGAAAAAGATGTCATGTGGGAGGATGGATGGTTGTTAGATCAAGTTATAGGATTAAATAAGGATCATTAAATTAGGAGAAAGATGCTCCTGTGGATGGAAAATATTCCTTGCGAGAGGGTGAAGGGCTGCGTATAAGAGAAAACGTCTTCGTTTTAGGTTATGAATGTGTCTACGATAGCAATGCAGCTGTGGCAGTGCTTTATTAAGATAAAACTCTGCCGTTTTGGATAAGTAACAGTGTTAAATAGTGGAGCTGAGTGAGTATAGGCGTATGCGAAAGGAGATTAAAGAATATAACGTCACCGTTTTGGACAAGTAGTGATGTTAAATAGTGGACCCGTTGCATAAGCGTTTTAGATAGAAACACATCTGTTGTAAACAATACATGAGTAGGGGGGCAAGTAATTGCAGTGTGACGTGGTGATTACCAATTGGCGGATATAGGGAATATTCACTGGAAAGATGCTCAGTGGGAGCGAAGCTGTCCACTACGGACGCCAAATGTACAGAATCCGCAGCAAAGGATTTCTCAAGAATATGCTTTCGGAGCTAATTGGGAATTTAACAGAAAACTTTGATCCACCTAATCACAATGGACTAGGATGATGAAAGTGCTTGCAATTAATTAAATAGTTTGTTGAACAATTGTGATTAGTGGAGTGAATGACTTATGAGGTTAGAACACTGACTTAAACCTCTATAAATAAAGGTGTTTGACTCTTCAAATTGGGCATAAGAGAGCCATAATTTTTAGCTTTTCTTTGAAGTGTGAAGTAATATTTGAAGGTTAGTAAAATTATTTTAAGTTTAAGTGATGTTTATATTATATTAAAGTAAGATGGAAACAAAGAAGGTTCTGTGTTGATAACATCAACCCATTTAAATGGTTTTAATCACTCAATAGTTTTGATATATTGTTATTGACAATTAAATGGAGCATTGAGTATTAGAATCATGACAATCGAACATATATAATTCAAGTTATGATTTTTGGAAGTTGGTGATAAAACAGTAAGGAGAAACTAATGTTAATATGCCTTGTTTATGGATGATATAAGTATGACAAAAGTGATTGGACTTCTAAATGGAATTAACTTAATTAACTAAGGGAAGACTAATATGGATACTGACTTATTATGATATGTTTTAAGTCCGTCAACTCAAGGAGATAAATCTTAAGACCCCAAACTAAGTAATGACTACATGTGCTTAACCTAACGGCCTACACCACAAGAAGCTAGGGTTTACGTATTTGGTCTATTAAGGATTTGTTATGTTGTGTTGATACTACTAATGATTATGATACTATGTTGTTCAAGGATATGATAATTTACTATTGCTCAATGTTATATTATGATTATGAATGCACATGTTTTTTTTTATAAGAAAGACTGAAATTGAAGTTAAGATAATAAGAAGGGTTGAGTTGGTCGAAGTTCACCATTTCTTAAATAATAAACAAGAGTGTAATGACTGAAGTTCACTATTGGCCGAAGTTCACCACTCTCACTAAAGTATGAAATGGTCTGAGTAAGTTCACCACTCATTCCTAAATGATAAGAAGGATTTGAGTCGGCCCCAGTTCACCACTCATTCCTAAATGATAAAAAGGATTTGAGTAGGTCAAAGTTCACAACTCTTCCTTAAACGATAAAAATAATAAAGAAAAAGAAAAGAAAAATAGAAATAAAAATGTTTTATGAAAAATACATATCATGTTTATATTATTCATGACTTACTGAGTGTTAGGCTCATAGATTATTCTTGTGATGTAGGTAAAACTAGACAAAAAGATTGATTGTAGAGGATTTTGAAGTTGATGGAGCATACTTGTGAAGAGCACTTGGAGTTGTTACATCTAATTTCATTTATGGGATGAGACCCATTTTGTAAAAGGAAATGATATGTAATAATATGATATATGATAAGTGAATGCTTTATAATTTGATTATTAGTACAAAGGTTAAAAAGAAAAAACTTCCGCTACGCTAAAAGAAAAAGAAATAAAGATTTAATAAAGAAAAAAATATTTATATATATAATCCAAAAAGGCTAAAATAAGAGAAAAGAAATTGGGGAGCTACAACAACTTACCTACCGCCATTCTTGAGGGATTTTCTAATTCTCTCATTTTAAAACTTGAGATTACACATTTGTAAGAGTTAGGGTTTTGTGCTAAACCTTCAAAACCTATACATTTATTATTTGTTAAATACTTAAAGGGTGATGTTCGTGAAGAGTTGGTGTAAAGTTTGATTGACACCAGAGAGTTCAATCGGTCATAACCAGAAGGGTTATACTAGAATGAATTTTCAAGGAGGAGCCTTGGATCGCAGGCGTAGACAAAATTGACCAAACCGCATTAATAGTTTGTTTGCACTCTCTTCTCTTACTCTCTTACTTATATTTATTGTTATTGCTTGCTTATTAGACTTAGCAAATCTAGTTGAGAGATAAAATTGATTAATTTAAGATAGCAAATGATTAGAATTTTAATCACATGAAAAGTTTAGAAAACCTAATTGTCCTGAGTTATAGGTAAAATAGAAGACTCGTGAACGCTTGGTCCCGAGGGCCTTCTTGGTCGCAAACATCTGCATCAGACACTTAAACAAACTATGGAAGCCCATTCTCAAGGCATTGATTTTCGAAGCTTAATTTATGGAAGCATGGAGATAGATGCAAACACTCGCAGCGAACAACCAGAAGATCATGTAGAAGTCCTATTCAGAGACAGAATTCAAATTAAAGTTTCAGTAGACATCTGGTCAAAAAACGCAAACACCCAAACCAAAAGCCCATCGTCTCATTTATGTCTCTAATGGATAGTTTGAGATCACCCGAATAAATAAAAGAGGGTGATCGATGCTCAAGATTTTTGAAAAGGTCTACAAATAAATGCTCACTCCACTATGTAACTTACCTAAAGCCTTGTACACTGAAGTGCTATCAAAGTTTCTTGAGAAATTACAACCTCCATTCTTGAGGGATTTGCAAACTCTCTCATTCAAAAACTTGAAATTATATATTTGAGAGAGTTAGGATTTTGGGCTAAACCTTCAAAACTTCTACATTTATTATTTGTAAAATGATTAAAGGGTGATGTCTGTGAATAGTTAGTGTAAGGTCTGATTGATATTCGAAAGTTCAATCGGTCATAACCAAAAGAGTTATAGTAGAAGGAATCTTGGATCGCAAACATGGGTAAGATTGGTTGAAACGCATTAACAAATTGTTTGCACTCTCTTCTCTAACACTCTTACTTATTTTTATTGTTATTGTTTGCGTATTAGACTTAGGAGATAAATTGATTAATTTCAAACGATTTAAATTTCAATCACATGAAAAAGTTTAGAAAACGAAATTTACTCCCTCCCTTTTTAGGTTATTATCGATCCTACACTAAGGCCCGCATGAATTTGTTTTTGAATTTACTCTAAAATACATATTTTGTGTCATGGTGTCTCAATAGAACTACACTCTTTCGATCTCAGTCAGTCTTGTTCACTTTCACAATATGACTTCAGGCCCGCTTGCACATCCCCAGAGCTTTGTTCTCAAATGTATCAATTTCTCCATAATGTAATTTTGTTAGTTTAGAGAGAGAATCCTACTTATATATTTATCTCTGCCATATTTCAAAGTAATATGAGATTATATAACTCTCACTAAATAAACTAGGCATGTGACCATTCTTGCCTTCATATAATAAATTGTCTGAGCTCATATTTTGTTTAGTATGAGCTAATTGTGGAGGATTCAAAATATGCAATTTTTGTGAAGGTTTGTTCGGACCCAAAACCAAGTAATGAGATAACAATTTTACATTGTTTTTGTTACGACCCAGAGGTGGGCCTAACAGAAATACCAAGTCGAGCGACTCGATTCTCATAGAGGACCTGATCACCCAGCTCAATGCTTAGTTCACAGCATAATACTTGAACACAAATCAAAGTCGTAGCCCACAAGAGATTGACCTAGGTCCACATAGTGATCACCAAAAATAATAGCATAAATGAAATTAAGTATTATGCATCCATTACAAGTCCAAACAATATTTGAATATTAATACAAGCTAAAAATAGTTACTCAAATCCTCACTAGGGAACACAAGAAAACACTCAAAGAGAAATGAGGAAACAATAACTACACCACCAACTGCTACTCATGACCAGCCTTGTCTTTACTTGGAGGGAAGAGATCTTTGGAATGAGTGACTAATTCAGTAGAAAATGTAGACTAAATGTAATGCATGTAAAACTAGTTTTAGCTTTTCTCGTCAAAACCATGATCAAAATCAATATTGTATCCGTGCATGGATTTAAAATCATTTCCAAAACATCTTCTACCATAAAAATAGGCTCCACAAGTCACCGATGAGGAAATAATCAAAACGTCGCTGGATACCTAGCCAATTATAGTAAAATAAGCCTCCATCCTTTTTCATAAGTCGTAAACAAGGATCCGTGAAAAAAGAGGGTCACACAAGAACCCCTCCAATACAAACACACATAAAGGTGGCAATTCGAAGATGGCTACACCTTGTGAGCCTGAATGAAGGCCTATGAGTGCGAGGGTTGCCAATCAACCAGCTAGCAATAACACAACCCAAAACATATACACCCTCATCAAGTTTAAAGATTCAAAAACAAGGAGCACGTCATCACTGCCCTGTTACCCATTTTCACATAACGCACGAAAAAAAACATCTTCACGTAGTAGAAGATGTATTGTGATAGCCTCGTACTACTTTGACACTGAGACCATCCAAAGTATCAAGAGGATCATTCTCCCATATAAGTATCATAGCATACCATGAAATACCATGCATGTAAAAGAAATGTGTAAAACTCACGTATATACGTAGTATAAAAACTGACGTGCTGTCGAATAATCCCCGTCGGGTTTTCATTTTTGGCAACCTACAAAATAAAATTTGAAAACATGATGCAATGCAATGTGATAAAGTATAAAAGCCTACTTTTTTGGCAACCTTTCTTATCGACCAGAGCAACTATCTCTTTGAGAATTGGCTCAAAGTCCACGAAGTCGTCAGAACCTATAATAGAGTCAGCAATGTGAGTTCTGATCAAAACTTTAGGAAAAGTAAGGAATGAGCCTTATATCGGGACTGGGAACCCAAACCGGAAGGAAAAGACCCATGGTCGCGAACTTTGTCAAGGCAACAGAAATCTGATCCAAAACATTGTCTCGGTCATCTAGTTTGTAAAGCAAAAAACTGGATTTGGCCAACTTGTGACGACCCGACTTTTTATAACATTTAAAAATGCGTTAAATTTAAAACTTTTTATAAAACGACTAAAATCTTTATAAAACCTCGTTTTAAAATATATCAGAGTGCCTCTCAAAAGTTTGGACTGTCAAAACCTTTTCATTATACCCGCTGTCAAAATCATTATAATTATAAAATCATTTCTAAAAACGTAGCGGAAGCCAAATCAAGAAACATAGCGGTTTATCAAAACATAGCGGAAGCGTAAATAATTCGTTTAAGAAATACTAAACAAATCATTACACGTTAATTACAAGACATTTTATCTTTAACTTTCCTTAGCCTAGCCAGCTACAAGTCTCGCGCGTGCAAATTCTTCATCACTGCTTTTTGATTTGTTCATCGTTTTCTCGTACATGTACCCTACACCACAAGTAATATGTGAGCCTAAAGGCCCAGTAAGGAAAAGGGTTTATGCAGTATGCTTTATGCCTCTCTTTAATTCTTTCTGCAATAGGTACCACTCCAAACCAGTCTTTTCTTTACGTATTTTATATAACTCGTACATCGAGCAGGAGATTGGAGGAATCCGTGGCGGAGGATAGTCTTTGTCGGCTTCAACCACCTAGCGTAGACAGTCTCGCAGTCCCAACAAGGGAAAGGTAACGTTCTTTTCTTCATCATGTCTACCTGGGGGATCCGTACTTATCCTTCCATCCCCCAACTCCCCATTCTTCTTCTTTAAATTATTTTTCCTCACTTAATGCATATGAGTACCAACCTCAAGGTGACACTTTCTATTGGTTTTTAATATCATGATGCGTGATGATACATTATAACGTAATAATACCAATAATTGAATTGTGCATACAAGAAAAGTAAATGATAATAATTGAATAGCGCATATAAGGAATAACGGAAATTGAAAGCACATAACAGAGAATAATACAATATTGAATTGAAAACAACGAACAACATAAGGAAATTAAACAATGAACATTAAGGAAATTAAATAGCGAATCATGAAGGAATAACAAGAATTAAACACACATAACAGAACAATATACAACGAATTAAAACAAAGAATGACATGCTTGAACTTACAAAACACAACAGTAAACGAAATAAAAATCGGAAGATACTATTAAACGGAGATCATAAGTCAAATAACTGTTCAAACAACTAAAGCCTGCTTTTCAGGAGTATAACGGTATTAAACAGACATGGGCAACATAAATCGAGTACAAGAAGAACTTAGAACTAAGGCAACGTGCATATGAAAGTATAGCATTAGAGTTAACAACTAAGTTCCAATTATTATTCTAGTTCATTAAACATGCTCAAGGGAGTAATTACCATTAATATGCTAGTCACTTAAACATACTTAGAATTCTAGTTAATTAAACATCAGGTTAAGGGTCGATATCACAATTATTATCCTATTTAATTAATATGCTCAAGGAAGATTACGATTATTATTCTAGTTGATTAAACATGTTTTCATCCTAATGAACTATTCATGCTCAAATTAGTGGAGTGTAGTTGATAAATCATGATTTTATTCTAATCTAATTACATATGCTCAGATTTAGGAAACTATAATTTATAATTAACACAAAGATGCTTCAACAATGTTAACAGCAGGACAATACACCACTAATATCTATAGTCTATCGTGACAACAAAGAAGACAATAACATTACATTTCAAGACACAATGGCAGGGTAAAGCAGTATGAAAACTATCGCTATAGAAGGTAAGATAAAAACATGTATTCACATAGCAGAATCATCGTGAATGAGACTCTTACTTCGTTCATGCCTATCACATTCTAAGGTGATCTTTAGTTCATTATTCTTTCATATTCTCTATTATTCTCTAATAAAGTAAAACATCGAATTGTAGAAGTTACAGTAAATGAAATTACAGTAAGGAAATTGCAGTAAAGGACAATATAGGAAATTAACAATAAAGGAGTTAACATCAACAAAGGAATTAGTACTACACACTCACGCACACCACTTATAGGTAGGGCTTTGACGGCCAAGACTCTACTCAATCCTTACCCTTGTTGAAGAGTTCACTCACGGACAGCAGAAAATCCTAGCTCCCAGCTTACTCCTAGCTTCTCGGACAATAACCTCCAGCTCTCACAGAGCTCCAACTTCACACACATATCTTCACTCACTCACATATCACTTAGGAGAAATCACACAATCACACTAACAAAACACTCACGAGCTTACCATTTCTCACAGGAAGGTTTCACTCTTGCAGGGGAACAGCTCTCACTCGCAGGAAGGAAATGTCGAGAATGGCAGGGGAGAAGGTTGATAACGTAGAGTCCCATACCTGGAGGGAACACCCGTACTCTGAACGGAGAGGGGAGAGGCGTGGTCGACATGGTGGAGGGAGTGGTCTGGGCGTGAGAGACTCGACTCCCTGTTGAGTGAGTGCGTTTTAATGGATAAAACGACAAGGATTCTATTTTTAAATCCCTAATTTCTCGCAGGTCTGGGATGTTTCGAACATGAGGAGTCATCCTGGCCTTGTCTGCGTGCATCCAAAAAATACTATTCTTCAAGCAGATTTACACATTCGGACGAAAGATGGCATCCTCTCCTTCGTCTGCACCCGTCCGAATGCGCCATTCGGATGAAGGAAGGCATCCACATTCAAGCGTCCGCATGTGTCCAAAACTATCCAGAAATTGGACAGATTCAAAATGACAGCGTCTGCAATCGTCCGCAGTTGTCCGCAAGCATCCAAAAGTGTCCAGTTATAGACAGAGGATGAATTAGGACACGAGGCTTCCGTCTTGCATCGTCTCAAAGTGTTGGGACGGCGTCCCATGCATTTGCAGACAACATTTCTCATCCTTGAGTAGTCCGCATGCGTTCAAATTCGTCCAGAACAGTCTTCCCTTCACATTTTCCCACTCAATTTTCATCCCATAAATACACGTCATAAATTAACATGTATCAATACATAATGTAATATATTATTTATCTCGTAATTTAATTACATTGCGTGTACGAGGAAAATATTATCGGGGTGTTACACAACTAGTCAAGTATGGATGTCTAGCATGAACGCCCCCGCCCTCTCATGGAAGTTCGTACTCTTGTGGAATTCGACGCGGATGTTCGGGCTTTCACACTCTCGCGCTCCCACAAATGTGCCTAATGGAAGTACAGAACGAATATTCTGTAACTCCCCATTTTTCATATAATTTTAATTTTAAAAATATCGCTTAGAGGAAGACTTTCTTTTAATTCATTTGAATGAAAAGGAAGTGAGAATACGGTAACAAATTTTTCTTTTCTTTTTCAAATTCTTTGAAGATTACATTGTACAAAACATTCTATAAATAAAATCATCTATCTTCGTTTCCCGTTTATCCCAGCCAGCACAATATCTTCATCGTGTAAATCCTTCATCTACTGCTTCTTTCTTTCTTTCTTTCTTTAGTGTGATTACCTACATCAAGAAGTAAACTATAAGTCTAAGACTTAGTAAGGAATCCTATGCATTATGAACATGATATGCATTTTTCTTAAAATCATGCAATTTGTTCTTTCTTTTCTTTATTTGTCGAGATCCTTACTGTAAGAAGGAAGAGTAGTCACGACTATAAGATCCACCACTTATGTCTCACGCCTTTTGTCAAGACAATCCCAAATTCATGAGACCTTCGTTAGTTAATACGCTCATTGTGTACAATGACCTCACAACCTTTGTCAAAGTCTCTGTGGATGATAACCCCGCAGCCTTTGTCAAGATCCTAGCATGTAACGACTTCGCAACCTTTTTCGAAGTCCCAACATTACCTTACCAAATTAATGGCCTTATCTCCCATAGATCCAACCTTTGTGACAACTTGCCCTCAACCCCATATATTGTCATAACATTCTTTATCTTTCTTATGTGAAAATATTGCATATAAAACCATTTTTATCCTTTCTTGAAATCATGATACATTAATATGAGTGCATACAACTTAACATATTATCTAACAACAAGATTATCAATTCCTCAAGTCCACATGTACAAAACATTAAAAACCATCATCATATTCCCAATTTAACATATAACATAACTTGAACATAAATAGAACTTAACATCTAAAGCATACAACATATCCTCGAATACACATTTATCATGTATAAAGCCTAATTTCTAGCACGAATAACATATCCTCAAGTCATCATTACAATCAAGTACACAACCTAACATCTATCACAACACAAAAATCATATCTTCGAGTAAACAATAACCTAATTCTTGTGATGTGGCTCGAAAGCAAAACACATACAAACATTCTTTACCTCAATGTTTAAGACGTTATTGCTTTGATCTTCAATATGTTCCAAAGTAAAGAGTACTAGCAAACTTCCAAGAGTTTCTATTCTTCTCCCAGATTCTCACGATTTCCTCTCCTTTTCCTTTAACAAAATAGGGGGTTATTATGACCTCTCAGCCTTAGAAGCATGAAGTGTCACTCCATTAATCTTTTAATGCTGAGTATTAAAACTTTTCACATCTTAAATTATGACACCTAAGCTGTTTTTAGGTGACTTTTTGTCTTCCAGATCAACCACACTTCAATCTCTGGTTGATCGATCCCTATTTTTCAAATGAAATGTCACTAAATATTCTTCCATGGACATTTATTCTTCCGTTGTAGATGCCTAGTTATCCATTGTGAAAGTCTAGTATGTTAGCTTAATAGGTATTAAGCTTAGTTGTTTTGATGATGTGTAATTGAATTATCTCTTAGTTGTTTATAAATTATAACTATGATTTAAATTGAGTATATAAGTAATCTTCATTAAAAATATCCTATAAAATGAGTATTTAAATGTGCTAACATATTTGTTGAAGTTCTTGTAGTTAATGACTTAATTTTTGGGACATACAAACTTTAGTTCAAGCAAACCATGAAGTGGTGGTCGAACAAGGCAGATGGGCGGTTGACTAGAATTATTATAGAGAGCATGAAGTTTCTGAAATCATGAAGGTGGTCGACCAGAGAAGAAAAGCAGTCAATCGAAAATCTTACAATGTGCTCGAAAATTCTGAAATGGTGAAAGTGGTCGACTAGAATGAATGTTGGTTGACTAGAAATATTACAGAGAGCAGACTCTATTTCAGAGTGCAAATTGTGGTCAACCAGGGTGAAGCACAGAAGACCAAAAAAATGACATATCGAAATGGCTTTTCCAAATTTTGTTGAAGGGTCGACCAAGTAAGACATAGGTCGACTGGTGTAGTAGACCTGAACGAAAATTGATAGACCAACTGCATACAGAAAATGAGTAACAGTCATGAAGTAGTCGATCAAAATGATTGAGTGGTAGACCGATTAGCAGTTTGTCTAAAAAAATCTATAAATAGAAGAGAGCTCCGCAGGAAGAGGTAACCAGACAAGTTATCAACAAAAAAGTGCTACAAAATTTTCTACCATTCCGCGCCTTCATTTGCAAGCTTAAGAACCTACACTCTTTTTGTATTCATTGGTGATATCTTTAGTGAGAGTGAGGTGATCTTGTATCAAATATTTCAACGTACCATCATTTGTTTCATGTGAGTGACAAAGAAGTTGTTGTAAGGTTGGATTGACATTCGAGAAGTTCAATCAACTGTAACAAAAAAGGTTGAAGTGACTCACATAAGATCATCTAGTGATACTCTAATAATAGAATTTACTTAATCACATGAAAAAGTTTGTTAAGCCTAATTCACCCTCGTGCCAGTCAACCACATTTCAACCTGACAGCAATGAATTACGTTATGTCTTGGATCTGGTCGATTGCAAATTCAGCTCTGGTTGACATCAAAGCTACTCAAGACCAACACATTTCTCACTATCGTTGAACCAGTCAACCACATTCTCAACATTGGTCGACTGTGATTCAACTCGAGGGCAATTTATCTAATTCTTGTGCAACTAACCTTTATTCTTATTTTATCATTAATAAATTCTTAATAACCAACACCTTTTACAACTATAATTCAATCATCTCATCATCCAAAATCATCAAACATCACCATTACATAACTTTATACTTAATACGATAAAAATTCAGGGTACTACATGTTCCACATCCAGCGAACATATGGAACGGATGTCCGCTCCCGTGGCCATACAGAACAAACGTTAGGGAGGGACTTCCCCCAAGGCCTCCATAATAATCCTGAAGTCAACCAGACTCACAGTAGTGATTGACTGAGGACGACATTCTCAACTCAAAAATGCAAGGGAGATTCGTTCTTTTCACCGATTCTCACCTCCAATCGGTCTAAGAACCTACACTTCATGCCCAAATTCAAGTTTTCCAAGCTCAAATTCGAAACCAATAAAACCTAAACTTGAAACTCAAGAACAAAAATCAAAACTTGACTTATCCACAAAACCTTTTCACAAATGTCGAAGCTAAAGTCATCGGAAACATAAGTCCAATATCGGATAGTCCTCTTTCTCCAATTCGATTCCACGTCTCTCTCTGTCCTTGCTTTCCCGCGAGTTTTCTTTTACCCACCTTATAATTTAACTATTATTTTTATTTAATATATATATCACTAACATATATATTGAATACATTCCCTTAAATATTCTGATTTCTCCTATATTCCTGATTGTTAACCAAACTTCAATCTAAGATAATTTTCAGTTATTAAATTAATCTCTTCAATTCCATTTACCACTAGAAGATAATTAATTCCACCAATTTGAAAATTGACCAAAATTCACACGTGACCGTTACGCGATAAAATCAGTTAATTTTTCAACACTTTGTTCGAATAATACGCAAAAAATTACACGTGGAGTTTCTTATTAATATAAATAGCGGTTTTTGTGATCTTTGAGTAAGATTAAAAAATAAAGTAATGATATCATAATATCACATTACTTGAATATAGTTTTAGAGTGTACTATATATAAGTAATATCTCATGTTCAATAAGTAGAAAACATTTTGGGGTAAAACCTAAGAATAAATTTGTGTGGATCTTTGTTAAGAATAGATAATATTGTACTAATTGATAGATATGGGGATATGTCACAAAAACCCTCTTGAACTATACTTTTTTTTTTAAATTTTTAGATATTTTTATTTGATATCATAACTATAGATAACAAATGGTGTATTTCCTTTGAAAAAATCTTTAGGAAGCACATGCACAAGTGATCTCAATGTTATGGGTTTTCATGGTTATTATTATTATTATTTCTGCTAATTACATAATCAAACATACAATATAAGCTAGAAAGATGCTCGTACATCTCGAAATTAATTAAATATAACCAAGACTAGCCGGATAATGCTCAAGGTCAAATATGCAGTCGCTATCAAAACAAAAATAAAAATTCAGGCCCACAATTATATTTTCCCCACCTGGGAGTAGGGAGTAGATGTTTATGTAGTGAGGTCGCCATTAAGGCATTTGTTTACGGAGAGGAAGAGTAGTATACATATGAAGAGGAAATTATCAGAAATGATGGATAACAGGTCAGAGATAAGGTCTGCAACTGAAGAGCTTTCATTAATGGTGACACTTAAACCTGCAGGAGAGAAGAAGGACGATGATGCTTTTGCTAATGTCCCCACTCAGCCATTTCTATCCCTCTGCAGTCTGATTACTAAAGTTCTAGGTCTTTTATTCTCTGATGATTTTTGAGCCTCAATGATGGCGCACATATATAAGATAGAATTGGTTCTTTTCTGCAGATAAAATAGGTCCATCAATGGCGGTTTTGAAGCAAGACGTTTATCAAAATATTCAGGTACGTATACCTTAAATTCTCTTCCAAAATTTGTTTACATATTGGTACTCTTGAAGAAAATCAGAATCCTTTTTGTTTGATTGATCAGCGATTGGAGAAGATGTACGAATCTGATCCTTCAACGTTCTCAAATTTGGTGGAAATATTGAAGAAAGAAGCTAGAGAAGGCAATGCAAAGACGAAAACCAGCTGTAGTAGAGCCTTTGCTTGGCTTGCCAGGTATTCTGAAATATCAGAAGAATAATCTATAAACAAATACCATACATTTTGAGTTAAAACCTGATACGATATATTTTGAGTTAAAATCTGCTGATAAAACTGTTGAAATTTCGACTCAAAACAAATAATGTCGTGCTATAGAAATGAGATTTTCTTGTCTATATATACACACCCTCGGCATCTTGACCGCATAACTGAGCGTTGAAGTGCAAATTTTTCCGACTCAAATAGAATTGTGGATGCGTAAACAATGCAATGTAATACTAACATTGGTGCAGTCAAAATATTTCACCTTTACCTCTAATCATGAATTGGTGTGGTTTAAACGAAGAAAAAAGGACTAAATTTGACTCACTAATCTAGTTTTTACTGCATAGATGTTGGGACTTTACGGTGGCGTTGTTACAGAAGCTGACATCAAAGGATTCAGGGTTAAGCATGGAAGCAGCAGTAGAAGACTCGTACCAGATTACTTTAAAGCCTTGGCATGGCTGGATTGCTTCTACTGCTTTCAAAGTAACACTCGTATCTACGAATTTTACAGCTTCTTCTTCATACTTCCAAATTTTCTCAAAATCATCCAGTTTTTTAGTTTTACAGTGATGGGTTTTTCTGCAGATTGCTTTAAAGCTGCTGCCTGATAAGAAAACCTTCATCAATCTACTTATGGCGAAAGATCAAAGCTATGAGACTTTTCTGCTGGAAGTAGAGAGCTTCATCTCACTGCTTTCGTTTTTCCAGGAAGAGATGCACTCGATTTTGGTAAGCAGTGTTTTCTTTTCAAAAACAGTTTTTACAGAACAGATTTTAAAAACATCTCCAGTATGACTGACTCTGCTATCACTTCAGATTTATATACCCTTCGTTTTTGTTTTTCAGAGAACGTATGGCTTGGATGAGGTGAAGTCTAAATGAAGAAATTACAAGAAAAGCTTTCTATTACACAGAAATATGTAAATAGATTGTAAAATTATACAATGTAACAAGCATTAAGCGCTTGGAAGTTAGTTAGTTTTTGCAGGATCGTCTGTAAAATCTGTTTTGGAGCAGAACCAACTATTTTGAAGATGTAATCCCAGTCTATCCCCAAGTTGCAGGGAAGCCTTTCACGGATGCAGCAACCATGGCTCCTGCAAGAATATCCAGATTTGAATCCTTTGAAGAAGGCCATCGATCCCCTTCTATTCGATGGTATCGATGGAGCTCTGTGATGAATATATGGGTCGGAAACTTGTTGCCATAGCCAGCGATGGAGCTCATGATCTGTCGGGTTATCTCCTAATATGTAATAAATCAGAGAAAACAGTTTATCAACTACACATCGTTAGATGTATTAGTTTCTAAATAATCGATCATTTAAAAACGTATGCAAATAGATTCAAGCGAAAATTATCCAAAAATATGAACATCTTCCGCCATAGATGTATCACCCTTATTTTTTAACTTGAAAAATTTTGGAAAACCGAAATTGACGATGTTTGGAAAAGAAAGAAGATAAAATAAAGAAAGCTGAAATCTTCTTGGAAAAGAAAATTGAAGGTTTTTTTTTTTCATCTTGTTGCAATCAAAATTATTAGGGGTGGAAATCGGTTCGGGTTGAACCGAAAAATAGGCCCATACCAAATCAGGTGAAAATAGGATCGGGTTGAACCGAAAAAGAGGACTGAACCGAACCAAAAGGCCAGTTTTAATTAGTGAAAAAAATATTTAGAGCACCGAACTGAACCTTTCAATTTGGTTCTCGGTTTTGAGTGTGCTGAACCGCCGACCAGTGCTTGAATAACCCGCCCGTCCCATGATCTCTAATCTAACCCTAACTCGCCCATCTCACTTGAACTCAAAGCTCTCACCTCTCCTCTCTCTCCTCTCAGTCTCGGCTGCAATCGACAATCTGTTATGGTATTGCTAGGAAATCAGCAAAAAGAAGGAACTGTATTAATATTCAAGCGAGGAAGAGAGTTACAGAAGAAGAAGAAGACGAAGAGGAAGAAGAGAGAAGAAGAAGAGAGTCCCAAAGAAGAAGGGAGATTAGAGAGAGAGAGAGAGGGAAAAGAGAGAGGAAAAACAGAATGGTTCACAGATTCATCGACCATTCCCCTACTCTGCCCTAATCCCCTTTAATGTTGTTAAATTGAAGATGGAGATGACCAATATGCCCCCAAGAGCCAAGTACTCAATAAGAGAGTGTCACTTAGGCTGAATGAGTACACCACCATAACAACCCACCCCCTTGCAATATACTTGTCCTCAAGTATATAAAATTGTGGCAACATCATCTTCTCTTCGTTGCACATTATGACATCATCATCTTCTCCCCAAGTAAATTGTAAATGCCTCCTTGCTGTCTCAGGATGATTCAACTGGAGAAGAAGTAATGACTGTCTATCATACCTTTTTAGCCAACCATCCATTGTTTTCCACTTCTCAACATGCTCACCTACAAGTGCACGAAGCCATGAAACTGCCACTTTCTCTTTGCACGTTCTGTAATATAAAGATAGTGTGAGAATTGCCTGAATTTCACATATGACAACTTTATAGTCCACTAGGGAAAGATAGCAACAAAACCAAAAACCCAAGCATTGCAGTGCTAGATTAAGGCCAAAATTTTTGCTGATGTTAGCAGGTATTGCTTGAAACGATATGTTGCCTAGCCATAAGATTACAGCAAGCATAGAAAATGCATTTTCTTGATCCTCTTTGCGGATTTGAATGGTGTCCAGAGCTTCCTCAAGAATACTAAATTTTTGTGCCTCATCAACACCATCAATCACTATGCACACACTTTGATTGAGATACTCATACTCACAGGCATCCTTGAGGTTCAATCCCCCTTTAAGAAGTGATGGGGCTCCAGCTACGGCCAGCCCACCCGCTTAGCCCGGTACTGTAGTGGGCCGAGCTGAGCCCGCCCACCAATTGACTGCTCGGGCCAGGCCAGGCGGTGAGGCTTCAGGCCTCTCGCGTCAGGGAGTCGGCCAGGCGAGGTTCAGTCATCTCGCGTCTCTGTCTCTTCGTCGTCACGAGATTGTCCCGCAGGCCGCAATCATCAGTCGCGAGGTCATCTCTATCCGGCATCCCGCAAGCTACAATCGTCTCGGTCTCGAATCTCACGTCGTCGCTAGATCGTCAGGCTGCGATCTCCATCTCTCGTCATCGCGAAAACATCAGTAGGCACCCGCTCGCGTCAGTGGCGACTGGCGAGATCGTCTCCGGCCCGCATTCGTCTCCATCTTGTCATCATCGTGAGATCGTCCTGCAGACAGTGGCGACTGGCGACTGTCCGAGTCTTGAGATCGTCACCATGGTTTCACGTCTCGCGTCAGAGTCTTTAGTCCGCAACGTTGCCTCGGTTCGTCGTCACATCGCCATCGTGGTTTTGTCGTCACAAGCCGCAACGTTGCCTCGATTCATCATCTTTAAAGTCTGAAGATGATGAATCGAGGTAATCTGAAGTTCAGACTGAGTCTGAGGCTCAGACTCATATCATATGAGTCTCATATGAGTCATATGAGGCTCAGTCGCTTAGACTCAACTTGAGTCACCACTCAAGCAATGATCTTGAATAAAAATATTTATTCAATTAAATTATTAATTATAATATTTTTATATTATAATAATAAATATTTATTATAGTTTTAAATTGTATAATATTGAAAATAATTTGTAATATATTTATATAAGATATTATTATTTATGTACATTTGGCTCGTTAGGCTCTGCTCGTTAAGGCTTGTTAGGCTTGGCTGGCTCGTTAGGCTCGGTTCGTTAGGCTCGGCTCGTTGGGCTCGACAGGCTCGTTAGGCTCGGCTCGTTAAGCTCGGCAGGCTCGACGAACCAGACTTTTTCAGGCTCAATCGGCTCGACTCGGCTCGGCTCGTTAGCCACCTCTAGCTCCAGCACAAAGTTGATAAAATATATGGTACGACCTCTCGCTTTAGGCCAACTGAACTACCTTTGACTTTTCCAACAAAAAAGTTTGAATTTTTGGCCCACAAATCTTCCCAAGTGTACTAAAATGAATTTCAATTAACTTGCCAAATCGACTGGAGTTATTATTCCTTGATGTTTTAGCATTTCCAAATGCTTCCAGTATATAATTTGTTTGCAGTATTCCATCCTCCAACCCTAAACTTCCACCACCTAGAGAAGCCAAGTATTGCATGGTAACTTTTGCCATCTCAGTTTTCCCAGCTCCACTTTCTGCACTGATGATAATGGATTGATTGATCCCATCTGACATCACTTGGTTATAGGCAGTGTCTGTTGTAGCATAAATATGAGGACTGTCTACAAGCTTCTGTCGATATGCCATAACAACATCATTTCCATTACAACCGACATCCTTGAAGGGATTGAGTGCAATTAATACAGGCCCTTCCTTACTGTAAATCTTATCTTGAAAAAATCTCTGACGGAGGTTGTGAACAACGGATGGCTCGTTAAAATAACTAAGTTGTATGAGATCATCAACTCCTTCAAAGATAACTGGATTCGTAAGTAAGAGCTGCATTGTGGGGACTTTCATAACATCTCCCTTTGAGAGAAGAACAACTGCTTCTGCCCCTGTAGTTGATTGTATAGTTCCTGGTTCCCACTTTCCATTTGGGAGGTGACACCAAACAAGAAGTTTCTTCTTAATAAAATACCCAACATTGTCATCACCCTCTGAGTCTCCAACTTTTTTCAGTGAAGCAGCAGCGCCATTAGATTCCTCTCTATAATCACTTTTGCAGTTTGCTAGAGCTATATCATAAGGTGATTCTTCATTTTGATCTTTCTTCATCCTCTTACTTCTAAAGCTACCTCTCCTGCTTTCAAAATCCTTCTCTCTTCTCTTTGTTTCTTCCTTCCCATGAAGCACCCTAAAATTGGCAGAAAAGAACCTCTTTGTTGGAGGAAGACGACCCTTTGAGGTAGGCCGAACTGGCAGGGCCGGAGGCAAGTCATTATCCTTCTTTGACTCAGAACTCAACTTCTCAAATTTCCACAATGACTCAACGTCACCTATTTTGGAAGCAAAATCCATCCATACTACATATGTTGTCTGTTGTAATTTTATATCAGCCTTACTAAACTTTTGTGAATACTTTGTCATGAAATCCTCATTTTCTGTATTGTAGCAAATGCTGAACACAATATCCGCAGTAATAGACTGTAGTGGCAAATCATTTCTTTCCAAAAGTTTCACAATCTCAATCATGACTAATATTCCCCATAAGAAATTTGGGAGGATTGTGTGCTCAAGATCAATCATCATCAATTCTACAGATGAAATACTATGTGACGACAATTTCGATTTTTTTTTCCGTGTCGATCTATAATTTAAAATCTTACGAAGTAATATATCATGGTCAACCACAAAAATATCAAAAAAATCGTAGGTCCATCTATTTGCTGAGAAAGGTTGAAGCACCATATCCTGGATGAAAATCCTTTGAACAAGACCAATAAACTTATATTTGCCGAACTTAGATTCATCCCCAACTACTACATCCATTAGCACTTCTTTGCGAAATAAATTCTTACTAACTGTTATATCCACAGGAAAATCAACACTATCAATAGCTGGAGCAAAATAATTTTGGACCAGACCTAAGTTGCCTGTTACAGAAACTGGAGCAATATGAGGGACATCTTCTCCAATTGCCAGAGCAAGCAAGCACACCCCTTCGGTTATCTCTAGCTGTTCATCACTCTCCAAGGAGTCGACTACCCATTGAGGAGCATGTCTAATGGTATCCATCGGGCAGAGTGGTTGCGATTTAATAGAGCTCGATGCTCCCACCGGGTCTGGTAACAATCCTTGTTGGGAGTGAGAGTCCTGTTGCCCGGGCTGTTTTTGAGTAAGCAAGGACAACATCGCGTCCAATTTGGTTGAAATATTCTGTTCCAATTTCTGAAACGAATTTTCCAATCTTTGAAATGAATTATCCAGCCGTTTGAAAATTTCATCGTGGGATTTTGAGCTTGTTTCTGTCATAAGAATCGGTGACTCTGATACCAATTGTTATGGTATTGCTAGGAAATCAGCAAGAAGAAGGAACTGTATTAATATTCAAGTGAGGAAGAGAGTTACAGAAGAAGAAGAAGAAGACGAAGAAGAAGAAGAGAGAAGAAGAAGAGAGTCCTAGAGAAGAAGGGAGATTACGGGGAGAGAGAGAGAGAGAGAGAGAGAAGAGAGAGTAAAAACAGAATGGTTCACAGATTCATCCACCCCTCCCCTACTCTGCCCTAACCCCCTTTAGTGTTGTTAAATTAAAGATGGAGATGACCAATATGCCCCCAAGAGCCACATACTCAATAAAAGAGTGCCACCTAGGCTGTATGAGTACTCTACCATAACACAATCTTGAAATCGGAAGTCAGAACGAACTGCGAACTGCGAGTCTGATTGTCCGAAGTCGTCCTCTTGTCTCCAGTGCAGCATTCTGCAAGTCCGATTGTCGATTGTCCGTCTTCGAAGTTGTCCTGTCTCCAGTGCAAGACCGATTGTCACACTGCAAGTCCTATTGTCCGAAGTCGTTCTATCTCCAGTGAAGCAGCCCGCAAGTTTGTAGTGCGCAAGTACTTTGCAGTTCACTCAGGTTCGTCGACGGTTGTTTTCAATAAATTCATTGTTTTTTTCAAATGCATTAACAGACTATCTTGGTTACAGGAGACCAAACTCTAACTCACTGTCACAGCTGCCAGGCAATGCCAGTTTCAAAATTTCCTGCAGGTTCAGGTCAGTAAGTGCTAATTCAAATTGAGACTGCTGTGTTAATTATAGTATTTAGTTTGAGAATGCTAAATGCTGACTGAACTGTTGATTGGAAATATTTGTGAATGCTAAATGCTAAATGCTGAGAATGTTAAATGTTAAATTGCTGAATTAGAGTCTTTTTTTAAGATTGAGAATGCTAAATGATGACTAAACTGTTGATTGTAAATATTTGCGAATGCTAAATGCTAAATGTTTAGTGTTGATTGGAAATATTTATGTTGTTTGTAATGGTTTATTGGAAATATCGATATTTTCAAAACTATTTTCTTCAACATCATTAGAATGTGATATTTGGATTATTTTCTTAGCTATGATCAGTGCCAATTTTGATAGTTATATGGCCTAACATTTGTAATTTTATTGCCAGGTAAGTAGATTTATTGAACAAATTGTAGAATAGGAAAGTCAGATTCCAGGTGTTTGGTCCATTTCGATGATGTGAATCCGGGTGGAGATCTCTTGACCAAAGCGAAAGCGAAGTAGTACTCACTGCAAAAAAAATAAAAGGGGGATATCTTGACCAAAGCGAAAGCGAAGTAGCACTCACTACAAAAAAAATAAAAGGGGAAGGAATTTAAGGAAATACATTTCAAATTATGTAGTCGGCATTTATGTTGTCCAAAGAAGACAATAGCGACGCTGTTACTTGTTAAAGGGTGAATTTTTCTTTAAATTTTTGGATTCTTTTATTTGTTACAGGTTGTTATTTCATTTTCTGGGATTTTTTTTTGTCATGTTCACTGTTCAGAAATCATATTCTTTTTATTTTTTTCTTCAACTTCATTATTTTAATATTTTCTTCAATTTTGGAAAAACCAAAACTGAACCGATAAAAACCAAAACCCAGGTTTGGTTTGTTGCTGTCATCGGTTTGGTTTCAGTTTATAAAATCCAAAATCGAACCGAGTTGGTTCGGTTCTAGTTTGGCCAAAAACCGAACCGAACCAAATCGAATAATTTCCACCCCTAAAAATTATAGTAATTGCTTTCTTTATTGTTTTTTCCATGAATTTCCCACTTAAAAACTGTATCGCCCCTGCTCAATCAATTTGCGTTTGGTAATGAAATTTCTCGTCATCTATTGCCCTAAAGAGATCCGATTCAAAAAATGTTACAGCTTGCGCATAGTTACGTGGAAAGGGAGACCCAAACACTCAAAGAGGATGAAGAAGATTTTGGAGTGACAAATATGGCGTCGTCCCAAGCTGACGTGGGAAGGGTGTGATGTATGACTTGTTCTCTGTTTACCTTCCCACCCTCTTCCCTTTTTTCTTCTTCCATGACAATTGGTATCAAAGCCTCATATCCTCCATTGCAGAAACTCATTCCAAAACAACAAAAAAAGTTGTCAAGCGATTAGAGGGAGAATTCAAGTCGTTCAGCAAATCGTTAACAGCAATGTTTGCTTGCCTGGATAACTCCGATCAACAGCTCCATCACCTGGCAACACACTAGGAGCACCAGGACAACTCATTTCACAACCTGCGATGGACTACGGATTCCCTCTATCAACAATCGAGCAAGGAGATTCTCTAACCCTATTTTGAGTGATTATTTTGTAGGTATTTAAATAGGAAAGATGATAAATTACATTCACTAAGCATCTATAATTATCATGGAGTTATTCAAAATCAAGCATAAGTGGAAGTTCAAGTACAAATATAAAAGATTTGGTGGACTTTACAAATCTGCCTACAATCTGGCCTTCAACGAGTATTTGGTAATTTTGGCATTCTAGAAGATTTTATATCAAAAAGTATGCTTCATAAAGATTGTAGCCTACATCTTAAGCTTTCTAGAAAGAAATATTTTGTTAAAATTAGAGTTTGTTTGCTATGCCAAAAATTTCCTGAATAGAGAGTAATTTCTTGTTGAAACCCAACTTCTCTAAAAAAGGAGATAAAGACATGTAATGAGAAGTTAATTTTGGAAGGGAAAAGAATAGTTCAAAGTATTTTAATGAAATAGACGGTCATCATAATATTCAATGGTGCCACTACCGCCTACCCAGGCGAAAATGAAGCCACAATCTCAACTATCCTATCTCTGGCTTTCATGGTCTCTCGGGCCCATTCCTTCAATTCCATTTTTGCCGACGCCTCCTCCAGGTTAAGGGTGGGATGGTTCGGTTCGGTTTGGTTTGATTTGAAATTAGAATGGAACCGATTCGGTTCGGTTTTTCATTTTAGCAAAACGAAATTGAATCGAGAGAGTTCGGTTCTCCTTGGTTCGGTTCTCTTCGGTTTCGGTTCTAATCGGTTCGGTTTTTTTATGGCATCAATTTGTATGTTTTCGATTTGATTTTTCAGTTTTGTACTCGATTTTGAGATCGGTTCAGTTTAATTTAGTTCATAACTTTCTTAATAGATTTCATACAAACATTTTCTTTACCACAAATTAAAAAAGTTTTCAATTCTATAATCCTAAATACATAGCAAGAACTTCCCTCGATAATATAATTAAAATTCATTAACATAGATTCTTACATCCAAAACTAAAAACAAAACCAATCTTAATAATGTTTACAAATTAAGGGTGGTTGGAATTTTTTTATATAATTGGTTCGGATCTCGATTTACTCAATTTTTAAGAATTAGAATCGAGAATCGAACTGACATTTTCAGTTCAATTCGGTTCGGTTCTAAACTAAAAATTTTTCTTATTTAAATCGAATCGAACTGATGAAAATTACTCAGTTCGATTTGATTACCCGGATGAAACCGAGCCGATTCCCATCCTTACTCCAATCCCATCATGCACGACTTTTCACGTTGTGTTTTCTTTGAACGATCTCCGTGGAGAACAAATATCTGTGGGCTTGACGAAACCCAGGAAAAGGGATCACCGTCAACGCATGGTGGTTCTCTCTTCTCTCGGCCTTGATTCTTCCCGTTGTCTCTGAAAGAAGTTTTTCGGATCCCTCTCTGTACCTCTCCCCAACTTTTAGGCTCTTTCTTTCTCCTTTGATGTAAGTTTTTTTAACATTTTTTTTGTGATCTCCGGAGATTCTTCAGTCTCTCAGAATCTGCGATCCTATTCCCTTATTTCAATAATTTGCTATCTGGGTATGTTTGACTGGCTCTATCATGAGCGATTTGCCTTTTGGGTTTGGGAGTTCAAAGTCTTTCATTGCCCACCCGAAAGTCGAATTTGATCTAGAATCAGGAACCGTTAGGAAAGTTAGAAAACCGCGGAACTCTCCCTTTAAACTCGTCAGAATGCTCAAATCTTTGGCAAATCGTCTTCGCCACTCTTATAAACTCCATCCTGTTATAAGCTTCTTTATTTCTTTGTCACTCGTGCTCACTGTTCTCATGGTCCTGTCCACTTATGAGAGAAAGTATCGAATTATGAGCAATTATCGAATATCCAATGTGGATTCAGATAGCTATTCCTTTCCCAAGCTTCAGAATCTTGTAATGGTTGCTGGGCATTCAGTTTACACGAGTAGTAGTTGTGGAAAAGTTGATAAGGAGGATTCTTGGTTTTTGGAGTCATATCAAAAGCATCCAGGCCAAGCAGCAACTTTCATTACACATATAGAAGGAGGAATTAAAATTGCAGCCAAGGACGATACTGCTTTGCTTCTCTTTAGTGGGGGAGAGACCAGGAAGGATGCTGGTCCTCGCAGTGAGGCTCAGAGTTATTGGACTGTTGCTGAATCAAAAGGATGGTTTGGTGAGTTTCATGCGTTTCTTACATGATAGTTGTTTAAGAATGGGTATAAAATGAAGACAAAACCTGCACCTTTTTTCTAATATGATGCTGGATTATAGAGAAAGATTTATATTTTTGTTCTTCTAAGGTTATCATATATTTATGATCCATTTTTCCTTTGTGGGAGCTATTTAGGCAGTGATTTCACAAGTTCTTGTTCAAAGCTTGTTTTTTGATGTAGTAGATACAGAGAAAATGGGTCTCGGATTTTCTTAGATTTAGAGTATCCCAAATATGCATGCATTCACGGACTCTTCCGTTGTATAATCACAAATTATTATGCTGCTCTTGAGAATTTAAGATGACTGCTTGATTGTTATTTCAAGTTTGAAAAAAGAAGTATTGACATTATTTCCGTAAAAATATAAATATTGGCTGAACTGAAATAATTGTCTCTCCTTGTGTTTTGCAATTGGCGTGCTTAGGGAAGGAAGAACTCGTGAGATCAAGAGCACTTACAGAAGAGTATGCAAGGGATAGCTTTGAAAATCTTCTATTTAGCGTGTGTCGGTTCCGGGAGCTCACTGGTGCATATCCTCGAAATATAACAGTGAGTAAAACTTTTTATGGGTGTTCTCTCTTTTGGTTCATAGTTTTTTATAATTTTGATAGTTAAATATCTTGATGAATACATAAATGAATCTGGACAAACATAATGTGGACTTTTTGTCCAACTATCTTTGAAGTTAAAAAATTGAGTGAACCGTATTTTTTATTTGGGAAATTAACAAAACAATCATTGTATTGTAAGATCAATGCAAGTCAACCATTGAATAATTTTCGCTAACAACTTAAATACTGAACTATAAGAAATGAATGGAACAAATATTGCGGTTACGTTTTTTGTTAAAAAACGTTGTCGTTCCGCTGTAGAACGTTGTATTTCCGCAATGGAACGTTGTTTTTTCGCTTCGTAATGTTATCTTTTCACTAAACATATTTAAAAGATTACTTTCGCATGCGAAACGATTACTTTCTGCTCCGAAAAGATTACTTTTCTCTGTGAAAAGTAAGACATTGGTGAATAAGAACTGGACTGGTGAAATTGAGAGAATGAGTCAGACACCGACATCGTCTTCATTGTAAGATTACTTCCACTATTGTGATTTTAATATAAAATTGAAGTAAAATTAGAATTGCAGAGAGTAATATTCTGACATCCTCTTTGCAGTAATGGTTTCTTTTTCCATAGTTTAGTGTTTAAATTTTTAGCGAAAATTGTTCAATAGTTGACTTGTCATTGATTTCATAGTACAAAGGTTGTTTTGTTAATTTCCCTTTTTATTTTTAAAGCGGTAAACATGGTAACCAACGAAAGGAGTTAAATAGGACTGAAAATTCCTTCATCAGCTCGCATAAATGTGCTTGTGAGTGCAGATTTACTTTGTTTTGTATTGAGTTGTGCACAGAAGATATCATTTTTCCAAAGTTTCCTCTAACAGTGAGCAGGGGCGTTGTTAGAAACAGGTTTTTGCTCTCTGGTCTTGAGAAATTGTTTAAAACATTTAAGAGACTAACATTTGCATCAATTCCTGCATTTTTCTGGTCATTAGGTAGTAAGTTACGATTTTAAGGAGGAAAGATTTGCTGGGCTTCATCGTTCTGCCATTGGCTTTCCAGAATCAAGGTTCTTCTTTGCAGGCACGCCAGCTTCCTCAACTTCAACAGAAGCAGCTGTGAAAGGTGAAGCATTGGTTCGAGCCCAGTTCCAAGAAGATCCATACGGATGCCGAGGTTCACTCCGTCGCAAAAAACTTGGCCGAGACCCTTTCCATCGATCTATACCATATCCCAATGGCTGCCCGGAGATTAAAGGTCTGTTTAGATATTGTGGGGAGGCTCCTTTTCCAGCCTCCCTCCCCTGGCAGTAACCACTTAGTACCATATTGAGGTTTCTAATGCGGAAATACGATGCATCTGTTGACTGAATTTCATCATATGAAAGAGTTCATAAAACATCAATGTGTGATTTCATGTACATGAAATGTCATAATTATATAGAGTTTTAGTTAGTGGTGCGTTTGGTTTTTGTATTAAGTTCAGAATTTTTGTCAACGAATTTCCGCAGCAAATTTACAACAGCAACAGAGAGGCAGAAGTAGAACCTGTAAAGCTCAATCAAATCTTGCTATGGCCATTGGCCAGCCATTTGATTATTTCATTACACTTAAACGATGACGTTCAATCCGTTGCATGGACGGTCGACTATTGATTATGGTTTATTTATTTCTATTTTGATGGCATGGATGAGATATTCTTCTACCCAGTGTTCCTGAGGATAGGACAGGCCGAAGCTGCTTCTTATTCTTCTCCCCTTCCTTGCGATTAGCCGATGCAGTTAACGAGACACCCTGCCAGGTTAGAAGGGTTATACAAAAGGAAAATTAGTTAGTTGTAAGTCAAGTTTATTATATAAAGATTTGGTGTAGTTGAGAATAGATATTAGAGTAGTTTGTGGGGAGTTACTAGAGACTTGAAAATCAGTGTAGTGATACTTTCTATGTTGTTGATTGATAATCAAGAACATAGAGTTTGTTCCTATTAATTTGGTATCCGAGCAATTCTTTTTTCAAGAAGAAATCAGAAGCACAAAATGAGAATTCAATGGATTTGAAAAAAGAGATTACGGAAATTAAGGAGAAATGAGATCGCAATATGGTACAAATGCAAGAGCAAATTGCTAGGGTATTGACTCGGTTGGATGGACAACAATTAACAACATATAGATATATAAGAGAATGTCGAATCTTGGTAATTTTCTAGTGCATAATTCTTATCCCGTAATCTGAAGTTACCAATGTACCATAGAATTAATATGGAGTGGTGGATGTTACATATAGAAAGGTTATTCAATATCCGTTAACGGAGATGGAAAAATTGAAATGGGTAACAGAGTGTTTTGCAGGTTCTGTTTTGCATTGGTATCAATGGGAAACTAGCAGAAGGCTATTTAATTCTTACAGAGAATTGAAATACCAACTTCAAAATCATTTTCGGAGTGTAATGGAATGGACAGAATATGAAAAAACAGTCATCAGAAAAGAAAGGATGAAGGCAGCAAAGAATACCGGGGAGGAGAAGGTATTCGGGCAAAGTAATTGGAGGATGGAAGCAACCTCAAAGCTGAACGGAGAAAGAGAATCAGCAGCCTAGGACATTTGTGAGGAAATAATCGAGCGTGAAGAGTTGGTGACAAAAGAAATCTTCTTGGAAAAGATTGACCGAGTAGCAGCAGAGACAAAGAATTTTGAGTACGTGGGTGGGGAAATCGCGTCATCGGAAAAGGAAGAGGCGGCTGAGGAGGAAGAAAATAAATGGTTTTCGCTGGTGGCAAGGAAAGAGGCAATAGAAGAGGAAGTTGTAACTAACCGAGAAGGAGAATCAATGGCCAATGAAATCTGTTGTGGGCAAACAGTAGCGCGCGAAGAACTGGTGATGAAAAAGATCGGAAGAAGAGGAAGCGGGATTTTCGTGACTGCAGTAGAGGCGACGACGACGGTGGAAGTGGAGGAACCAGCTACGGTAGATATGGACGAGCTGCTAGAGGAGAAACTTACAATTGCAATGCAGGAAGAAAAGAAAAAGTTGTTTCCAGAAAACCAAAAAGGGTTAAAGGATATTGTTGGGCCAACTTCAACTATGGCCTATTTGGATAAAACACGGGGTTTAAAAAAAGATAGCATTTTACTCAAGGCAATTGGGATGAGAAATTTAATGTATCATGCAGAGGAAGAAGAGAAATGTTTTGTGCTTCATTCTAGCCTACTTCCTCTTAAGAATCTTGAGGATGACTTGATAGAGATAAAGTTTTACGATTTCGAATTCATTAAGGAAAAAGATTATGAAAATATAGATACAAAGTGTATTTTTAATTTTTTTTTCCACCTTGAGGATAATGTGTCTTTTTAGGGCGGAAGTAATGATAGGTTAGAAGGGTTATAAAAAGAAGTTAGTTAGTTAGTTGTAAGTTAAGTCTATTATATAAAGACATGGTGTAGTTAGGAATAGATATCAGAGTAGTTTGTGGAGAGTTACTAGGGACTCAAGCCTAGTGTAGTGAAGAAATTGTTCTACTTTCTATGTTGTTGATTGATAATCAAGAATATAGACTTTGTTGCTATCACACTCTTCATAAATCCTCCAATCAATTCACCAGGGTCTTAAGAAAAACTCCACCATCACTAGTGAGTTTTGTTTTTTACCAACCCGTCACAAAATTTGTCATAATAGTAACAATAATGATATTAAAAAAAAAATGAAAATCCAGCGTGTACCTCAAAAATGGCAATGCCGAAGAACCCGATCACCTGTGAGGTTGGGGCGTGGGAGTTGAAAGGACCTTCCATGAAACCCTAATGCCTCAACTTGCAGACGACAAGAGGAGGTCCAGAGTAAAGCTGGAGAATTTCAAAAGCAAAACCACGAGGGACAAACTGTGGTGAGTGTTCGATGAGACGATTCTACTGTTTCCTTCTCTGGGTCATACATACCCTCTGAACTTTTCAAGCATGGAGGTTTGAAGCAGAGGGTATCCTCCCCCCAGTTTCTTTATTTCTTCCATTAAACCCTTTCTTCCTGTCAAGAGTGATCATATATAATGAAAATAAGTATAGTTGTTCTGTTTACTTTGCTCATTGAATTTATACCATTGAGACCGAAAGTGTATTTCTTTGGATCTATGGTCTTGAAGTCTTCAATGGATGTCTTGTGGAGAACCTCCATGTCCCTGCTCTTCACCAGGTTCTGTACCCATTCTTCCATCGACCCAGCTGGCCATATTTTCATAAGAACATAACCCATTTTTACAGGTAGGTAGTTTGCAAGATCATGCGAGAGAAATGACCTTGGTTCTCCCCTCCACACTGTGTTCTTCTCTTCATCTCCATGCAAAAGTGAACGATGCGCATCTCTCTCCCCAGCCAGAAAACTCCATTGAAGATCTCGACTTCTCAAAGGGTAGAGAAATATTGAATATTGAAAAAACAAATATTGAAATTTTACGTAAAAGACCCTTATCACGCCTCAAAAGGGACCAGAGACAGAACGAAGAGCGATTTGACCCAAAATGACCGAATCGTCTTAATCCAAAATTTATAAGCAGCGAAAATATAAAAGAATTTAAACTTTCATGTCAAACCCATAATAAAGGTCAATTGGTGACTAAAACGATGATAGTGTAAATTAAACAAATTTAGCTGAGAAATTAAACTAAAATAAGCTAAGAAAAAAAACATCACCAAAATATCTTTAGTTTCTTAATTAAAATAATAAAATAACTAGATGTGGGGAAACTCCAAATCCTATTCTTAAGGTGGCAACAGGGAATTACTTTGGTTATTTCCTGAAAAATAAAGTCAAATCTGGGTGAATCGACTAAACTCAGTAGGGATTTAATCTTATATTCAACTTTTATATCATACGAATCATATTTGGATTTCAATTTATTATTCTTCCCAATTTAATATAAGAAAGATCAAAAGAGAACAATAGAATAAATAACAGGAATACACAAAGACAATATTCAGACAATCGTAACAGCCACACAGACCCTAATTAGGTTTAGGGTTTTGCGTTTAGGGACACGACGCATACAACTGTCTCATTACTCTTGTAACAACCCGGTTTTTATTTACTTTAAAAAAATCGTGTAAATTTAAAACTTTTCTTTTTATAAAAACGTCAGAGTATTTTTTCTTTATAAAACTCGATCATTAAAACTCTTTACTTTAAATATTTATCAATTGCAGCGAAAGTAATAAAATCCTTTTGTGAAATGCAGTGGAATTAAAACAAGCATTAAAGAATATTAAATAATTTACAAATCCTTTTACAAATAATTTTCATTTAATTCTTTAGCCCAGCCACCACAAAATCCACCCGTGCAAATCCTTCATCGACTGCCTCTTAATCTGTTCACTTGTACGTGTACCTACATCGCAAGACTTAACTAATGAGCCTAAGGCTCAATAAGTGATATAAAATAAAAAGGGATGATACACATGTCATGTAACTTTTAAATCTCTTTTCGTTTTCTATTTCTATTTCTGTTTCTTTTCTTTACTGTTTTCTTGATCTTAACTTTACTTTATCTTGACTTTACTTTACTGTTCCTTTCTTTACTTGATCGTTACTTTGCTTTATTTTGAAAGGTGTTGGAGATGTCTGTTAGCCTTTTTGTTAGGCTTAGTTTTATTTTGATGATGACCAAATGGTTAAATTTAATGAAAATAATAAGTTGGTTAATTGTGTTTTTATTGATAATGTATTCAATGTTTTATTCATTATATTTATATTCAAATTTATCAAAAATACCCATGTTGAGGGTATTATAGTGTGCTAACATGTTTATCTATGTCCATGTAGTGAATGCACATCGTTTTGGGACTTAGGAAAATCAAGAAGGGGAAGAAGGAGCAAAAGGTCGACCTCGATGGGCATCCATGAAGGAAAGGGTCGACCTAACTATGAAGCAGAAAAAAAACAACTTGCCAAAAATTTATGCATTGAAGGAAACGGTCGACCGCTTTGACGAAAGGTTGACCGCATCATTTGAAAACTCCTCTTCCTCACCCGTCTTCAAAATTCCACTAGAGGTCCATCAATGAAGGACTGGTCGACCGCAAAATGGACAGATTGCTCTAGAATTTCTACATGAAGGAAAAGGTCGACCGCACGGTCGTAAACACAACGAACTAAACAGTGAATCAACATGTCTAAATTAAAACAATATTAGTCATTTTATAATTTACTGTATGTTAAACGTAAGATAATCCCATACTTGGATTTGAGCCAACCAATATCAAGGCTCAATTAAATAAGCTCAATGACGCCAATCAGTAAACAAGCTAACAACTTCCTCAGTCTCAAAACCTGAGAAATCCCTCACAGCCAAAATCTTGCCTGAGCCAACCACAAAACTCCGATGGTCAAATCACAACCTTAACGGAGAAAATTTTTCCTAGCCACCCTCCGTCGATAACAACCGTAACCCAACACTGAGAGAGAGCAGAGATAGAGAGAGACTTCAGGGGGAAGAAAAAAGTGGGGAGGAAACTCCTCCCCGCACTCTAAAATAGGGGGGGAGAAATCCCCAATTTCTTGGCAACCACTCTCCTTTCAGGGGAGTTAAAAATATTGGCAATATTTTTTTTAGGTCAACTTTTCACCTTTGACCAAAAATTCGCAAAAACTTTTCACCTGGTATTTTAAAATTATTTAAAAATCCCAGATTTTACATGCCAGCTAATCGAACAAGTCATCAATTCTTGGCAACGAGTATCTATTTTTAACTGTCGCTTGATTTCACTTTCGATAATCAATACACAAACGTAAAAAACCATCTTGTTTCTTTGCGAACAAAATTGGTGCATCCTAGGGGGAAGTACTATTTCAAATAAATCATTTATGTAATAGATCATCCAACTGAATTCTTAACTCATTTAATTCAACAGGAGCCATATGGTATAGTAGAATACAGATCGGAGAAGTACTAGGAACTAGATCAATAATAAACTGATGTGCCTCCAAAAGAGGGGTAAAAAATCAGACTAATGACAATAGAGTACTTCAAGCAAGTAGCTTACTTGCAAGCAAGAGGTGGCAGCTACTTCAGATTAGCGACGATCCAACTTCTTCTACAGAGCTCCAATGAAGCTGATTTTTGGACACCTCACTCTCACATATATCTATTTTGTATCGTCCAAATGTCAGCTCAAAAGCCTGTATGCAACTCAAGATCTCGCATGAAAGCTACTCGGAGGTCGGTGGGAATCTACAGATTGAGTCTTCAGCAAAGAAATGTGTGTAACTTTCGAACCCGAACTCCTTTTCTGTTGATTTTTCCTTCCTTAGAATCCTGATGAAAAGGGGGTGATTTTGGCGGTGGTTTTAGTAACTTTGGTGCTGGAGATGATGGAGAAAAAAAGGAAGACAAATTTGGGAGGAGTCAAAGGTGTACCAATCTGCACCTTTGTTTTGATTGAACTTCACAAGGAGTGTCTCCAACCGGGCTGGGATGTACATTTTACCTCACTTACTCTCTAGATCTACTACCTTAGAGGGAGCAGGGCAAAGAGGGACAATAAAATTTTCAACCAAAACGAACAAGGATCACTCACTCAGATCTCTCCAAGAAAAGCTTGGCCGATTGTTCCTCAACAAAGAGGTGAAGAGTTTCTCTCCAAAAGCTAGGGTTTTTTTTTATCAAAATGTTCATTAGCTGCTTAGCAGCTCGAAATGTAATATATATAGTGCTCCATTATGGTTACAAAATAAGGGAAAAAGAAAAAGAAAACAAATGACAATTAAAATGGTAATGTGCCACTCGGCTAGGGCATTGTGAATGGTCGAGTATGCTTAATTTGTGTGGTCTATGGATTCTAGCATCACCACTTCATTTCTCATGCAAATCTTCAAAAACACTAGCATGCTATTCTCCCAAAAACATAAGCATAAATCATACCAAAAGAGGATTGAACACACGGCCTAGTGGGGGTGCTTTTCATGAAGGCCAAGAGGGACTTCACTTGAGGTGTCTCCTCTATGTGTCCAAACCAATAAATTGAAGGGCTTCTCCATGTCTTCAAATGTTGGTTCTCCTCCAAGATTAGCATAGAATTGATCCCCTGCAAAATGAACAAACAAGTTAGAAATTTCCCGGGCTCTCGATCTAGTAAAGGGACCTTGCAGCATATCATAAACTCAATCTCACAATCGAGATCAGAAACGATCAATATCTCAAAATCCTAACTGGTCGTAAAGATCACTAGAAATAGCAAAAAACTTTCTCGTACATCTCCAATTTTATTCAACCTCCAAGACAGGTTCGCAAAATATAATCAACAGGATTCACAGGTTTATCACATAGATGCACCAAAACCTTACCATTTTCTAAACATAAGGGTTATTTTTCTTCTATGACAGTCAATTTTTGCTTTATAAAAACTTAGGCAATCCATACCCATGATTGTATCAAACTAATCCATGAGTATTATAATCAAATCAACAGATAGTTTGTGTTCGCACACAATGAGAGTAATAGACCAAACAAAAAAATTCATCTCATAATTCTTATTCATCAGGGTATTCAAAATCAAAGGAGTTCTTAACTTTTCAACCTCTAAACCCATAGGATGAACAAACATCATAGATATAAAAGAATGTGTAGCTCTAGTATCAAATAACACATGCACTATAGTATTAAAGAGAGAAAGTGTACCTTCAATAATGCCCTGGCTAGTTTGATCAAGAACCTCAAACCCTGAAACTGCATATGCCTGACTAGTCATTTTCTCTTTTCCTTTCTTGTTTCCACTAAAACCACCTCTAGATGAACTTGGAACTAACTCTGCCACAATACTAGAACATCCTGCAGTAGTGGGACTAGAAGTAAAACTCTACTGATAACCAACCGGCCTCTTAAAGTCAATACCACTAGGCTAATACTGATGTTGATACGATGGTCTATACATAACCAGCTGTGGAGAATTAAAAGTATGAGCTCCAAAATAATTACGCAGTCTCTGTCTAGAAAATCCTCGGCCAGCTCCAAAACCAAGTCTAAAAGCTGTTGTCTAAGTAGGCGCAGAATTTGCTTGAGTCGGTCTTGGATTCGTCGAGCAATTCTTCCTCAAATGTCCACCCTGCCCACAAGTATGATAGATATAAGGGCATGAATGCCCCACATCATATGGTGTCCCACTAAATAGACCACCGACTCCGCTTTGAGTATATCCACCTCTGTTTGACCCCTTTCTATGATCTCTTCTAGTCATCTTTCCTCCCACTAGTTGTTCTTTAATTCCTTTGCCTTTATAAACACTAAATTGTTCTTCTAGGTCAGTCTCGACACGTTGAGCAGTAGAAAGAAACTCTGAAAAAGAGCTAAATTCAAATACAGATAATTGATGTCGAATCTTAGGTCTCAGCCCCATCTTGAACTTCACCATGTTATCAACTGGATCTATATCTCTGATATATTGGGAAAACTCCATAAATTTATCATAATATTCCAGCACTATCAAAATTTCTTGTTCCAGATTGTGGTAAGTAGTAATCATATTTTGACGATGTCCAGCATTGCAATAATTATCTCTGAAAATATTCCCAAATTGATTCCAAGTCATCATCTCTAGTGGATAATCTAGCCTTAGCCATTTCCACCACACTTCAGCCATTTTCTCGAAATAAAACGTCGCGAAACCAACCCAATACTCTGTTCGAATACCAATAGCAAATCAAATTCTTGTGCATCATTCTCAGCCAATTTTCTGCATCCTAGGGATTAGCACTGCTCGCAAACATCGGTGGACTTAAACGTTCAAGTTGCATAAAGAAATTCATGCAGCGAGTATCCGGGTCATGACTACTATTATCTCTTGAGAAATTTTGTAATACATCCCTTAAAGCCACAATAGAATCAATAAGCAGTGACTCAGCCGTGTGCGCAGTAGGAGCTACTGGAGTACGGTTTTTAAGTGCTCGTCTGTGAGGCATTTTGAGAATCTGAAAATATTTCACAATAATGTTAGAATTCATCTCTAAGAACAATATTTTATGTTTTCCCTTAATTTTTTTTTTTTACATTATCAGTTTTATTGAAGTCACCCTTCAAGATGGAACTTGTCTCTCATACCAAAATTTTTGTTACGCCACAAAGGGGATCCGAGATAGAACAGGGAACGATCCGGCCAAAAAGGACCGAATCATTTGATCCATCTCTTAATCAAAAATTTATAAGCAGTGGAAATATAAAAGAATTTAAACTTTCATGCCAAACCCATAATAAAGGTCCATGAGTAACTAAAATAATGATATTGTAAATTAAACAAATTTAGCAAAGAAATTAAACTAAAATAAATTAAGAAAACAAACCTCATATATAAATATATCAAATCCTTGAAAAAGGTTTATGAGGGTCCAACCCAAAGCATAATTCGTAAAGTGTTCTGGGGTTGAAATTTAATATTTAAAGTTTGATTTTTGAGTACCTCACATGAATCCTGGACTCTATACGACTTTAAATAACCCTGTATTCATTGACTTGGTCAAATCATTTTAAAAAATGGGAAAAATAAATCAACCATCATTCTTTATTGTTTTTGACAAACTAATCATTATCTTTTTTTATTAACAAATTAATCACTGAACTATAAAAAATTGACGAAATAAGCACTGCGGTTATGTTTTTCGTTATGGGTTAAATTGTTAAACAACGGCGGTTTGTCATAGTTCAAGGGTTAATTTATTAAATTGCGGTGGATCATCATATTTCAGGGGTTAAATTGTTAAACCACAGTGAATTGTCATCATAGTTTAAGGGTTGAATTGTTAAACAGCAGCGGTTTGTCATCATAATGTAGGGGATAAATTGTTAAATCATGGAGGATTTTCATAGTTTATGGGTTAAATTGTTAAACCGCATCGGCTTGATAAGAAGGAAATTCTCTTCTTTCACGTATCGCAACAGTGAATCTTTGAACATTGATAATCTTTCAATTTTCAATGGTTTTGGACACTTGAGGACTTGTTTTCCATCGTTTTTTCGCGATGCACAGGTAGGCAAGATCTGTTTTGGCATTTGGTGCTTATCAGAGCAGATTCGGATTGGAAAATGTGCGGATCTTCGCGATTTTGAATTGTGTCAAGGAAATTAGAGAAGCGTTTTTAGGCCCCGAAAGTGGGACAAGCCGCCTAAGACATCTTGCCAGCGCATAGATCTAAAAAAAGATGATGGTTGTTTTGTCATTTTTCCTATAAAATGAGTATGGTTTCCAAACATCAAGAAGGTGATAAAAATTTTAACATAAAAATTAATACTTTATCCAATCAAGGATTAAGTTAAATGTTTTAAAACATGTTCGGTTGAACTTGGTGCCATTTAGAGGTGAAAAACGAATCGACCGAGCTTGAAAAAGTCTGGCTCATCGAGCCAAACGAGTTGAATTTAATGAGTCTGCCCAAACCCGAGCCAGCTTGCGAGCTATGACTTAAATGAGTTAAGCTTATCCAACTAAACAAGTCTAACAAGTCTTAACGAGTTAAACCTAATGAGACGAGCATATATAAATATTTCCAATTCATATCAACATAATATATATTTTTAAAAAATTTAGTTATTGAAATTATAATAATTATTTATTATTATAATATCAAAATATAATAGTTAGTCATTTAATTAACAATATTTTATTAATATATAAAATAACATTTATTTAGGAAAAAAATTATTTGAGACGATCTAATAAAAAATATATCACACGAATATCATTATAAATATTTAATGTTATATATTGTTGATGGAACGCTACAAATTAAAAAGTAAGAGATTGAGAGATTGCAAAAAAAATTGGTTAAAAAAAATGAAGTAAAAATATGGTATTTGTAGAAGAAAGAAAGAGGAGAAAGAAAATAGGGGTGGCGGGGGATAGAGCAACGCTCATATGGAGATATTTTTCTCATCAGTACTTTAGTTGCATGAATCTTATAACATTTCTTAATTTTCCACCAAACACAACACATCCAACAAACCTATATGACATAATTATAATTAGTGTTTTCAACAATGTTCAATAAACAATATAAGCAAAAACTATTGACTAAAAAAATATAAAAATATCATATTTTGCTAAATTTTATATTTCAATGACCAAATTTAAGTTAATTAGCCTGGTTAACAATAAAATTTATCTAAAATAATCAAGTAAAAAATAAAATAGTTCACTTGGAGTGATGAATATTAGTTGAACAACTTACTTGCATCGATGAAACTTTTATCCCAACATTTATACAAGCAAGTAGTGTATTTTGAAGATAAATGTGATAAACAAGCCTGATGAACCAAGTCAAGCTGAGCTTGAAAAAAGTTCAGTTCACCGAGCCTAGCGCGAGCTGAACTTAACGAACTTAGTAAGTTCAACGAGTCTGCCTAAAAAGTTTTCAACTTGAGCCACAAGTGAAATGAATCGAGTCAAGTTTAACCTGTTATAGTACCGAGTCGAGTGCTCAATTACCACCTCTAGCGGCATTGGTCAATTAGATTTTGAATTTTAAATATTGTCATTAGTGGAATTTTATGATATTTTTTTGGTTATTTCTATGTTAGCCCGTTGGATAATAGGTAAAGATATTGAATCCTACATCCCAAGGGTATAATCAAAACCCAAGTTCAAAACAAACAATTTATCATAATTCAACTTCATCTATATCAGATACTTGAATAAAATAACAAACGGCTGGGATTAGAGGGCGTACACGAGCATTGCATGGGACGGACCAGGCCATCGTAGGTAAGATGAACAGAATTGCCATATACACAGATGTTTCTGGTTCATTATCAAGTCAGTTCATTCTAGTTTTCCATTCGGATAATGCATCGAATAGCCTCCCCCCTCGACATGTATTCAAATGCTTTGTTAATGTCGTCGAAGGAGACCGAATGAGTAATAAATTTCTCCAACTCCAGCTCCAGCTCCTGCAAAACTCATCATCCAATCACACCCATCTTTTGGAAATCTAGTCATAAATCCAGGCTATACCTTGTTCAAGTACTTTTCGACGACTCGAGGAATGTCTGACCGGGGTTTGTAGTTGCCGAAGAAGGTCCCCTTCAGAGTCCTCCCGTTCAACAAATTCATCGGGTGAGTTCTGAAAGCATCGTCTTTGTTTGGCACGCCAACCAGCACGGCCAATCCCCATCCCTGACAGTTCACCCCTGCGGATTAGTCTTAAAACAATGCTGGAATATAGATTAAAATCGATATGAACTTCGATTGGCAATTACATCGTGGACGCATTCGAAGGCCGAGATCATAGCCTGGATGCTTCCAGTGCATTCAACACTCCGATCAACTCCTCCATCTGTCATCTCAGATATCACCTGAGCTTATACAAATTATGAGTTCAATTAGATCTCAAAGTCAACACATCATAAAATGGAAAAAGAACGTGTCAATGTGGTCTTAGTTTTCAATAATTGAGATTCGAGCAAACCTGTTGAACGGGCTTGTCGTGATTCTTCGGATTCACAAACTCAGTAACGCCAAACTTCTTTGCTGTCAACGAGAATGTTAATTCAAATGACCATCAATCAGTTTTAATAGTCTATAATAGATATGCGAGTGTGTACCTAGAATTACTTCCATTTACCTTCTTCGAATCGACTGGGATTCAAATCGACGCCAATGATTCTTGACGCCCCGGCTATTCTCGCACCTTCAGCAGCCTAAAAATGACTAATTTTAGCTTAAAAACTAAAATAGTAAGATCATTTCTTCACAATTGAATAAAATTCTATGCATATACAGATGTAAACACACCGCTAATCCAACGGCACCTAATCCAAAAACAGCAATGGAGGAACCTTTTTTGGGTTTTGCAACATTCAAAGTTGCACCAAGACCTGCCATCTAACACTTGGTCATTCAATGTAAATGATTAAAATAGCTTTCACTCAATAAATTAAGTTGCTTGAGATCAGTTTAATTCATCATTTTTTCGTCAACGTCCTCTTAAGACCTGTCGAAATTCCGCAGCTAAGAATGCAGACTTTATCGAGCGGAGCTAATGGGTTGACTTTAGCAACACAGCCAACATGAACAACAGTATATTCACTAAATGTAGAGGTTCCAACAAAGTGGTAAATTGGCTGTCCATTGATCGAGAATCTCGTCTTGCCATCATTGAGCATCACTCCTTGATCGGTGTTGATTCGAAGAAGGTCGCACATGTTGCTCTCCTCCGATCGACAATGGCGGCATTCTTTGCACTCTCCGGTGAACACTGGGAGCACGTGATCCCCTGGTGCAAGATCAGTCACACCGTCTCCAACGCTTTCTACAATTCTAATATTAGCAAGAATAAAAATACATCAGTCTGAAATATAAGTAATTAAATTAAGGTCTCTTTCATTGATTCCGTTTGACAATGGTTACATTATTTACTTTAATTTGATAGACTGTTGTAAGAAAAAAACACATACCCCCCAGCTTCATGGCCGAATATGCGAGGAAACAATGGCTTTTGGCCCTGAAATAAGAAAGAAATCACCCATTTCAGATGGCCACACCCAATCTTTGGGTGTCAATCTGTATATGAATTCTCTTATACAATCTAAAACAGTCAGAATAAGTGAGCCAAAAACAAATTATATTTGATGACTTCAAGAAACTTTATTTATTGATGTTCGAAAGAAATCTTCACATAATGCTCATGTTACGAAGAGGGAGCTGTAGCTTAAGTAGCCATGTTTGAAGGATTAAGTCAGAGCGAAGCTTTTGGAAGAAATAACTGCATTTAGAATGATGGGGAAAGTAATTTTACCTTGGCTTCCCAGAAGTAAACATCAGTATGGCAAAGGGAAGTGAAGAGAATCTTCAAACGAACTTCGTTTGCTTGTGGTGGTGCCACCTCAACTTCTTCGATTACAAGTGGCTTTCCAGCCTCCCATGCAACAGCAGCTAACCAACAAGAAGAAAAAAGTTAAGAATTTTCTCTAACAGGCAACATGATGGGAATCTTAGCAAGAACCAGCGACTGGGAACAGGAAATGGCAGACAGACATATGATCATACATTTGGTCTGCGTGTGAGAATCTAAAAGGATCGCTCTTAGATAACAGCTTTTAGTAACAGAGAAACTCTGCTGTTCGATCGAAGGCGAAATCTAAAATGACCTATCATTCGTTAAAACGTTTTACCCCACCCGAAAAACCAGAAGCGGAAAACAGAACAATCACCGAAACAGGCGATCAAAAATGAGAGTTAAAACTTGCAGACCTTTACACTTGATAACTTGACCGCCAGTCGACATGTCTAGCCTCTGATTCTACAGTTACTTTGGAGGTGAACCTGTTTAATTGGCAGGACACCAGGGCCATTTATGTAAGGAAGAGATACAGAGAGACAGAGACGAGTGCCAAGTGCCGAGAAATCCATTCAAGAAAAAATCCATTTAGTAAATTGGAACCCAGAAAATTCACCGACTTTGGTTCAATTTGCCACCCAACCATTGTCTGCTTTGCTGGTTTTTCTACACGAAGCCACTGTTGCCTTCACTTTTGTCCTACTCTTCCATGGCGAAGAACGTGGCGTCGTGAAGCGTAACTTCTTATAGTTTCATAGAACCTCTCTCGCTCCTAATTTATTTTAAAGAAAAATTAACAAAACAATCGTTTTACTATCATAAAATTACTTAACAATTTTTATTAATAATTTAAATATTAAACTATAAAAAATAAATAGAGTAAATATCACCATTAATTTTTTGAGAACTCGCATGAAAAAAAAAAACTAATATTTATATAAAAAATTACAAGAATTCATAATTTTAGAGATTTTTAGTGAAAAAAAATTAATATCCATAGATAATAAATTTGAGAAAATACTGCATAAATTGATTTTATTTTTTTTCTAGTTTAATGATTTATAAGATTTTGTAAAAGAATGTTAATGTTTTAGATTTCGAATGATTTAGAATTGTTTTACTGTTTATGGGAGAATCACAACTTGTATGTGTTTTCTACGAAGAAGACAATGATTTTTTTTTTTAATTATAGACTTTCCTCTACGGAAAGATAACTTTTTTCTAGGGAACGTTATCTTTTCGTAGCGGAAAGTTATCTTTCGTTTGCAGAAAGTTATCTTTCTGTAGAGTAAATTTGTCTTTCTCATGTGGAAAGACGATTTTCTTAAGTTCTATTTTAATAACTCACTTTTCACAGCGGAAAGACAACGTTTCGCTACGAAAAGCTAACGTTTCGCTGCGAAAAGCTAACATTCTGCAAAAGAAAGATAACATTTCGTAGAGGAAAGACAACGTTCTACAGAGGAACAATAACGCTATTTAACGGAAAACATAACCATGGTGTTTACTCCGTCTATTTTTCATAGTTCAATGTTTAAGTTGTTAACAAAAATTCTTCAATGGTTGGCTTGTCATTGATCGCAAAGTAAAATGGTAGATTTGTTAATTTCTCTATTTTAAACAAGTCTCCTCAAGAATTATTTTCAATTTTTCTCATTAATTACCGAATTATATTAAAAGTGATTAATTTTTTAAAAATGGCTCCTTTACGTGTAACAAGTTTAGTTTATGAGCGACGACGTGTTATATGAAATTATTATATTAATTTAGTACAAATATAAAATTAGTATTTTAGATAGTGATTTTTTCATCAAAATAAGTTACACAAAAAATTTGGTATTGAAAATTGATGATAAAACATATTAAATAAATTCAAATCATAAAAAAAACAAATTTTGTATTTTGTAGAAGTGATTTATTTGTCCATTCTATTACAGATCAAACGTATCCAAAAAGTAACAACAAAACTTATCTTCAAAATAAAAGTATCAACTATATGTTAATTAACCAATAACACAAGTTTTCTAATAGAAGGATAATTGAAGTCATATCCTCTTAAGTGTTAAATAGATTCTTCTTCAGGATCTTCTTCATTGCTCAAAGAAACATTCTTTGTCGTGTTAACATTGCAACATTAACCATTTTGTTTGCATTTTTGTGGAGTTGGATAGAAAAAATGATGACCAACATCAAAGTTTTCCTTCTTTATACATTTGTTTTTGTATTTAGGAGATATGTTGAACTTGAGGAATGATTCGATCCTTAGTAAAGAGAGAATTAAAAGTTGTGTAGTTTACTTTTAAGCATTTGTTGGTCCTAATACGTACGTTTCTTTTAAATGATAGTTGTTCTTTTCATTTAAACGTTGGTGATGGACACAAATAAGTCGATAATCTATCAAACAAGTCATTTGAAGCATTAACCTTGGTAACTCTATTTGTACTACCCTTAGCAATAAAGTGTTGTGCCTGAACAGTGGATGGTTGAAATGAAATTGGAGTAATATCACGACAAGGAGAGGGCAGATGGTTTGAAGTAGTCATACACTCGACGTCATTTGATCCTACACTCTCTGTCATAACCCGCAAGGGACTCGAGATAAAACAAAAAATGACCCGACTCAAAAGAACTAAATCGTCCTACCTTTTTCTTTAATTGTCTTAATTAGTAGCAGAAGTCTTAATAATTTATTTGCTCCCCTTTTGGCGAAAATGCCGGCTTCCTTATACAGAAATGTTTTCATTTCAACAACTCAAAATCAACAATTCCATAATTCAACCAAAACGCCAATTAATAGAGAAACGCTGAAGAGCAAATTTTCAAATTTTTATACCTTTGACCTTCTTGTTTCTGACAACAAAAGCTTTGATTAACACCATGAGGATCAATATTTTTATCTTCCCATACTATAGTGAAGATTGTTTATTGGATCATGTGTCATTTCCCTTCAACACTGCAAAGGATTTTTTCAAAAAAATTAGGAACAATATTAACAAAGTTGTCAATATGGAGGTGGAAGGAAATCGACTCACCAAGGGGAGTCGATCGCCTAAATTTCTTTTCCAAAATTTGCCAAGGAACTTTGTCGTTGGAAGAGAGACTTACAGAAATGATGCATGGTCGATAAAGACGAGAAGAGAAAGAGATGAAAGGTGAGAGCGGCTAAAAAGGTAACCAAGTTTCATGGGAAGGAATTTCTTTCATTGTTTCGTAACATACCCACGATTTAGGGAAGGAAATTGAATTTCCTTCCATAAAAAAGCTAGCTATTACATTCTCCCCATTAAGAAATTTCATCCTCAAAATTTAGAAAAATTTCAAGAGTGCCCTCAAACTAATGGAAATAGCTAGTCATCATTTCATATTCAATTTTCTAGGCTATTTCTTTCTCACTATGGTTCTTACACTGAACTCGAACCAAAGGTATCTTACGGTGACATAGAACTATGATATCACGACCCATAATCGCTCAGGTTCTTCTTCAAAAGACACATTCTCTGGAATAGATACTTTAGTCAAAAAATAACATGTTAAGAGTCTGCAATGTACTTCCTTAGTATAGAGACATGAAACACATTGTGAATACAATTAAGCTGTAATAGTAAATCCAATAGATAAGCTACTAAACCAATTTGCTCAATAATCCGAAAAGAACCTATATATTTTGGGACTAACTTTTCTTTCACACCGAAGCGATTTATACCATGACGAGGTTGTACCTTTAAAAACACAAAGTCATTGGCTTTAAACTCTACCTCTCTCCTCTGGAGGGTTGCATAATTCTTCTACCGACTATGAATTGTACCAATACGTTCTTTAATCACTTGGACTTGCTCAATTGTTTCTTAAATCAAATTGGGCCCAAAAGTTACACGCTCCTCGGTCTTAGCCAAACATAAGGGTGATCTGCACGGTCTTCCATATAATGCCTCATACAGTAAAACACTAATACTAGTCAGATAGCTAAAGTTATAAAAACATTCCACTAAAGGCAAGTCATTTATCTGACTATCACTGAAATCCAGAATATAAGATCTCAATATATCCTGGAGAATCTAGATCGTATGCTCAAACTAACCATCTATTTGAGGATGATGTGTTGTACTCAAATTTAACTATGTGTCCAAAGCTCTCTGAAGTACTCTTCAAAATTTTGAAGTGAACTTTGAATCTCTATAAAAAAAATAATACTTAAAGGAACACCGTGAAGACGAACGATGGTTTTGATATATAACTTACTTAACTTTGTTAAAGAGAACTTCATTTTGACTGGAATAAAATGTGTAGATTTTGTCAATCTATCCACAATTACCCATATAGCATTAAATTTTTGCACTGCCTTCGGCAAGCTGGCAACAAAATTCATAGTAATTTTATCCCATTTTCACTAAGGAATGGATAGAGGCTGTAACAACATAGCTAGTCTCTGATGCTCAGCCTTAATCTCCTAACAAGTCAAACACCTAGATGCATAATTAGTTACATCTTGTTTTATTCCAACCCACTAATACTGATGCTTCAAGTTATGATTTATTTTCGTGCACTGGGGTGAATAGAAATCTAGATGTATGGCTTTTGGCTAAGACTGCATGCCTCAAATTTAGATCATTAGAGACCACACCTCGATTCTTGAAAAATAGAAATTCATCAGAGCTGTTCTCCCAATTGTCAAACTGCTAACCAACTTGAATTTTGTCAAGTCTCTCTTTAACTCATCATCAAACTTTTGCATAACTTTTACACGTTGAAGAAGTAGGGGTCGCCACCAAATTAAAAACTTGAACTGTCTAACTATCCTCTTGGTACTGTAGCTCATAATCTCTAATAGTTAAACATCTCTTTCAATCATCTAACACAAGACAAGAAAAAGGCCATTGTGGAAAACGAGTCAAGGTATCGACCACAACATTAACCTTTCTAAGATGATATTCCAAAAAACAGTTGTAGCTCTCCCCATATATTCCACCCATCGACAATGTCAGAGACTCAAATCACGTTGCGAGAAAAGGAACTTTAAACTCTCGTGATTTGAAAATAT
>CM039468.1:50723218-50738141 GCA_022433065.1 Begonia loranthoides | reverse complement strand
GGGGGTGAATATAGCGTTTCTAATATTTTCATGCGATATTTTAATTCTCTAAATCCCTAAGTGATTTATCGAATACGATTAAATATGCAATCACATTAAATGTGTAAATTAAAGAGTAAAGGTTAGAGAAATGCACACAATATTTGTTTACGCGGTTCGAAAAACTCGTCTACGTTTGCGCTCCAAGTTCCACTTGGAGATACACTAAGTAATTGGCTTACGGGTGCCAATAAAACCGTTTACAAATTGACTATTAGACGGGGCGTCACCCTTGACTAATTATAAGGTCGTCAACCTTAGACTCTTATGAGTCGTCACCCTAAATTTGACTATGGCGGGGCGTCACCCTAGTATGATGAATTCTTAGGGAATCACCCTTTACAATCAAGCACAATATATGATTCAGAAATTTAAACCGCAATCTAGCTAATCTGAATTCTCTCAAATATAACTCGCAAATTAGGAATTGGGAGAATTAGATATACAATTAAATAGCTCACAGTGAGTAGTATTCGAGTATTGATTTTGGCAGAGCTTCGCCTCGAATATTCGATCGTTGTGGAGAGCTTGGAGTGATCCATTATTTATAGACAAAGAACTTTTGGACATCCGCAGCGTCCTCATCGTCCGCATGACCGTTGGAAAAAAATGCCCGTTGAGAAAAATAGCCGTTGCACAATTTGGGCATTTACGGACGCCATTCTCATCGTCCGCTGCATCCGCATCAATCGTCCGCGTCTTCCATAAAATTGGACAGATTCATATCGGACGCCACTCCTAGCGTCCGCCTCGTCCGAGTCTATCGTTCGCAACTTCACAGAGATGTTGGGGACGTCCTCTTCTTCAATTCCCGTCCGCCCAGCTGAAGACCTGTGGACGCCATTGCACGTCCGCCTCATCCGCGACCATCGTCCATGTGTCCATCAAAATGGACAGAGGCAAATCGGACACCAAAGCCTCGCGTCCACCTCATCTGCAGCATCCACGTGCATCCTCAACTGCATAGCCCACTTCATACTTTCACAAAATGTTTCCTCTAAATCATACGAACCTTCCATTCTCCTGCATAGACTTAGAGAAACACATTAAACATTCCCAATACCCTTGATCATGGGTATTCTCAATTGAATCGATAAATATGATATATAGAAATTCAATGTATAAACAACTTTTACACTTTATTAAATTTCACATCATCTAGATCACATAGTCTAAACAATCTCCCTTATTGATGATGTCCAAAACATATAAAGTTGTTTATATCCAAACCTAAGCATGTGCCACAAATATTGCATATTTGATTTGCTCAATTAAGTTATGCAATTTATCCACCAATTAATCCAAGCAACATACTACTAAAATACAACTTATTGATTTACTAAATTAACACACAATTTAGTCATCATCAAAATAAAACTTAGCCTAACAGAAAGGCTAACAATTAGTACATATAAATACCCTTGTTAAGGGGTATTTCCAATGAAGAATAATTATAAACTAAATGATAATAATAATTATATCCAAAATGATAAACAACTTATGTAACATCCCATTTTCGTTTGACTTTCCCATAAAATTTTTCTTTTTAAAACTTATTAAAAAAACACTTGCAAGAAAATATCAGAGTAAATAAGCGTGGAATATTAAAGCATGAAATCATAGTTTAAAAATACAACAACATTGTGAACATATCTTAAAACAAAACTATTCAAATACTTAAAATGAGAGAGTCTTGAACTTATTCAAACACTTTTATTCCATATGTGAGCCATAACTCTCAGGTCATCATGCGCGGGGTAACACAAGCCCTCATCACATCATACCTCCTCCACGTACACATCATTTTGATCACAATCGTTACCTAGATCACAGGAGAGATAATGAGTCTAATACCCAGTAATAAATATAAATGAAATTAAAAATGCTTATGCTGACTTTATCCACATGTCTGTCATGTCAGAAAAGAACCTATCCCTTCTGTTTTACTTAACGTCTCACTTTCAATCAGAACATTGGAGATATTTTCCACAGAGAAATAGATACATCTTAGGGATCTAGTCTGGATAGAGCAGGTCATTCAATCCCTACGTGAAAAGAGATACATCATCTCACAGTTCTCTGAAGATCACTGTCACTAAACTCCCCAACCTCCAACGTCTATTTACATACATTATATTCATTATAATCACGTGCAATGCATGATATGCAACCCTAACTGACATGCCTATATTATGTCACATTGCAGTTTACATAATACTAGAAAACAATACAATTTAATAACCAAACAATGGAAGCATGAATCATTACACAACTGTAAGTCAATTCAATATCTAATGTCACTAACATATCCATGTTGTCATTAACATAATAGTACGATGATAATTCTACATGCTATGAATCATGGAATAACAATAAACTAGCTCTACACATGCTGTCACTAATAGGTTAATAAAGCAGAAGCAATATAATCAATTATTCATAACAGTTCCTCTCATGCATCAAGCAAAGATCAATTTCAACCATTAAGCCAATTGTTCTATTATGCACCCTAATCATTGAAATAAATAGAAAGTCATGCCAACTTACATCAACATATCAAAAGTTCTCATACTCTTGCTAACATATAAGATGAAATGGGAATAAACCATGAGATGAACAGGGAATAAACCATGAGATGCACAAGGTTCTCAAAATTCTACCTTTAGTCGATTCTCATGCCATAGAGAATAACCCATTTCCAACCAAACCTTACCTCTAATAAACTTTCCTCAAGCAGCGACAATTCTATTAAATTTACAAGGTAGACAAAACATTTTCTTTCAAATCATTATCTAAACAAGAAGTAGATTCTATTAACAATATCAAAAGCAAACCAAACAATTTTCCTTCTAGTTATCATCGAATCAGGATGCAAATCAATTCTATTAATAATAACAGTGGCAGACAAGTTCTATGAATAATATTATGGGGCAAGCAAATTCTGTGATTCATTAACAGGATACAATAACAAGAGCGTACAGGGTTCATCAAAGCAGAATATTTTCTAACCAAATCACACAAACCTCAGCCTTCAAGGCTGTATTGTTAGCATGTTGGTTCATTTATAGGAAGCAGATTCATTACGTGAAAAAAATAACAGAAGCATATTAATAGTTCATCAAAGTAGAAGACATTTCAAACCACACAAAATCACGCAACCTAATCCTGTGATGTAGGTCCTTTTGGACAAAACACACACAAATCTCTTACCTTTCTCTTAGCTAAAAACCTTTTTGAAGAATTTGCTCCAGCCGAGAACCCTTCTCTTTCAGCCACAAACTCCAGACTCGCTCAACACACCAAACCCAGAAAACCAGAAGAAAAAATATCAAGAGGAAGCTCTAGAGAAAAAGTAGAAGGCGTTTTTCCTCTCCTTCGGCAAATCTTCTCCTATGTATACACTAAAAACCTAAAGGGCGAAGAGGAGGCATGATACCAGTTTCCACTTGATTCGTAATCTTCTAGACTTCGGTCACCATATTTTTTGTAACCAACGGATTGCGTACAAGTTGATCTCGTGATCGACTACGAACCAATATTTTCACAATTTGCTTTGGTACCGGTTGATCTTTAGATCGACCACAAATCACCAAAGAACAATTTTTCTCAGTGCCGATCGATCATCGCCTTAGTGGATGATCGAACACCACACAACATTCTCAAGTCTACTCGTCACTGCCATTTTTGTGGTTGAACCCGAGGTCAACTGTTTCTAACAATAGCTACACACCCAATGTTTTGTTTCACCACTGTCATTTTTACGGTTGACCATTTCTAACTATGCTAAACTCCTTAACGTTTCTCCTTCGACATTGATCGACCACTCCACTCCTTATCACCCTTATTCCTCATTAAATTATTTACTCTCTTATTTATATAACCAAATTACATCCCTTACAAAAATAATTCAATATAATTCCGCTATTTTTCTAAATATTAGCAACATCAATAATCTCAATAATATTAAAGATTCGGAATTACAATTTTACAATGTTCAAGCATTGAATTATAAATAATCTAAGTTTTACACAAAGACACATTTTTTGGATATTACAACTTATAATCAAATCAAAACATTCATCATCAAAATAATTAAGCCTAATATCTATAGGCTAACACACACCTCAGTAACATTTTTTGGTGGCTTCCAATCAAACATAGCTTCAACCTTAGTTGGATCCACTGAAATGTCATTTTTGAGAAACAACATGACCCAAAAATTTAACCTCAGTCATCCTAAAACTACATTTTTCTAGCTTTGCATACAACTGATGTTCACGCAATATATGTACAACAATTCTTAGATGTTTCATATGCTCATCTTGAGTCTTATAATATAACACAAGATCGTCGATGAATACCACCATAAATTGGTCAGTATAGAGCCGAAAGACTCAATTCATTAAGTTCATAAATGCAGTAGGTACGTTAGTCAATCCAAATGGGAGCACCAAAAACTCAAAGTGTCTATATCGAGTTTGAAATGCCATCTTAGGAATATCTTCTTCACGAATCTTCAGTTGGTGGTAACCATATCTCAAATCAATCTTCGAGAAGTACATAGATCCCCCTAGCTGATCAAACAAGTTATCGATTCTTGGCAACAAATATTTGTTTTTAATTGTCACGTGATTCAACTTCTGATAATTAATGCATAGGCAAAGCAAACCATCCTATTTCTTTGCAAATAAGATTGGTTTACCCCACAATGAAATACTATTCCAAAGAAACCCCTTTTGTAGCAAATCATTCAATTGAGTTCTTAATTTATTCAATTCAGCAGGAGCCATGGTGTACGTGAAGCAATCAAAATTAGAGCTGTGTTGGGTACCAAATCAATACAAAACTCAATCTCGTGGTCGGGTGATAACCCATACAGATCCTCAGGAAAAACATTAAAGAAGTCACAAAATATTGAAAACTCATAATCCTGCCTTACCGTAGCAAAGTCACCGCTAACAGCAAAAATACTCTCGTAAAGCTCCAGTCTCCTCCGACCACCCAAACAGGTTTCTAGAATAAGGTTAGTGGGAAACATATAGGCATTACACGGATGGACCAGAATCGTTTCATCTTCTAACGTAAGGATTACATTCCTCTAGTGACAGTCAATTTTAGCATCATACTAGCTTAACCAATCCATATATAGAATTACATCAAACTGATTCATATGTATAACTATCATATCAATAGATAGTTCATGCTAGAAGTGGCTAACGGGTGGGCTGGCTCGCGGTCTGAGCCGAGCTTGGCCCGCTACAGTAACCGAGCGGGCTCATCCTGGGCCCGGTAGACGGGCCGATCCGAGCTTGAAATTGCTGGCTCGAGAGCCTAGCAGGCTGGCCCGGTGAGCCCGACTGGCTGGCCCGACGAGCCCGCTCGCCAATCGCCTGGCTAGAATGCTCGGGCTCCTGCTCCTCCTCTTCCGAACGGAGCTCGCCGAGTCTTCCGTCTCTGCCTCGAAAAACCTTCACCTGTGGTACTCTCGATCGTTGCTCGAAAAGCCTCTCACATGGTGACGTTGGTCAAGGAAAGGGAAACTCCATTGAAGCAGCTTTAGCGGTGGCGACTTGCACATCTCAAGGAGAGTTGGAAGCAGGCTGGAGAAGAGCTTAGGTGAGTTCTGGGAAGTTGAGAATGGCGGAGTTTCCTTTTATACTTAAGCGGCGATGTCATGAGCTCAAGCGGCCATTTACGGGGTGGAGAAAGTTCCTAGCCAGATCCAGTTTTCTTTCTGGGTTCTTAGATTTCATATACCCATTTGCCCCAAGCTCGCTTTCGAACTCCCCAGAAAATGGGATGGTCAGTATTGATATTTTGAGCTGATTGTTTCTGTGGCGATTGAACAATCGATTGTCTAGGCAAAGAGGATAGTGAAGGTGAGGAAGAAGAAGACAAGTTGGTGAAGAGTGACTCAGTCTCCGAGTTTGGTTGGTCTAACATTGCTGATAACTTGCTGAGATGGCAAACCTTCTCTGTGCACTTCCAATCCAATTGAGTTATTTAGAGAGAGAGTGCCTTCCTTCTCTTAGGAGTTTATAAACACTAATATTATTGGATCATGTTTTTCATTGGATACACATTTTCATATGTTTGTACAAATTACCCACGTTCATTGTTACAAATACATATGTGACACAATTTTATATAATAAAAGACTTATAAAGGAGTTTGTTTTTTAATTTTTGTTTCTTTGTGATTCAAATTGTCGCAAATTAACTTACAATTTTAATAATTTGCTGCTTGGTATGATTTTCTTTGCAACTAAACTTTGTGAATAATAGTGACTACCACACACAAATGATTTTGGTATTTGTCGATGCTATGTCATCTAAGAATCTTGCGTTAAAACTTATTGTTCTCATGATGCTGTAACCATATTCGAAAGACGCGGCGAATGAGTCAAACGTTGATGACCTTATAATTAGTCAAGAGTGAGGCCCCATTTAATAGTCAATATGTAAACGGTTTTATTGGCACCCGTAAGCCAATTGAATAAAAATATTTATTCAATTAAGTTATTAATTATAATATTTTTACATTATAATAATAAATGTTTATTATAGTTTTAAATTGTATAATATTGAAAATAATTTATAATATATTTATATAAAATATTATTATTTATATATATTTGGCTCGCTCGGGTCATTAAGGCTCGTTAGGCTCGCTCGGCTCGTTAGGCTCTGTTTGTTAGGATCGGTAGGCTCGTTAGGCTCGACTCGTTAAGCTCGGTAGACTCGACGAGCCAGACTTTTCTAGGCTCGGCTCGGCTGGCTTGGCTCGTTTGTCATGTCTAGTTCATGCTCACCAATAATAAGGGCAATAGATCGGACAACGAGAAATATCTCATATCTTTTATTCATCAGGGGATTTTCTATCTTTTCTACAATCACACCCATAACACGAACAAGTGATGCATAAACAAATGAATGTGCAGCACCAATGTCAAATAATACATACATTATAGTATTAAATAAAAGAATCATACCACCAATGACGCCTTGGCCAATCTGATCATCAAAGGGCTCAGATCTTGAAACTACATAAGCATGGCTAGTCATTTTCTCTTTCCCCTTCTTATGACCACCAAATCTACCCTTCAATGAAATGGGAGCAGCTCCAACCACTTGAATAGTGGATCCTACAAGAGTGAAACTAGATGCATAACTCTACTAGTACTCAGTAGACCTCTGAAAGTCAGTATTAGGCTTATATTGTTGCTGAAATGGAGGCATATAACCAACTGGTTGTGGTGAGGTAAAGTTCTACGGTCCAGAATAACTACACTGGTTCTGTACAAAAAATTCTTTGTTAGCTCCAAAATCAGGTCTAGAAGGAGCTGACTATGCAGGTGTGATGAATTATTCTGAGTAGGTCTAGGACTTACTGGGCAGTTCCTCCTCAAAAGTCCAGGCTGCCCATAGGTGTGACAAACATAAGAGTCTAAGCGCCCACTAGCATGAGGATTGTCACTGGACTGTCCACTGACTCCACTTTAAGTGTGTCATCCCTTGTTCTGACCATTTTAATGATCTTTCTTATTCATCTTGTGATATGCCACAGATTGCCTCCATTCACAATCAAGCATGAAGATTTTCTAATTTTATTTCTAGTGTTCTTTTTGTAGGTGATCAAAGGGAGGAGTATGCTCAAATCATCATTTTAGTCAATCCAACATCCATGTTCCACATGGTCTTGTTCAAAGTTAAGTATAATTAGAAGTTCAAGCTCTAATTTGGGAGATAGATGAAATATTTCAAAAACTGCCAACAATCTGACCCCTGGCATATTCGGCAGCTTATAAAATTTTATATTGAAAAGTGCTCTTCATGAAAAATTTAGCTGGCATTCCAAGCTTTCTAGAATGGGAATTTTTGTTAAATTTAAAGATCATTTTCTATGTCAAAAGAGCCCTAAACAAAGAGCTTCAATTTTTCCAAAGAAGCTCAAACATCCTTAGTCAGAGTTGAAGCTTAATCCACTTGAAGAATGAACTTGAAGATAATTTCCATAGACTCGGTGCCGCATTCAAGATTTGGGGGATTGTTTAAAAATTATTTTTAGTTATTTTTGTAATGACCCAATTTTTTACTTCGAAAATTGCGTTAGATTTAAAACTTTTATAAAACATTAGCGGAAATCTTTCTTTAAAACCTTTTAAAGTAAAAATCAAAGTTCTTTTCTTAAAACCAAACCGTTAAAATCTCTCACTTTGACTCGTGACTAAATTTGTTATAGATAGCGGAAGACTATAATTATAAAATCTTTTTTCTTAAAACGTAGCGGAAGCATAAACGATTCATTTAAATAAATAAATTGTTTACAATAAATTTACAAAACTCTTGTCTCTTTAATCCCTTAGCCTAGCCAGCCACAATACTCGCCTGTGCAAATCCTTTATCGACTGCTCCTTAATCTGTTCGTCATTTTCTCTCATGTTTTTACTTACATCGTAAGTCATAAACTATTATCCTAACGCTCAGTAAGTGATAATACCTAATATGCTACATGCACATGCTGTGCCATTTTAAAACTATGTGTAGTTTTTCTTTTCGTTTTCTTTCTTTTATCTTTTATCTTTTATCTTTTCTCGTTTACGTACTTTCTTTGTGTTTCCATTTTTGTTCCTATTTTTGTATCCATTTTGGTATCCGTGATCATACGTATTTTTGTATCCGTTCACGTGTCTGTTTCTATATCCATATTTGTATCCACATCTGTATCTGTTACCATTTATGGAAACTCGTTTCTGTTTTTTTTTTGTTTCTGTTTCTGTTCCCATTTTCATTTCGGTTTCTGTGCTTGTACCATTTTTGTATCCATTTCTGTTTCTGTTTTTGTATCCGTATCCGTGTCTCTTTTTATGTTCTTTTCTTTACTTTTCTTTTTTTTCTTTTGTTCTTGTGTCGAGCTTGACCTACTGGTCCACAAAAACTTTTATCTTTTCTTTATCTTTTGTCCATGTGCCGGGCTTGACCTACAGGTCCACAAGAACCTGTTGGTTTTTTGGTTCCCTCGTACGGTGGAATTACCGAGGTTCATAACAACGATAACGTGTGTAACCTATGTATCATGAAAAATAATTTTAACATGAACATAAAACAGATCGTTTTTATAACGTAATAAAAATAATATGTATTCAGAAATCTTTATTTAGATCTAATCTAAGAGATGAAGAATATTATCTTTGTAGCTTACTTCACACGGGTACAAAATCAACCTTCGATCTTCTCCGTCAATTCTCCTCACCTCGAATAAACACATGTGGGCATGATGAACGAAACAAGATCACACTCAATTTATGATAGATCGTATTCTCAACACATGAGATGATCTATTTGGATTTAGAAAACATTTCTCTAAAGCCAACACGGAAGATACAAATTTTGCTCTCAAAATGGATTCCTTAATCTTAAAGATTTCAACCTTCATAACCTAATGAGGTTGGATCCCTATTTATAGTGGTATTGCTTTATAATGGCCATTATGACATTTAAACAAAAATATTACAAATTCCTCATTAAAGTTACAATTGATTTCATACATTTATAAAAATGTTATGGAAATCGAAAGGTCTTGTCACTATGGCTCAACACTTGGCACAATAACATTAACTTATTAATCTCTCATTTAAGTTATAATACATTTATAACAAAAATGTTATGGAAAACAAATGACCTTGTCACCATAACTCAACACTTGGCATTATGACATTAACTCAAATTTGAAAAAATCCATTTTAAAAACTATTTTCAAAAGTTACTTTATATTTGTTAATTAATTGGATAATCAATAATTCAATTATTTCATTTAATGAAATATAACAAATATATTAACTATGGCAACTTTTGTCATTTTGTCTTAATTAATTGAATAATCAATAATTCAATTATTTCATCTAATGAAAAATAATAAATTCATTATTGAGTGTATTAAATAATTAATTCATAATTAATTATTTAATCTTCTTTATTCATTTTTCTATTATTCGAATAATGATATAAGGTGATGAAGGGACCAATGGACTCCACTAAATACTTTGAGTTGCACTCTAAAAAACTATATAGTATATTTACTCTAATTAATGTCCATTGATATAGTCATTACATATGTATTAACCCTCCATTTAGATTCACAATAGAGCTAGGTTTATAATCCGTTAACCTCTCATATTGCGTCTTTATCCTTAACTACCATTAGTTCTTGATTGAATAATTAATTCATAACGATTATGAATTGCGCGCTAATAATTCGATTCTTGAACTAACAAATAAGAGAATCTATAAAAATGGATTTCATTGTATCGATATTAACATTCTCAACTATTCATTTTAATTCACTCCCAATATACAAGGTATAGGAATCGTAACTCGTACAAAACTTTACCGAGTAAATCAAATAATAAATTAAAATAAAATAGGAGTTTGTTAAATACAACGAATTAAGATCATGCATGTATGACTATCATTATGATAGAATTAATTGTTCCATATTTAACGAAAATTATTAGAACAATATAATTTTATCTAGTCCAGTCCTATATAATCATATTATATAAAACATATTTATCTTATGTCACTACTTATATAGTCGGGATATGACTATATATTCTTAATGAGATCAACTATCTTTAGGACTATGAACTATTTGAAGATTCTATACTTCAAATATAAGTCATTGACATATTTTGGTTATTACTCTTTATATTTTATCCCACATATATACAATATATATGTTAATATAAAGTTAGCCTAAATAACCAAGGAATTTTCTATGAATTTTATAAAACATAATCTAAAATGTTAACATAATATCAATCAATATAAATTTATTCATAGATTATTAAATTGTTCTATTACATTTGCTTGTTGAGCACATTACTCATAACAGAACCTTTATATTTTCTTTATCTTTTTGTTCATGTGTCGGGCTAAGCTATCGGACCACACAAACCTTTATCTTTTCTTTATCTTTCTTAATCGTTCCTTTGTACTTTCTTTTCGTTTCATTTCCTGTTCGTTTGTACTTCTTTTCATTTTCCGTCTTTCCTTTTCAAAACGTGCATATCATTAAAGGAATCTAATAGCAACCAACATACAATTCATAGAACATGCTGTAAAAATAGTAGACATGCTATAAAAACTGTAGACATGCTTTAAAACAATAAACATGCTTTTAATATTATAGACATGCTATAAAACAATAGACATGCTTTTAATATTGTAGACATGCTGTAAAACAATAGACATGCTCAACATTTATTAAAGCAGTAAACAGAGAAATATGCATATCGTATTATTACGATGTAGGGCCCGAAGACCAAAGCACACACGTATCACTTACCTCGTTTCCTATAAGCGCTTAACATTTAAACGTCATCATTTTCTTCTCTTTTAGTATCTTCACAGAACCTTCACAATCAATAACATATATCATTAATCTATACTAATAAGAACCTCATATACTGGGTACTATTATTCCTCGTTCGTTTCGTAATATAATATTCTAATCTAAATACTCCGATTCACTTAACAGTTTATAAAACCCATAACTGAATAACCAATAGAGCCGTAACTATTATTCTAAAAGGTGAACAAAACCAACAAAGCATAAGCTTCATAGTTCGTCCAAACAATAACCAACAGGGAGCATTTCCATATATTTTGACATTCAATAATCCACTCCAGAACAACAATCCAAACAACAGATCACATTATCTTAGCATTCTATAACAAGCAGGAAAAGACTTCTCCTTAACTTGAAGAACACCTGAGAGGCAAATGCAGAGAACACCCGAGAGCAGCAGCTCTCCCACGGTCACAACTAGTAGCAACTCGCCAACAGAACACAAAACAGTCATCACAACTGAGGAAAACAACAACACAGGAAGTTGAGAGTCCAATCACAAAAGACTTACCACGAATAGTGGAGGGCGCCATAACCAGCAACAATAAACAGACCCAAACACACGAAGCAACAGCGAGGGAACTGGCCACCAGAACACACACACCCGAGCACACTGTCCACCCTCAGTTCACTCACTAGAAGCTCACCGTTCGCACCTCTAGACGAATTAAATACCGGACAAGTAGCTCACTGCAGGAGACGCTCGCGACCCGTCCTTCCTCGCCACTTAACCTCACGAGTCTCCCTCTCCATTTCTATCTTTCAAAATCGCCAAAAGAACAAAACCCCCTTCTTTTCCATTTCTCCTCTTTGTCACTCAACCCTCTCCCTCATCCTTCTTCTCCGTCCTTTTCTCTAGAGTGGTGCACCATGCCCTGCTATAGACACCCACGCACGTCCCAAGCCATACCCTGTCTCTTCTCCATTCCTCCCTACAGGGACATCCGCTTACCAGTTTCGCTAATGGGGGATGTCTGTTGTCTTCTTATTTTAGGTGTCCATCAACCATTAAGAGACGTCCATCAATCTTTTTGCCGTGAGGGATGTCCGTTCCTCGTGAGGGATGTCCGTCGTCTTAGTCTTTTAGACGTCAGTCATTTCACTTTAAACGACCGTCAGCTGCCTTCTCATGAGGGACATCCATTCCTCGTGAGGGACGTCTATCACCTTAACGTTTTATTCATCCGTCAATTTCATCGCTGCAACGGACGTCCGTTCCTCATGAGGGACGTTCGTTGCCTTCACATTTTATTTTTCCGTCAAGGATGTCCGTCAAACCCAATAGATGACCGTCTTCTTTCGCCATAATGGACATCCGTTTTCCTATAAGGGAGGTCCATCTCGCACCAAACGACGCTGTCACACTTACATACCATCATCCATTTTCACAAGGGATGTCCATCTTCATCCAAACGATGTCATTCCAGTTATCATACTTAACACTCACCTTCAGCAAGGGATGTTTGTTTTCCTATAAACGACGTCCACCTTCCATCAAACGATGTCGCACCTTACATGAAACATCTACCATTGACCAAGGACGTCCACCTTCCATCAAATGACGTTGTACGCAATATATAAAATGTCCACCTTCGATAAGGGATGTCCACTTTCCCATAAGGGACATCCACCCTAGCTTCAAATGACGTCGCTCCCTTCTCCATTCCAACATCTGCCGCCCACAAAGAAAGTCTGGCCCACCTTGAAGGGTGTCCATTCCCCACATAACGGACGTTCGTCCCTCTATAAAGGACGTCCATCCACCACCAAGTGATGCCCGCTCTTCCACAAAAATGTTTACCTTCTTTCCACCATGAAGGACATCCATCCCACTACAAAGGACGTCCACCATCTGCACTCCGCACAAAATCACCATGGTTAGCTTAGTCACACTCTGCTCTTTTCTATCTTCACTTTTAATTAATCTAACATTTTAATCACCATAAATATCTCACTTAACCACTCATAATAATTCCATCTAATAAATCTTCAATGATTATCCACATAATCCAATGACACTCAATTAATTTCTCAATTATCCTTTACCTAATTCCATTACAGAAAATCAGGGTATTACAATTTTATTCTAATTTGTATTAGTTCAAAAGGTCATGTGTTTGTTTCACTCGGCGAGAGCATGTTCTAGCCCAGTATGAGTGTTTTGTGAGGGTTTTTTGTTAATCTTCTTTTAAGACATTAACCCTAATTTTGATAGAGTATTTAAGCTATCTCTAAGGACTACCCTAGTCAGTTTTTAATCAGAAAAGAAACTCTTTTGAAAGGTAGGAACTTCCTCCAAACCGATCATTTCCCTTGGTGGTGTTATCCAAGTGGATTTTGTTTCAGAATTGAATCACCATTTTTCTTTGCAAGCCTTAAGGTGACTTCTCTTATAAAATCCTTCCTCCACTTCCTTCCAAAGGTGGACATTCCTAGTGAAGGTTTAGAAGGTCTGCTAAGACCCTAGTTGGAGTGTCTTCCTCGATTGAGACCTTTGAAGTCGATAGGTGCAATTTTGGTACCCATTCGGATCAGCTTGTTCCTTTTCATGAATAGTTCTTGTTCCAGACCGATTCTACCTCTAATTTTTGTAGGAGAATATCTTCACTTATAGAGTGGATCGTAGTACAAATTTCACATCATTTGGACATTATTTGGTAAAGTTACGAGATACTCCATTTGGACTCCGATTCTGCCCGTTGGTGCCTCTTCAGGTTAATAGCACTTTTCCATGCTTAACTTCCACTCCCGAATGAGTTTTCATTTGATTTTTGGAGGGCTACTGTTGATTCAAAGAGAAGGACATGGTCTAAATTTCACGTCATTTAGACGAGTTTTGAGCGAGTTATACTTCTGCCAATTTCAGTACATATTCTTTCCATAAATAACAGCTTGCATCAAGGGGTTTCCCATTTTTCCCTCCTCCATGGTGCATCATCTTGCCACTCACTTGCTACTCTTTGTTCGAATTTCCTTTATACTCACCAAACTGTTCAACCAAATTAGCTTCAACTCGCTGAGTAGTAGCAACCAAGTCAGAAATAGAATTGAACTATATGACTAATAACTGATGTCGAGTCTTAGATCTAAGATGTTTACTGAACTTCACCATCTTATCAATTGGATCCATCTCTCTGATAAACTGTAATAGATTCATAAACTTAGTCTAGTACTCCAGCACAGTCCTCCTATTCCAAGTCATGATAAACTCTGATCATATTTTGGAAGTGACTTGTGTTGCAAAAATTGTCTTTGAAAATCGTTTCAAACTAGGTACAAGTCATCCTCTCCAACAGGTAGTCCAATCTCAATGAATTCCACAAAACTTTGGCCATTTTCTCGAAATAGAAGGTCGCAAATCCAACCCAATATTTTGTTGGAACTGCAAAAGCAATCAAATTCTTTTGTATTGCCTTCAACCAGTTTTCAGCATTCTGAGTGTAAAACTCATGAATTTTATAATTTTAAATTTTTA
>CM039468.1:50706473-50722818 GCA_022433065.1 Begonia loranthoides | reverse complement strand
TGTACTCCAACTTTCGTAAAGGCGTTTCGTGGGTAAGTTAATTTCTAGCCTCTGTTTTTGTGTTTAAAGTTTTGAAATTTATTGGCTTTGGATTCGAGGGCCAAAAAACTTGAATCTGAGGGAAATTTCTAGTTTATATTGGTAGAATTGGAGTTTATCCATGGTTATTTGTCGATAGGAGTCAAAAATCGGGCGAAAAGGGTTGTTTTCCGTCGGAAAACAGTACCTGAACTTTATCTCAGCCCACCACTTGTATTGTTCACGGGTACTATTTAGGGTCGACCAAAAAATGGGTAGATTGCCTTGATTTTGTCCCTGGTCGACCAGAACACTATTCATGGTCCACCTCTTAGTGCAGATTCACATATTTTTGCATCGTTTACATGTCGGTTGAGTTCGTAGTCGTGGTATAGGACCGTTCCACCTATCCTTATGACACTTTTATGAGAAATCTTGTATTTTGACATAGTTTTAGGCTCGGTTCGGTTTATGGATTTCAAGCTAATGTCTAATAAAGCCATACTTGATTGACTTTAGCTAGGTCTCCTCGAGTGTTGAGTCTTAGAAGATTGTGTGTGTGTCTTATCGATCACTGTGAGGTTCTGATTGACTGTCAATGTGTCTCATCAACTCTGAGTGGTCTCAGTTGAACGTCGTTGAGTCTGGCTGAAGCTACTGGATCTTGGTTGTCTTTTCACTTACCTCGTCAACTGTTGTGTGGTCTCGAATGACCACCATTGGTCCTTGTTTATCGTGGTTGTATTCGAATGACTTCAGTTATACCTTCTCGACTACTGAGTTGTTCAGGTTGAGTATATCGTGTTCCATTGACTGTCATCGTGTGTTATCAATCGGTGGGTCTTTCTGGTTGTCTCCTGAAGTGTCGGGTTGACCATGGTTATGTTTTGGTCGATTGCATTGTTTTTTTCTCGAAGTTGGGATTGACAAACTCTATTTGACTTCACTAGCCATGCCTAGTTTTTGGTCTAGTTTCGTATTTTGGTCAAGGACACTTAGGATATTCCTAAATATGATTTATGGTTTGGGACTAGTAGTTGTCTCTATAGACCGTCTTGGATTTCTAGTCTTGTTTGAGGCTTATCTGTTATCATTTGAATGATGATTGGGATGTTGACATCGACCTTGTTATAATTTTCAAAGATGTCGCTGGTTTCAACGCTCACTTTTGATAGCGCGTGGGCTGGCTAGTCGGTAAGGTTGTTATGGTTGTCTATGAGGTAGGGATTTTTTATACTTTCTGCACTGCATTGCATCATGTTTTCAAAATTGATATTTTGTGGGATACCACACTTGGAAACTTGATGGAGACTATTTCGACAACACGTATAATTTTATGTATATGTATATTTTCTCACGTTTACTTTATTGTACATTGTATTCCATTTTATTATCTGTGGATATGTTGGAAGGTTGAGTCCTCTTGATGCTTTGGGCACTCTGGCGCTAAAGCATCACGAAGCTATTTTGCGAAACCTTCTATTGCATGAAGGTTGATTGTTTGTACGTGCGAAATGAGGATGGGGCATTGGTGACATGTCCTCAAGTTTCGAGCCCCAAAAGTTGAAATGGAGATGAGACGATGATGACACGTCCTTAGGTTTCGTGCCCCAAAACCTGGCAGGGTTTTCGTCACACGGATTGGAAGGTTGTTAGTCGCTGAGTTTTGCTATCCCAGTACCGTTCCATTTGACGAGTGACATGACGACTCGTAGCTATGTTGGTTGGCAACACTTGTCAATTTGGAACCTAATGGTAGCTAGTTGATAAGCAATCCATTGCTGACAACATTATCCATTTTATTTGATTGTACGAGTTGTGCCGTTGAGGAGCTTTAGCTCGCCAGCAACTCTGGTGACATGTTGGATCTTCGAATCGCCATCATTGCTATTTCTTCTGACTCATGAGATGTTGTCATCGATGGATGGCTACCTATTCTCTAATGAGTGTCAGATGGGTCCTCGAGTGACCATCCTTTTTCACTGATGAAGTTTTCGGATAGAAAATAGTGTTGGCATATTTTGTGGTGTAGCAATCCATGTATGCGGCGGGTTTTGATGAAGCCACATCAACGACCTTAAGCATGTTTTATAAAATGATAAAGAAGTTTTAAATGATTTAAAATCCATGTATGGTAAATGAGAAGCATGAAAAATGATGAGAAAAACAATTTTTTACATGTATTACATTTAGTGTAGATTCCCTTACTGAGTTTGTCACTCACCCTTTAGACTTTATTTTTCCCCAGGTTAATATTTAGGTTTGATGCATAGGTTCTGTATGGGGTTGTCATGGGGCGTTGCTAGTACCCCTCTGGTGGGTATATAGATATTCCCTTGGATGAGTGGAGGTTCGTCAGTTCAATCCCTTCGTCTTTGGTACATTTGGGATTTGTTGTTTGGTTTAATTCATGCACAGTACTTTCTTTGTTTATTATCTTACTATCTTGCCTCATGTTGATCACTCTGTTGATCCCAGCCTATGTGATTTTGGTTTTGGGCTTAATTTCATGTTAAGACTTCCGCTTCTCCTAGGCCTTGGGCTGGGTGATCGGTTCCTCCCTGAGAATCGAGTCTCTTGACTCGATGATTCTATTAGATTTTATGTGCATGCTTAATGAAATATGTGTAGTGAAAAACTACATATAATATAAAAATTCGATGAGCCATAGAATGGTCATGTAATTTTATATGAGACACGTATCAAAATATTATTTTTAGAAAATTGTGCAATGTTATACATAAAATTAAATCTCTATCTCAAAGTGGATCTACCACTGACCAAAGCCCAAAATCCAAAAGTTCATGATTTTCAAACTTTAAATTTTGGTACCTATCCAAAAATGGAATCATCAAATTTTTTGTTAAAGTTTGATATATTAAATCCCCTCTTCCTTTTTAAGCCCAAAGTAGGCTTTGGGCAGAGCAAGACTGGCAACTTAGGCACAGCCTGAGCCCACGACCCAAGATGGCCTTGACCCGCAGCTCGACATCATTCTTCCCAATGACATCTGCCGCCCAAATAGCTGCGACGCGGCCTATACAAGACCAAAGGGGTCTGTACCACCACTCGACATACCATGAGTTGTGATTCAGCATCCTCATTCGTTGATGCCTTCCAATATTGCCCGTTGGATTTGTCTCCTTGCGGCGAAAACATAGATTTCCTATTATACATAATTTTTTTGATTTCAACAATTCAAAATCAACAATTCCATAATCCAGCAAAAACACCAATTAACAAAGAAATGCCGAAGAGAAAAAGTTCAAATTTTTATACCTTTGGTCTTTCGGTTTCCTACCACAAAAGCTTTGATTGACACCGTGAGGTTCAATGTTTTTCTCTTCCGAAACAGTAGTGAAGATTGCTTGTTAGATCGTGCATGATTTGCATTCAACTCCGAGAAGGAATTTCAATTTGGAAACATTTATGTATACTCGACTCATTGTGCTCAGCTTGTTAAGACTTGTTTAGAGAGCTCGTCTTGCCTCATTTAACTCGTGGTTCACGAGCTGGCTCGAGTTGAATTTTTTTAGGTAAGTCTCTAGGCTTAGTGAGTCAGATTATTTTCAGAGGCAGCCGACTCGTTTGTCATCTCTAGTTTAGACCTTGTATTTGCACTTTGTAGTAACTATTTTTTAGTAGGAAAATAAAGTAAATGAAATTAAATTAGATACATTAAAAAATATGATAACATAACATAAGGATAAGGATAGAAAATAAAATACGGAAACACATTAAAATAATTAATAAAAAATAAATTTAAAAATAAATTAATTACATTAAAAGATATGATAAACTAATATAGACATAGAAAATAAATATTAAAATATATGATAAGATAATATAGAGATAAAAAATACAATAAAAAAATTAGAAATCATTCATATTTTTAGTACGCAATAAATAAAGAAGTGTCACTCTAATTTTGTAACAAGGCAAGCCGGTTTTGTTTTAGTTTCAAAAGTGAGTACTTGTATTACAAATATCACAACTCAGAGGTGGACTTAACAGAAATGTTAGGTCAAATGACCCAATCTTCAAAAAAAATCTAATCATCCAAAGTTCTAGTTTACAATGGAAAACTTAATCAAAATCAAAGCTATAGCCCACAAAAAATAGGTCGAGGTTCACACAGTGATCACTAGAAAATAGTGCAATAAGTTATAAAAATATTGTGCGAGAATACAAATACTGGGAAATGTTAGTGTAAAATCCATAATTTTTGGATTTTATATTCTGTCGAGTAAATTTTTCAAGTTAATCAAGGTCAAATAATTTTGTGTTGACTGGGTTTTATTTCATATCATGGGTTTTTGGCCACGTGTGAACTTTTAGTCTAATGGTTCATTCGATGGAATTTCAAGTTCCCATGCGGTTCAAGTCTAAGAAAGTAGTGTTCAACAAGTCTAGATCCTTCGATTTGTGTTTCAGGTAACGTTTGGTTTTGCATCGAGTTTGGGTTTAAGAGTTTTATTTAATATATGTAATACAATTTATTTTGTTGTATATATTAATTAAATTTTTAGTTTTATTTTATTTTTTTATATAAGAAGAAGAAGAACCCTTCCTCATGGCCGAGAGGAGAAGAGAGGGAGAGGGAGTCGTGATTTGAGCTCCGCCACTTCTCCGTTTGAAATCAAGCTCCCATCATTTTGATCTCCTACCTTGGTAAAGGTTTCTTGTTGGTATTTTGATTTCTAACTCTATTTTCCCATTCAAGTTTCTATTTTTGAGTTAGTTTAGATTGGAGCTTGAAAACTCAAATGCCTGGGTTGTTTCTGTGTTATGTTGGTAGATTTAGAGTCTATGCAGGAGTTTTTATTTGGGGGCAAGAGGCGGTGGAAACAGGGCATTTTCCATACAGTTTTGCATTGGAAAATTGTCGCCGATTGACTGCTGGAAGTGGTTGGTCAACTGAAAAAATGGTCAAGAGTTTCAAAGTGTTTTGGCTAGGGTCTTGGTTGACCACAGAGGTCTTCTGGTCGACTAGAGAGGGTCCCTAGTTGAACAGTGCTAGTTTTGGTCAACCTGTGGGAGCCCATGGTCAACCAGAGCATGTTCTAGTTGACCTGTGCAGGGTCCTAGTCAACCTTTGAGGTATTTCAATCAAATGGAGAGGGTCCCTAGTCAACCAGTTATGGTTCTAGTCAACCAATGAGAGCCCCTGGTTGATCATAGTAGGTTCTGGTTGACCAGTATAGGTCCTGGTCAACAGTGGGAGTGTTCTAGTTGACTAGAGAGGGTCCCTAGTCGACCTTTGGGGTGTTCTAGTCAATTAGAGAGGGTTCTTGGGTGACCACTGTAGGGAGCTTGATCGACTGTCCAATGTAGTATTTCATATTTTTTAGCCTTTTTTATCCTTCAGTTTGGGTTCTTAACCCCAGTTTAGTCCCTCCATCCTTCCTTGAGGTTTTACAAAGAAAAATAACAGATGTCTACCTTGTCGTAGGTCCTGGTTAACCACTATCGTGTCTTGTCGATGTTGCTTGGTCCTGGTTGGCAACAGTTGTATCTCATTGACCGCAGCTATGTCTTGGCAACCACTGTATTGTTTTGGTCAACTGTTGATGTGTCGGTTGACTGCTATTATGTCTTGGATGACTGCATAGTGAGTTTTCGTGAAGTTTTGGGCTAGTGGTCATCCTATGGTTTCCTTAGTCATATCATGTTTTCCTGTCAGTTTAGTTCTTGGTTCAATGTGAGGGTTCCTATCATCTCTAGAGTTGAGTCGGGAAATGTTGTTGTTGGTCCTCCAGGTCTAGTTTCGAATCCCGATTTAGGACTTGTGTTTTGTCACTAGTGTTTGATTTATGGTTTTGACACCAGTTTGCTTTTAGGTTTCAACAATGTTTTTGGTTTCAATGCCTATTTATGATGTTGCGTTCAGCTAGTCGGCATGACTTTTGGTCGTCATTGAGGTTGAGATTTTTATATTGTACTGCATTGCATCATGGTTTTCCAAACTCTATTTTGTAGTTTACCACATAAGAGAAATACGACAGGGACTGTTCTACAACATGTCAATTTTATACTATCTGTACATGAGTTTTACATATTTATTTTATGCTTGCATGGTTTATCATTTTGTTACTCCATATATATATATAGAAGGATTAATCATCTTGATGCTTTGGACAGTTTTGGTGTCAAAGCATCCAGAGGCTATCCTAGTACATCTTCTACTGCATGAAGATGTTTTGTTTGCACGTTGTGTGAAAAATGGGTTATAGGGTGGTGATTACGCGCTCATTGGGTTTTGAATCCCTAAACTTGGTCAGGGTATACTTGTTATTGATTTCATGGGTGGTGTCATCACTAACCATTGTTCGCCAGCATCCCTAGTGGCGCTGCTTGATTTTTGGATCACCTTCATAGATTCCTTGGTTTTACAAATTGTGTCGTCGCTGACTATTGTTCGCTGGCAACTCGAGTGACGTCATTGGTCTTTGGATCACTGTCACTTTTTCCTTATAACTATAAGGTGTTGTCATCTTCAGATTGCCGCCTTTTTAGGTGTATGTCAGAGGAGTCCTTGAGTGACCCTCTTTTTTCACTGAAGTTGTTTTCTTAATGGAAAAGCAATGAGTATCTATTTTAATTATAGATGTCTATATATACTGCCGTGTTTGATCTTTGTCTCATCAATGGCCAATGGGCCGGTTTTACTTAAAATGATAAAAAAAAAAAAAGATTTTTAAAATGATTTTAAATTTATGAATGACATAAAATTTGATCATGGTTTTGTGATAAAACATAAAACCAGTTTTCTCATGCAATCCATATAGTATAGATTTCTTCACTGAGTTAGTCACTTACCCTAACAATCCCCCTCCTTTCAAGGTTTAGATCAAGGTGGCCGGTATTTGTATTTCACGGTGATGATTTTATCTCTCCTTAGTTTGTAAAATTTTTTATATAGTGTTGTTTGGTTTTATTTCCTACACAATGATTTCTTTTCTTTTATAATCGCACTATTATTATTACTGTTTCTCTGGTGATCACTATGTAGACCTTGACCCATTTCTCTTGGGTTTGAGTTTTAATTTATACTAAGTCTTTCGCTGACAACCAAGCCTTAGGCTGGGCAATCGAGTCACTTGACTTGACATTTCTGTTAGCTCCGTCTTCGAGTTGTGATAGTTAGAGTATTATACAGACCCAAAGAAAAAACCCTCACTCAGGATTAAAACACTCAAGAGGTATCAAAAAGAAGAAAAGTGTCTTCAATCCGACCTTGGATCAACTACTCCTCCTAACCACCTCGACTTTTACTTATGAAGAAGGGGGTCCTTTGGAGTGAGTGACTAACTCAGTAGTAAATTTATACTATATGCAATGTAAGAGAAAACCGGTTTCATCGTTTCATTTCAAACCAATGATGTGTTTTATCACGGCTAGGAGGCGGGCTTGGTCGAACGATCTGTTCACTAGAGAGGGCTCGATTGCTTTGCCCACAATTAGGTTGTCAACTGAAGACTTAGTATAAGATAAAGCCCAAATCTCAAGGAAGTGAGTCAAGGTTCACAAAGAGATTAACAAGAGATACAAATAGCGTAATAATAAATAGAGAGAAAAATATTGTGCAGGAAATGAAACTATTTAACACCAAACCAATAAATTTTACAACCAAGGAGAAAGAAAACCCTCACCATGAAATATAGAAATTGACCTCGTCGATCAAACCTGAGAAGGAGGGTGTCATTGGTGTAACATCATTTCTGTTTGACTTTTCAATAAAATTTTTCATTTTAAAATGTTTGAAAGAAAATATCAGAGTAAATAAATGCAGAAAACATGAAATCATTCTTTAAAAATAAAACAACATAACTTAAAACAGAACTATCTCAAAGTCTTGAACATAATTAAAATCTTTTATTCCATTTGTGAGCCATAACCCCCAGGTCATCACACACCGGGTAATACAAGTCTTTGTCGCATCATACTTTTTCCACGTACACATCATTTGGATCATTCTCGTTACCTACATCACAGGAGAGATAATGAGACTAATGCCTAGTAAGAGATATAAATGAAATGCAAAATGTTTATGCTAACTCTATGCATATGTCTGTCATGTTAGAAGAGAACCTATCCCTTTTGTTTTACTTGACGTTTCACTTTCGGTTAGAACGTTGGAGATATTTCCCACAAAGAGATAGATACATCATTGGGATCTAGCCTGAGTAGAACATGTCACTCAATCCCTATGTGGAAAGAGATACATCATCTCGCAAGTCTCCCAAGCATCACCGTCACTATACTCCCCAACCTCCAACGTCTATTTACATTAATTAAATTCATTATTATCCCGTGATATGCATGATATGCAACCCTAACTGACATGCCTTTATGATGTCACACAACAATTCATATAATACTGAAAATAGTAAAATCCACCAAACATTGAGTCATACAATTGAAAATAAATTTTTCATACATGCTGTAATTAACATATCAACATGACAATAACATAGCAAGAAGAAATATAACTCTGTACATGTTATGAATCATGAATCAACAGTAACTAACTCAGTACATGCTATCACTAACAGGTTAATAAAGTAGAAGGAATATAATCAACATTATTCCTAACAGTTCCTGTCATGCATCAGACAAAGATCAATTTCAACCCGTAAGCCAAGCGTTCTATCATGCACCCTAATCATTGAAATAAAACATAAAGTCATGCCAACTTATTTCAATGTACCAATAGTTCTTAAACCCTAGCTAATGTATGAGATAAACAGGGAATAAACCATGTGATGAACAGAGAATAAACCAAGAGATACACAAGAAATCAACCTTGAGATGCACAAGGAATAAGCCAATCGCATATTTCTGCCTTTAACAAATTCTTATCGCGTAAAGTCTAGTCATTCTAACAACACCTCATCAATAGTGAACTTTCATCAAGCAGAGACAATTCCAATATTGTCAGCAAGGAACAGACAACATATTTCTCTTCTAGTCATTATCAAATAAAAAGACAGTGATGATTCTATTCACAACAACTAACAACCAACAATGAAAATTCTCTTTCATTCATTATAAAAAACAGAGTATGAATATGCCTTATGGTTCATTAACAGAAAACAAATTTATTATTCAAAAAAGCAGACAAACAGTTTTATCATTGAAGCGGAGAGCACCAATAACAAGCATCACCAAACCCTAATCTTGTGATGTAGGTCTTTTCAGACAAAATAAACACAAATCCCTTACCTTCCTTCGTGTTATTCCCTCTCAGATGAAATTATTCCAGTCGAGAACCCTTCTCCTTCAGCCAAAATTCCAACTCGCACAGCACACCGAACACAGAAACAGAGAAGAATATCGAGAGGAAACCCAAAGAGAAAGTAGGAGGCATTTTTTCTTCCCCATATGCCAATCACCTCCTATTTATACACTTAAAACCCTAGAGGTGACGAGGAGGCGTGATCCATGATTCTAGGCTATTCGAAATCTTCCAAACTTTTTAGTTACCATATTTTCTGTAACTGAAGGATTGAGCATCGGTCGATCTCGTGATCGACCACGAACCAACATTTCACAATTTAGCTTTGGTACTAGTCAATCACGTGATCAATCGCAAATTACCTAAGAATGATTTGCTTTGGTACCGGTCGATCTCGTGATCGACCGCGAACCAATCTCTTCACAATTCACACAATGCCTGTCAATCGTCGCCTTAGTGGATGAGCAACCGTCATTTGACCTTCCCAAGTGTGTTCAACTCCGCCATTTTTGCGGTTGACCCCGTGGTCGACCGTTTCTAACTACAGTAAACTCCTCATTAAATATTTATTCTCTAATATATATATATAGCTAAATTACACCCCATAAAAAGAAATTTACACAATATAATTCCACTATTCGTTCAAATATTAACAATGTCATTAATCTCAATAATATTAAAGATTCGGAATTAAAATTTCACAATATTCAAGTATCGAATTACACGTAATCAAAGTTTTACATGTAGGCACATTTGTCGGATATTACAATTGCGGTAAGTGACTAACTCAGAAAGGACATACAATACATGAGAAAACTAGTTTTATCTTTTATCTCAAAACCATGGTCAAATGATCGCACATGGATTTAAATCATCAAAAATCTCTTTTACCATTTTAACAAAACAAACTTCCCGAGCCATCAATGAGACAAGTGTCAAAATATTACTATATATATAGACAACTATAATGAGACAACTATATGTATACATACATAGACAACCTCTATGAAAAAGGAGGGTTGCACAGGAACTCCTCCGACATACTATAACAAAAAGGTGGTGGTTCGAAAACTTGATAACACCTCATGAGACAAAAGAAAATAAAAGTGATGGCAATCCTAAGACCTGACAACATCACATGGGTGGCCAGTGATTCGAAGATCAGGCAGCAACACAACTTGTAAAATCATCAACAAAGGATTGTCAGTGATTCAAAGACAGGCAGCAATACAACTTGTAAAATCAAATGCCAAATTTACCCTAGCCAGGTTTAGGGATTCGAAACCTAAGGACATGTCATCAATGTTCTATTAGCAATTTTTGCAACATTCAAACAAACATTTTCATGCAACAGAATATGTACTAGAATAGCCTCGTGACACTTTGACATTGAAATTGTCCAAAACATCATAAAGATTCATCCTCCAATATAAAATAGTGAATAAATGGTGAAATAAAATACCATGCACGTGGAAACCATATACATGTAAAACGTATGTACATATAGGTAAAATAGATGTAATGGTGTCTAGACCCTGTCAAGTTTTCATTTGTGGTAATCCATAAAATAATAATTTGAAAACCATGATGCAATACAGTACAATATAAAAATCTCTACCTCAATGACGATAGAAGCCTAGTTGACTAGTCACACACGCTGTCAGAAATAGATATCAAAACTAGGAACACTGTTGAAACCTGAAACCAAATTGACGTTAGAACCCAACTAAATTGTTAGTGAAAAAATATGGGTTCATAACCAGATTGGGAGGACAACCAATAAGACTTTCTAGCTCAACTTTAAGGACGACATGAACTCTCACATCGAACCGAGTATATAAGTAATAGGAAAATGATAAACGATGGAAAAGTCCCAAGAAGGATCACTAAATCCAAAACTTCCCAAAATATCACTTTGCAATGAACCAAGGCACAACAACGGTCATCTAGACACATCCATAGTCGACCAGAATGACACAACGGTCACTAACTCATGGCTGAGGTTGATGAGATACAATTGCAGCCAACCAGGGACTAGGCAAGAGTCAACGAGATAAAACAAAAGTCAACCAAAATCACACAGTAGTCGAAAAGACACAGCTGGGGTCAACAAAGCACGATTTTGGTCAATCAGGATCACGCAACGTCGATAAGACATGAATGGAGTCAACCGGAACCTTGCAATGGTCCATCCATAAGACACACTTGCTGTCATCTAGGACTCAACAATTGTCGATGGGACACGACTGCAGTCAATTGAGACCAAGTAGCAGTCAATGAATCACTCTGCGATCAACCGGGATCACGCAAGAACCTAAACTAAGAGGAACAAGCCTCGTGACAAAATTTGACCCACAAAGGGTTGTCGTGGTCATTCGTATCCTGCCACGGAGGACCGGTGCAGATGCTCGAGTCTGTTGCAGACATTCAGTCCAAGTGAAGACGACCCTTGCAAACGCTTGAGGTCTATCGTATACGTCTGGTCCAAATGCGGACAACCAGCACAGACACTAGGGGGTTGCTGGAGATATCCAGTCCAAGTGTTGACAACCTATTTCGTGTCAATCACTAGCAATCCCAAAAAACAATCTCACAATCAACCTGCTCACCCAGCGATCAACTGGGGACAACGTTTCTAAAGAGAAACTGCAAGGAAAAAACACTCCCTTTTGCTGATTTCCACCTCCCATCTGTGCAATACCCTGCATAAACTCTAAATCTACAACAATAGCACATAAATATCCAGAGGATTTGAGTTTCCAAGCTCGAATCAGAGACCGAAAAAAAATACAAATGAGATTAGAAATCAACATACCTGCGAGAAACTCTCACAAAACTCAGAGATATGGAGGTCGTGAACACGAACCCAGTGTCAACATCCTACTTTCGCACAACGATTTCTCCCTCGCCTCGCAGCCAATCCAAGAAAGGAAAGATTTCATTTTAAAAAGGAGGAAAATAAAATAAAATAATTTTATTATATATATTATAATAAATTATAATTTATATATTAAATAAAATACTTAATCCAAACAACGGAAGTCTAAGTGCTAATAGAAATTCGAATCTCGGTAAAAACATAAACTCACCTATCACTACCTCATTGACCTAGACCACACAATAACACAAAATTTCACCTGTTTGACCACTTAACCGAACTCACACACGTGGTCGAAGACCCATGACATGCAGCAAAGACCTAGTCAACGCAAAAAAAAAAAAAAAAATTAACCTCAATTAAAACAAAATTTTAATCAGAAAAATATAAAATCCAAAAATTATAGATTTTACAAGTTTAATATGTTATGCATGAGTTTAAAATCCTTTGAAAACTCATTTATCATTTTAACAAATAAATTCCATGAGTCATCGATGAGGTAATTTTCAAAACTTTGTTGTATACATAGACAATTATAGCAAAATAAACCTCCATCACTTTTACGTTTTAAAAATAGCCCCAATAGAAAATGAAAGTCACTCAATGACTCATAGCATACCAATTGGCCACAAGGGACTTCAAGAATGACGGTGATTCGAAGACCAAGTGGCATCACATGAGTCGGAAAGAAGTATGACTATGATCCAAAGACCAGGCAGTGTCAACGTATAATGATCATCTAAACAAAACATACATTGGCCAGGTTTAAGGATTCGAAACCCAATGACATGTCATCACCGTCCTATTACCCATTTTGTGTCATACAAACAAAACACTTTCACACAATAGAAGATGTACTAGGATAACCTCAGGTTGTTTTGCACTGAAACTGTCTAAAATAATAAGAGGATTCATCCACCAGAGAATAGATATAACAAAAGTATTCAAATACTATGTATGTATAAAGTAAACGTGGAAAACATGTGTACTTATGGTATAAAAACAAGTGTGTTGTCGAACAGACCATATTAAGTTTTCTTATGTGATAGCTCACAAAATATGGGTTTTGAAAACCACGATGCAATGCAAAACAATATAAAAATCTCTACCTCGATAACAACTGCTCTTCTTACCAGCAAGAGCAACTACCTCAGTTGTTGGCTCAAAATAGGTGAAATCATCTGAACTTATAATAGAACCAACATCAGAAATCCTTATCCAAACTCAAGGGAAAATAGAGGATGAGTTCTATATCAGGACTAGAAACCCAAATCGGAAGGATATGATATATAGTCTCGAACTTAAAGGTTGTTGTGGTTGTTTGGACCCTGGAGCGGACACCTAGTGTAATACCCCTATTATTTATATTGGAATTTAATAAGGGTAAATTGGAAAGTATTTGGGGGGTATTCTGATTAGTTGGAATACCAAGGATGTAATCGTTATATTATAATTTTTGGGAAATTTCAATTAAAGGAATAAAAAGAAAATAAATGGAATTAGAATATAATTTAAGGAAATAAATTAATTGATAAAAATTGAAAGATGGAAGAATTATAAACTAAAAAGAAGAATTGACATAGAAGGAAGGAAGAGGTTGAATCGGCTGAAGAAACTATACGGAAGTTGAACCGGTTCTCCTTGAACCGGTTCGGTTCAACTGAAAGGAGAAAATGGTTGGGTGAAGGAAGAGTAGCCCAACCATTTGTTGAAAACAGACAGAAGGGAAGAGGGAGAGAAGAGAAGGGGACACTGGAGCCCGAGAGGGAGAAGTTGACTCCCGCGCTTGGGAATCTTCTCCTCATGGTGAGAGAGGTGCGGTCCAGCGAATGGCGGGTGCAACTCATCAAGCGGGGGTGTGACTGGCGACGTTGGGGAGTGCCGACGAAGGTTAGGGCTTGGTTTGCGCTTCTCGGGATGGATTGATGGGGCTTCAGACTTTGACGCTCTGCCGTTTTTGGGTGCCTGGTGGTGCTCGGTGACGATTGACAGCGACAGTGGAACAACGATGGCGTGGAGTAGCCATCGACTCAATGTAGGCAGGGCGCTAGGCTCACGGTGGATTCGGTTATGGTCTGGCCTGCAGTTAGATCCAGACCGGTTCGTCATGCTGGTCCTTGTCTGTGCGGGTGACCACCGGTAGACACGGGTGTGCGGCTCAATGTCATGGCGTGGGTGACAAGTTGGTGATTGGCTCGAGGTGGACTCCTCAGATATGGCTGGTCGGAGCGCTGGACTCTCTACCCTCTAGGTTGGCAAAGAGTATCCCCCTTGGTGTTAATTTACAGAGAAGAGTGAGAAGTGGAGAATTGGCAGTGAAGAGTGAAAACAGTTCAGAAGGAAGAAAGGATTTAGCTTCGGGTGTGATACAGTTTTGGTCCTCATGTTCGGTTTTGCTGAGGGATGCTATTCTGCAATTCTCTTCCTGTTTGTGGGAATGGCCAAGTAAGATTGGCAATGGATGCAGGGGATGTTCGAACTCCTAGTTCTTAGGTCCATTGGTTCTTCTCAGGCTTTCTTCAGGTAATAGAGTCCTTGTTCATTTGATGTTGCTCTGCTTTCGTGTTAAGATTGATATTCTGAATGGAATTTGGATGTTGAAATATGTGGATGATGCCCTGTTGGTTCACAGGTTTTGTTTCTGGATGAATCGAGTATGGGTAAGTGTGGCTACAATGGCTTAGTGAAATGAAGGAATTGGGTGGAGAAAAATGGGCAGAGAGCTTCTCCTGGAGAAGCTATTCTCTACTCCTTAGAGGTGAGCTTCTGGTAACGCCTCTCTATTCTATTAAGATTAAAGTCCTATTAATTATAATGCTCTTTGTGAAGAAGTATACACTGTTGTTGGATCTTGGTTATGCATATCAGATATGTCCCCTGTAACCGAAGTATGTTTGCTTTTCTCTGTGCTCTGTGTATTATTGATAATGGAATGTTAATATGTCGATGAAAGGTTGGTTCCTTGTTTGTTGGTTACGGTTGGAATATGCGCTGTTGATTTAAGTATTGTTATGCTCTTCAAACTATGCTTCTTGGATATGAGGTTATTTAGTTAATTGGGGATTTTAGGACTGCATAATGCTTAAAGGATCTGTCGGTTCAATATTTATTGTTATATTCTATTGAAGTCATACTCTATTTGGGAATAGTTGAAAGTAATAGGTTTGTGAATGCTATCAAGGATAGATTGTTGCTAAGGAATATTGTTATGGGTTGTGGAAATCTATTAAGGGATGTGAGTTGTAGTCTAAGTACGTCGAAAATAGTATTCTGGTGTTTGGTTAAGTTATGAGAAGTTTAAAATGGACAATAGGATAAATATTGGATTTGGTATAAGTTCTCTATTTCGGGTGAAACTCAATCAAAATAACCAAGGATGTGACTATGATGATGTAGATAGAGTTCGAGAAGATCTTTTACAACAAGCAATTTACTCGCACTATGAGAACAATTAAGTTATTGGAATTTACTCAGCTTTGGTTTGAGGGAATGGTTATAGTGTATGTGCGTAAGTCAAGGCACTGTCATAGTTTGCCTCGGATGGTGTGAGCAGTAGTGAGCATAAGTTACACTAGTTTATGCAATGATTTAAGGCAAAGATTTTGTAACACCCCAAATTATATTATCCCTAATTTTGAAAACCCTAAAATTTTTTCCCAAATCGATTTACAAAATTAGGTTTAATTTGGTCGTTATAAATTCTAATTTACAAAATTAGTTAATAAACTAGTTATTTATGGCGGAAACATTTAATTAAACAACATAATAGTTTAAAACCATTTATTAGAGTTAATCCTAATATTCAAAATCCCATAAAGCATTTAATTAAATCAAACGTAGTTCATTGAAAAACCAAATACAAACTTATTCAAATAAAACTAAAACATTTAAATAAAGTTCTTCTCAAAATATGAAAATTTTAATAAAATTCATTCTGCTGACCCATCATTAACATATTCGATATTTCCCTCTGTATGCTCTTCTACTTCGGGAAAATCCTCGATCAGTTCAAGTTCCTCATCTGTTAAAAATTCACCTACATCACAAAACTAAAACGTGAGATAAACTCAGTAAGTGGTAACACGTGCATAAATGTTTAATTTCACGCATTACCAAGTTTTTAAGTTTGAAAGTTACATACTGGTTGGAATTCATTTTCCAGCCCTACCAAGTTTCAAGCTTTCATTAGCTATCACAAGGTTTCATGCGTT
>CM039468.1:50686215-50706467 GCA_022433065.1 Begonia loranthoides | reverse complement strand
GAATTGAAATTATGCTGCAAATTGGGGGAAATTTTTCATTGATACGTTACAGATTTATAGAGGTATAAGATATGGAGGTATGTTATGGCTTAGCATAATGGTCGAGGAGTCTGTATGAGCAACGAGTTAATTAGTACCTCTAAGTTGGATTTCAAATTGCTTCTTGTAAATTGATGGATTTTGAAAACTGTTAAGCTTGAAGATTTTGATTTATGGATCCAAGAGATTCTCTTAAAATAAAGGGAAAACATGTTATGTGCTGAGTTGAATTATAGGATAAGGAATCTGTCTAAGAATTTAGGTAGCACACTGTAGGTTCATTTATAAATAACATTAATAATTGACTCTAATCGGAAGTTAGAAATATATGATTTGGAATTATTCAACTTCTGTTTTAAGTTGGAATTAGAAGTGACAAAACATAGGTTTGATGATTAGCTAAGTTGGTACTTCGAACATATCGATGGTTGGTTTACTGGGAGAATCGTGAGATAGATTCGATTGATATTCTGAATCTGTTGGTAATAGATTCAATTAGAGGAATCATTGAGGTTAATAAATTGTCGATTGGGATTTTATTGTTCGCGACGGTTACGGTAGATCAATGTTGTGGTGGATAATGATCTGTTGAATGAGGTCCCGTCATTTATTTAGAATATTACTTCGACAACTAGTGGAGAGGATTTATGTTTTAAGAATTTGGATTTAAGTATCATTCTGCCAATAAATAAAGTTTTAGTAAATTATTTTGGTTGAATAGGGATAGAATGGTAAAGTAGACAAGATAGAGCGAGAACCCTAGTGGTGACATGGTCTGTAAACTAACGAAAGTATTGGACCATTGGGTTTAAATTACGGAACAACTTGGGAAATTAGAAAACTTAAAGACAAGTGGCTAACAGTTCCCAAGGATTTGAACTACTAAAGGTTTGGATGACTGAAGCCGCCATGTGTTGGAGGAAAGATTTTAAATCATACAAGTGTAGGAGGTTGGATTAATGTAAGGTGTGTTTAGGTACACTAAGATTTAAGAGCAAGTGGGAGTTTAAGGAAAATTTACGTGTGCTAAGTTTTAGGACATGAAGCTTAGGGAGAAATATAAGGAAATCTTTTGTGAGAGATATTTTGAGCGTATCACAAGAACTTGGAAGACGATAGAGTCACTCAATTCTGTCAAATTGGAGTAGTATTGAATGTAAATCACAAGGCAACAAGAAACGTATTCAAGAAGTCACATCATTTTGAAGAAAAGATGTTGGATCTTCGAGGGTTGAGCAGTGTCAAAAGTGTAAAGAAAATCAATTTGGAAGATGTTTTGTGGGTTTGAAGCGATGTTTTAAGTAAAATGCAAGTGACCCTTTTGTCAAAGATTGTCAGATTGCAGCTTAAGAAACTGAAAATGGTTGCCCAAAGGTATTTTTTATGGTGATAAATGCAAATGAAAGTGGAGTTTGGGAGTAAGAACGATATTTTGGAGTATACGGATCTTTAAAATGCAATAAAGTGATTTGCGTTATAACGATTTGACACAAATTAGTTGATGAAAAGAGAAAGAAATTAGGACGAAAGTTTTTCTTTTGTGATAATTAAAATTGGCAATTTGATAACTTGGGTGTGAAATAGTATTTTGCTAAGTATCTATGTTTTGCAAAAGTAGAGGCCTTGTAATCTTAGAGGGTTTCGTGTAAAAGTAAGATACAAGAAGTTGTGTTGAGTTGAAGATCGAAGAAATGTTTATGTTGAGGAAATTTCGAGGACGAAATTTATATAAGGAGGGAGGAATGTAATACCCCGACTTTTTATATTGAAATTTAATAAGGGTAAATTGGAAAGTATTTGGGGGGTATTCGGATTAGTTGAAAATTTATCGGGGTATTACCAAAGACGTAACCGATATATTATAATTTTTGGGAAATTTTAATTAAAGGAATAAATAGAAAATAAATGGAATTAGAATATAATTTAAGGAAATGAATTAATTGATCAAAATTAAAGGAAGGAAGAATTATAAACTCAAAAGAGGAATTGACATAGAAGGAACAAAGAGGTTGAATCGGCTGAAGGAACTATGAGGAAGTTGAACTAGTTCTCCTTGAACCGGTTAGATTCAACTGAACGGAGAAAATGGTCGGGCGAAGGAAGAGTAGCCCAACCATTTGTTGAAAATAGACAGAAGGGAAGAGGGAGAGAAGAGAAGGGGACACTGGAGCCCGAGAGGGAGAAGTCGACTCCCACGCTTGGGAATCTTCTCCTCACGGTGAGAGAGGTGCGGTTCGACAAATGGCGAGTGCGACTCATCCGGCGAGGGTGCGATTGGCGACGTCGAGGAGTGCCGACGAAGGCTAGGGCTCGAGTTGCGCTTCTCAGGATGGATCGATGGGGCCTCGAACTTTGACGCTCTACCGTTTTTGGGTGCCTGGTGGTTCTCGGTGATGACTGACAGCGACGGTGGAACAATGATGGTGTGGAGCAGTCATCGACGCAATGTAGGCAGGGGGCTAGGCTCGCAGTGGATCCGGTTTTGGTCCGGCCTGTGGTTCGGACCGGACCGGTTCATCCTGCTGGTCCTTGTATGTACGGGTGACGCCCGGCAGACACGGGTGTGCGGTTCAATGTCATGGCATGGGCGACAAGTTAGTGATTGGCTCGAGGTGGACTCCTCAGATATGGCTGGTCGGAGCACTGGACTCTTTGCCCTCTAGGTTGGCAAAGAGTGTCCCCCCTGGTGTTAATTTACAGAGAATAGTGAGAAGTGGAGAATTGGCAGTGAAGAGTGAAAACAGTTCAGGAAGAAGAAAGGATTTAGCTTCGGGTGTGCTGCAGTTTTGGTCCTCGTGTTCGGTTTCGCTGAGGGATGCTATTCTGCAATTCTCTTCCTGTTTGCGGGAATGGCCGAGTAAGATTGGCAATGGATGCGGGGGATGTTGGAGCTCCATGTTCTTAGGTCCATTGGTTCTTCTGAAGCTTTCTTCAGGTAATAGAGTCTTTCTTCGTTTGATGTTGCTCTGCTTTCGTGTTAAGATTGATATTTTAAATGGAATTTGGATGTTGAAATATTTGGATGATGCCCTTTTGGTTCACGGGTTCTATTTCTAGATGAATCAAGTATGGGTAAGTGCGACTGCAATGGCTTAGTGAAATGAAGAAATTGGGTGGAGAAAAATGGGCATAGAGCTTCTCCTAGAGAAGCTGGTCTCTACTCCTCAGAGGTGAGCTTCTGGTAACGCCTCTCTGTTCTATTAAGATTAAAGCCCTATTAATTATAATGCTCTCTGTGAAGAAGTATACACTGTTGTTGGATCTTGGTTATGCATATCAGATATGTCCCCTGTAACCGAAGTATGTTTGCTTTTCTCTATGCTCTGTGTATTATTGATAATGGAATGTTAATATGTCGACGAAAGGTTGGTTCCTTGTTTGTTGGTTACGGTTGGAATATGTGCTGTTGATTTAAGTATTGTTATGCTCTTCAAACTATGCTTCTTGGATATGAGGTTATTTAGTTAATTGGGGATTTTAGGATTGTATAATGCTTAAAGGATCTGTCGGTTCAATATTTCTAGTTATATTCTATTGAAGTCATACTCTATTTAGTTGAAAGTAATAGGTTCGTGAATGCTATCAAGGATAGATTTTTGCAAAGAAATATTGTTATGGGTTGTGAAAATCTATAAAGGGATGATTATTAATAATTAGATATTATTGATTTTGAAGGTGCCTAAAGAAAAATGGATAATGTTAAATTCAGAAATGCTCTAAGGACACTAGGTAAGTGATATACATGTGCTTTGGTCTTCGAACCCTATATCACAAGAATTAAGACATTGTTTGCTGATTGTTACCGCTTTCATAAAATATTTAGGTTGTTTACTGTTTTACCACAAATTGAGCATGTCTCGTATATTGTGCTATTGTTTGCTGACTGTTTATTAGAGTTAGGTTCTTTTAATGATATGTTTCATAAATGAGTATGATTAGATATTATTAGAATGATATGATAGAACTGTATGTATTCACGGGAATCATGTATCATAGCTTTCAAAAGAAACGAAAATGACTTTCATCATGGTTTTGAAAAGGAAACGAAAAGTGGTGGAATGGATGCTCATATATACTAAGTGAACGGCGTTCTCAAGGGCTGATCACTCGAGCGAACGACCATCACTTAGCTGTAGGAATATCCATTGTATCATTGAATAAACGTAAATAGGCGTGTGGGGGTTCGGGAGAATTGATGACTGTCCATCGATGGGGACACCATAGGATGTATCTCCTTATCGAAGTGACGGTTAACTACGTGGACTCTAGGGTTATCATTTCTCTTGTACGAAAATCCTCAACATCTTCAACAAAAAGAGAATGATGATGGTCATCGATGGTGAGACCTAGGATGTATCTCCTTGCCGGAGTGACAGATAGCCACATGACCATAGGATGTATCCATTCTCTCGGTATATGGAACAGATAGGTTCCCATCCAGAAAAGGAAATTAAAAGGAAAATGGAAACGGAAACGGAAACGGAAAGGGAAAGATCAAGTAAAGTTAAGGTCAAGAAGACTGAAAAAGAAAGGAAATGAAATGTGAATTGAAAACGGAAAGAAAAGGAAAAAAAAACAAAAATGGAAAATGAAAAAGGATTTCAAAAATGCATAACATGTTTATTTTATTTTATATAACTTACTGAGCATTAGACTCATTCGTTAAGTCTTGTTGATATAGGTATATGCTTGGAAATAGACGATCAATACAAGGAGCAGTTGATGAGGAATTTGCACGGATGAATCTTGTGGCTGGCTGGGCTAAAGAGTAACTGGTTTTATAATTAAAGTAAACCGTTTAAGTTTAATATTTGTTTAATTTATGTTTCCGCTATATTTTAAGAAAAAGAGTTTATAAATGAACCGCTTTGTTTTAAGAAAAAGAGTTTATAAATGAAAGTTATTCCACTGCTAAAAATGTTTTAAACGACTATTACTGTAAAACGATTTTAAGTAATGGATTTAGCACTCGGTTTAAAAGAAAAATCTTACTCTGATTTTATAAAAGAAAAAGTTTTAAATTTCACTCGATTTTTAAAGGAAATAAAAATTGGGATGTTACACCCAGTCCAGAAGTGTTTTTCAACGCGGATGCCTGGGCCGCTCTGCGGACCAAGGGTCTTGCAACATATTACTTGTATAGACACTCGGATATCAACCGCGATTAACTGGACCGAATACCTGTCGCAGACGTCTAACACGAACACCCAAACCAGACATGTACGCCCGAGTCCAGTTGTAGTTGACCATTGTGGACGCTAGGACACTTACAGTGTATGCCCTATCGAAAAGCACTTATGCTCGTGTGGTTGACTAGACACGAACAACAGTCAACTGGGAACGACATTGCTGGCAAAGATCAGCGAGAAAACTCGCCCCTTTCGCCATTTTTTTCTCACCAATCGATTAAACATTACTCTTAAACCATATATCAACTCAAATAATACAAAAACAACCAAAGATTTTGGATTTCTAGCTCGAAATTTGAATTTGACAATAATGAAACTTCAAACGAGCTTAAATTCGTACTTACCCACGAAAAATTTTAACAGATGTCAAAGCCAAGAACGTCGTGAACTCAGTCTAGTGTTGGAATTCCCTCTCACGCAACTTGTCTCTTGTTCTCTTTCTCTCTCTCATAAAATTCTTTGACTTCTGATTTCTTAGAAATTCAAACGATATTGGAAATTGAGTTTTGGGAACTCAAATTTATAGAGTATTATTTGATTAGATTTTAAATTGCATATTTTTACTAGTTTGACCGATGGACCGAAATTGATACACGTGGCCAAAACCCAGAGGATAAAGAAAACTAGAAGTTAAGATAAATTATGAGTCATAATAATGCTGTCAACAACAAGCTTCAAAGCCATAGCTGATCTTTGTTCTTCTGCATCTCTCTTCCCATATCTTTTATGGGAAGTTGAAGCTGTCATCAAACTATTTCTATTCTTATTATTCATACGAGCCTAGGCCTATGTAATAGAGGAGAGTTACTGGTAGAGACACCAGCATCCCGAATATTACCCTGCAAAACCAATCAAACCCCTTTATCAGTCTCTTCTCTTTAGTTTTTCTTTTTGTCAAAAAAATATTGAAAATTCTTTACAAAATTTCTTTTTTAAACTCACCCAGTGCTTAAAATGTCTGGATGCAGTCCATACTCCCTGGCAAACACAAATGGTACAATCCCTTGCGGAAGAGCTGCCTGAGATTGATAAACCCTACAATGCCTCAGAACCTTTCTCCCTCTAGATCGAGAGAGTAGCTAGGTAGGGTTGATTGGTATAGAGAGAGAGAGAGAGAGAGAGTGAGAGCGTACCTGAACAATGGCAGTATGTAGTTTTACCCCTCTTAATCCAACGGCCACAGACAAAGCAGACATTACTATTGGTCCTATTATGAAACGAATCACCATTCCCATTGTTGCCTTCTTCGCCCCACACGCTATTATTCTTGGCTGCAGCGCCATGAACAACCCTGCATTATTGATCATCGTCATCATCTTCTCTCTCTCTAAAGAATATATATGGTTGGTTTACTTGCCTAAGCTGAACATGGCCATTCCAAGGCCTGCATCAGAAATGATTTTTATGGAATATTTGACCAAACTCGGCATGCCCACGTTCCATCTGTGAAAACTTGTAATGTTTATATACTTGCAGTGGATTTATTTATTTTTCAGTTAATGATAAATCTGAAGTGATTATTGGAGTCTCACTTGAAGGAGAATAGAGACCAGAGAAGACCTAACACGCTTGAATAAGTATTAGGGTTTCGCGACAGCTTCCTTCCTACCACTGTAAGTATGAGCCTGAGCATGACGATGAAACGTGGCATCCCTTGATTGGTTGCAAATGGAACCCCATCTTCTGGATCTTCCATTGGAGTCTTTGAGCTGTCCCTAAAGCTGATTTCCTTTTCTAGGAAAGTCATTTCAACAAACCAAATATTCTCAAGTTAAATGTTTTGAGTAAATTCTACAAGCACGCTAGAACAACATAATCACGCCAGGAAATGTGGGTGGGTAATGATTACCAGTGGATTTAATCCTCCTCTATCATTACACACGTGCTCAAAAACAAATGATTCACTTGAAGTTAATGATTAAAAGTAAAACACAACAACATATTGCCTTCAAAATGTTTAATTATTAAGAGTAGTTTACCATGATTATAATTTTAGTATTTGATAGAAATAATGTTAGTTAATTTGGTTTAAAAGGGATTTAGAGAGGAGGAGGGCAAGACAAAGGAGACTGCTTTTCAGACAAAAAGTACAGATGAAAAAGCTGCATGTCGTTTGTGATTTCGACTACACTTTTTATCTTACTTCCTCGCTAAACGAGTGTCTTCGAAATTCTCAAAACGACAGGAGACGTACCTGGTAGTCCAGCTTTGTAGCCTTGTCCCTCTGCTGCTCCGCCCCCGCCACTCTGACACTCTGCTGGAGAATCCCACACCATCGTCACGCTTCTGAATCCCGGTGACGATTGCCGGAATACTTTCCCCGCCACCGGAGACCTTGCCCATGTCGGAGTGTTAGCTGCTGTCGTAGCTGTCGTCGTCTCCAGCTCGTTGAAATTCGACGCCCTCGGTGTGGGTTGCAGCGAGTAGGCGTCAGAGGAGGCGTACCCGGACATATGGGGACTCGCCGATCGGTATCCCAAAGCCAAGTCGAAGCTGGCGTCGCCACTGGAGTGGTGGATGGCGGGGGTGTTTATGGAGAATATTTCTGCGTTGGAGAGATTTGAAGGTCTGGGAGTTAGGGCCATGGAGGATGTGAGTGCAGAGTCAGGGGCGGAAGACGTCGACCTTCTGATTCTAACCTTTATTCTGCCCTGGTTATCGGCTTCCGATTCCGTACGGAGAGGGTTACGGCCGTCCAGAGATATAACGTCGCCGTCAATTTCAATTTTGGTAATAGAGCCGGCGGCGGAGCCCGGAAATCTGGTCTGGATCAGGAGGGTCGCCGCTCTGTATTCAAAGAGGAAGAGCAATAGTGTATACCTACAGACAAAATTAAAATATAAAAAAAAAAAATTTAAACATGCAACAGCTTATTACCACTGCAAAAGACAAGAATCCATCAAAACTCATTAATTTGAGAAGAAAACATTTAAACATTTTCTAACAAAAATCATAGCTCAGAAAGTCCAAGATCAGCTAAGCTGACTTGTTTTCTCGGCATTTACTGTATTTTTGTCGATATATACAGTGAGTAGAACATATAACTGGTTTATAGATACGAGACTATCATTACAATATATACCATATAATGCATTGGAGGACGACGAGTTGGACCATGAGGGTCTGGGTGAAATCGCCATACATGGAGTTGAGCAAAGGAATACCCATTACCAGCGTGTTGGGAAGAGTAGCGACTGAGAAGAGAGTGATGAGCCAGTCCAATCCTCCATTGAAGAGAAACGACCAAACTGAGAGAAAAATCAGAACTGAAACCTTAGAGAGAGTGTCAGCCACCACAAACTTGGTGTCCATCTGATAAGGGTTATTATGCGATATGAAATGGAAAGAGAGCACCGGAACGGCGTAGACAGCCACGAACCGGTTGATTCCGGCACACTGCTCCGGCGAGAATATTTTCCACCACTTCACCGAGCTATATGCCACCAGCATTGCGAAATACAGAGGTACCATTGCACACATGACCTTGTAGAAATCTTCTGCAGATATCATTCTCTCTCTAAAATCTACGTAAAGCTGTATCCCAAGAAGAATGCGTGCAATAGCCAGAGTGTTACATATATATATATATGATCCGATTGGACGAAAATACCCTTCAGAAAGTTGTTGATTTACGTTGCACTGCATATTATTTAGCAAATTAATGATGGGTTCAGTTGACAAACAGGAAAGATCCGTGTAAAGTGTTATGATTATGTTGGTAGGTTTTGAATTATAACGTGACTTTAAACATAATAATGTTGAGTACATATTATTTGATTTGTGCAAGTATGATATCTATTGTGAGTGTTTTTCTTTTGCTTTTCATAAAAGGTCAACCAGTGAATTTACAAAGATATGGTATCATGCCTATTGCTTATCTAAATTTTATGACTCAACTCGTTCAACCTCAACGAGTTGAGGCAGTCCACATAAAATCACCTTTAACATGGTTCCACAAGACTTAGGCTCCAACCGCAGCTCGGCCCTCAATTAAGAATTGGGTACAGATGGGTATGAATATGCTTACAAAAATAAAGACAAAAAGTGAGAATGACTGATCAGATGGGAAAGTTTTCCAAAGAAAATTTAACCTAGTTTTGGAGAATCTAAGTTGATGCGAGGAACTCGTAAGAGTGACACGTCTGCTTGGCCTGGTCTGCCCAACAACTACGCAGTTAATTACAACAAGGGAAAATGACAAATCAACCATCGTGATTTCAGGTCAATGACAAGTCAACTACTATGGTTTAAATCTTAACAAGTTAACCACTAACGTATGGAAAAATGAAAAATTTAACACCGCAGTGACATTCTCCGTTAAAAATTAGTCAGGACGCCGCTGCGGTGTCCTAGGATACCGCAACGGTGTCGTGTGTTGCAAAGGAAAACACAGTTTTACCTGGACGCCGCTGGGGTGTCGTCAGGACGCCGCTGCGGTGTCCTTACGACGGCCTTGCGGTGTCCTAGGACACCCCTACGGTGTCCTCACGACGTCCCTGCGGTGCTGTCAGGATGCCCCTGTGGTGTCCTCACGACACCCCTGCGGTCTCCTTCAAAATCAATGTTTTTTATTAGATTTTCGACCTCTTCAACTTCAAACGACCATAACTTTCGCTACGATTGTCAGAATTGGACGCAGAAGGTATCAAATCGAAGCTCTCTCAGAGATCTACAACTTATCATATGGTTTACCCCATGACCCCCTTGTTTTGACCTCTAAATCAATCATTTAAACCCTCAAATTTGTGATCAAATATTTTTTACCCTAAAAAACGCAGGACGCCGCCGCGGTTTTCTCGGGACACCGCGGCGGTTTCCACAACGCCGCCGCGTTGTCCTAGGACGCCGCTGCGGCATCCCAACTACGTTTTAACGAAAAACGTGACTGCGATGATAGATTCGTCATTTTTCCATACGTTAGTAGTTAACTTGTTAACATCTAAACTATAGTGGTTGATTTGTCATTGACTTGAAACCACGATGGTTGATTTGTCATTTTCCCTTACAACAATCTGCCACCAAAGAACAATAACTCTTTTTCGACTGGGTTTTAGACAGCAACTTTTGAGACTCGCCCTTTTCTTTTCTTCTTTTTTCGCACTAAAGAAGAAGAGCTCAAACCGGCCATGGAAGTCCAAGAAAATGGCGAGAAAAATGATGACGAGGAAGAAAGAATCTCTCCAAATGATGAATGGTTACGGATCGTTCAATTTGGATTGAAACAAAAAGTTTTTTATTTTTCATTTTTTAAATTCGGGTTGCCATTTTAGAGATGCCTAGCGAGAACCATAGGATTGGGGATCGAATAACGGCAGATGTTTGATCAGACGATAGACAGCGGAGGCATCCTCTTGAGCATGATCATCCAAACTTATTACTAGCAAATGCATGAATGTGGACGTGAGCAATGAGAGCGAGGTGATCTAATGATGCTAGGTTGGTTGGTAAATTTTGGAGCAAGGCAGGTGAGTGTTGGGGAAATAAGGGGACCTATTTCGGAAACGTAGAGAAAAATGTTTTGGCATTCTGAGATTGATAGCGAACTGACATCTGTCCGGTCAATGGGGCCCACTTCTCATGTTTGATCTTACTGGGCGCAGCACGCATGCTTCCTCTGCTCACCCCCGGCCCCATGTCCCATTCTGACCCTGAGTCAATTATTATTTAGACAAACTTAATTTTTTTGACCAAGCAAAACCTTAACGTATCCTCCGGCGGACCAGCTCTCTCTGCGTCGCCAGTCCCCCCATTCTGCGCGCCAGCTCGCTCTTTGTATCTCGTACTCTCTCTCTCTCTCTCTCCTCTCAGCCCTCAGGCCTCTTTTCTCAATCTCCATCGTCGTTTTCTGATCTTCCTTCCCCGGTCTTGTGTGCACTTTGGTTGACGGCCCGAGCTCGGCTTTCGCTCATTTTTCACCCTCATAATCGTCCCTCGTAAGGCTGTCGCCGTTCAAGTTGCGTCTGTCCCTCGAAGCTTAGGTGAAAAGAAGTCAGAATTTCAGTATATTTACTGAAAATACCCAAAATCACCAAAATTATCGTCTAAATTGATTTTACATGCTTCCAGTTCTTCTGTTGTTTATGATTTCAATTGCTCGGAGCATTTTTTCACAATCTTTTATAATAATACTAGTCTCCTGCTCGTCATTATCAGTTAAAGCGATCACTGGTGTCATATTTTTAAACAAACTTGGTCTTGTTTATGCAGGTAGAATCATGGAGACATTTACTATAATATTCAACTATGATGGAAATTCTATGTACAAGAAAAAGTTAATTTAGAAGAGTAATTGCGATGGTGATCGAATGTCCATAGTTGAGACTGAAGACATGCTAAAGGTATTTGGAATCACTGAAAGAAGGAGTTTGTGTTATTTGCTGCCAACAGTTGCATTTATTGAGGGGATTGAGACCACTTAAGAATGACAAAGACATACTGAACACAGTCAACCATCTCCATGAAAAGCAGTCCGTGCATATTCATATAGAATACACAGATGACTGCATGGTACGATGCAATGAAGAAATAAGTGATAATAGTGATGAAGTAAATAGAAGGACACAGTGGTGCTTCAGTTGCAAATGAGGCAAACTCTGTTGATAATGACATGCCTTCTATTTCTCTAAGATATTTCGCCCTATATTTCTTCGTCTGTGACGTGTGCATTGAGGTACACACAAAATAAAAAATTAGTTTTCCTTTCATCCATCACATAATCAATCTATTTGATGCCTCATGGACACCGACTAACCTCCTTTGTTTTCTTCTTCTATTTTTATCTTTTTTTAATTTTATTTTACTTTGTAATTGTCACGTCACTCGAGACAGACTAGAGACCGATCCAACCCAAACGGACCGAATCGTCCAACCCTCACTTAAATTTATAATTAGCGGCGGAAGACTTAAACATTCACAGTACTGACTAAGACCAAATTAAAGGTCCAGAAATGACGATAATATAATGTAAATTAACAAAATCTAAAACTTAGCGAAAATAACATCAAAAATAGAACTAGGGTACAAATCTTACCATAATATTCTAAATCTCTTTATAAAAAGAAAGAGTTTAATTACACATGAGAAATCTCCAAATTTCTATTCTCATAGTGGCAATGTGGGACTATTCTAATTAATTCCTAAAAAATAAATCAAATTGAGGGTGAGTCGACTAAACTCAGTATAGATTTATATTATATTCAACTTTTATATCATACAAATCATATGTGAGATTTCAATTTCTTATTATTCACAATTTGACATAAGAAAGAACAAAAATGAATAATAAAATAGTTAACGAAATGCACAATGGCGATATTCAGAAAATCGCAATAGCCATTAACCACACAGACCCTGATCATGTTTAGGGTTTTGCGTCCAAGGACACAGCACATACAGCTGTCTCATTACTCTAGTTAACAATAACAGTACATAAATGAAAAATTAAATACAACGAACTGAACAGTGAGTCAACATGTCTAAATTAAAACAATATTAGACATTTTATAATTTAATGTGCGTTAAATATAAAATAACTCTTACCTCGAAACTGGGTCAACCAATGCTAAACCCCAATCCAAAATAATCACTGGGACCTGACGACAACATGTCCAATATCACTTAAGTTTTAAAACCTAGTTATAATAATTTTATTAATATTAAAATTTCAAATTTCAAATCACTTATTTGATTTTGATCTTAAATAGATTATGGCTCGGTCCACCATAGGGCATGAACCTAATTCAAGTAACAAGAGACTAATAATTTGGCATATAGTGTCTTAGTTAGCTAGGACAAAAGGCCCAAGTAACATGGCCAAAAAATGACCCTAATAAGATTGGCCTAAAAAATAAAAATAAAATAAACAAAATCTTGGCACATAGCCCCATGGCCCAACATTCTGGCCCAAAGGCTTTGGCACATGGCCCAAAGACCTCATCCAAATATGGGTCGTGGCCTAAGAAGTTTCCTAGGCTACAGTCTAGTAGAGTTGTCTCATGACCTGGGCATTCCAAAGCTGTGACCTGCTTCTTCCCCAAGTCACTAGTCGACAATGAACGCGAAGGGGCTGGGATTCACTCCCCGACCGCTGGTCTCCTCCCAATCATAGAAACATCCGCAACATCAACGGTACCCAAACCTAACTTCAGAAATCCAACAGGTTAACATTGCCGATTTTTGGAGAATGTTCTTGGCCAAAAGGCCAAACTTTTCCGATCAGGATTCCATTCTCAATCTCTAGCGAACACTCCAACAACAGAGGACATCTTATATCAAAATTCTAGTCTCAAACCAATAAATCATTATTATCATAAATCGTTTCAAAATTGTAGAAGGCCCAAGGAAGAACAGAGTTGAAAAAATCCAATTTTTTCTTACCTGGGAAATTCTTCACGGTTGAAGTTTCACCTAAGTCAGTCAGAGAACTCCGATGCTCAATGCACAACCTTCATCAAACAATTCTATCACTTAATATCAAACACTAATGAGAAGACGAGATTCAAGAAACGTGGCTTACCTTGGACGCAGACGATTTGATACAACGTGGAAGACTATCTTCTTCCTATTCAGACGCGGCTCGCTGGAGGATGAACAGAGAGGGAGAAAGGATTTCTTACTGAGAGAAGATGTGTGCCACAACCTCCCTCTCCACACTCTGAAATAGGGAAGTTTTCCCCCAAATCTTGGCAACAACTCCCAGATAAGGGAGTTCAAAATATTTTTATTTTTTTTATTTTTATTTATTTATTTTTCTTTAGGCCAGCTAGGTCGGGCTTCACAATAATAATTTAAAAACAATTTGTAGGAATTGTCGTGTGTGTTTTATTAAAGGGTGTTAATTTTGTAATTTAGTCATTAGAGTTTAACCCTAATTAGTGTGATATTTAAACACCACTAAGTGAGTTTTGTAAGGAGGTTGGTTGAAATATAACGTTGATAGCCGCTGCTATTCTCTCCCTTGCAAGTTGCAAGAAACCACACCTCTCTCGAATTGTTATCAATTCGATTTGAGTTGTGTTCGGAGTGTTTGATTCTTTGTGAGAGGTAGATTGAACACCCTATTGCTGTAACTTTCTCTCCTCTGTCCTTACAGGGAGAATCCCTAGGCAAAGTTGTAGAAACTCAAAATTTCCAAGTTGGAGTGCCTCCTTGCTGTCAAGGTTGCCATTGTAGTTGGAAATGCGATTAGGGTAGTTTCCAAGCCAACTTGTGGTCCTCAGTTCTAAGTCATCCCCCATTTTTTTTATCCTCTCCATCAATCCATCATCATATCAATGTTGAAGCTTGAATTTTGGGTATTGTTCTGTACAATGGCCATTGGGAGGAGAAGTAGTAAAGTGTCAAGCTTGAGTTCTTCTTTGTGTTTGTTTTTATCCTCCATTTCATCGCGCCATCATTCTGTCATCTGAGTAAGAATCAATTGTCGAGTTGGGTTGCTGTTTCAGATTGATCAATCTTTGGCGAGTAGAGAAGCGTCTTTGTAATTTTCTGTATATTTTTGTTTTCCGCAAAAGTATCTACTGCCACGGATACCCAGTCCCTCATTGACAATCGTCGAATCCTTCCGCTCCATCAGTATCCTTCCGCTCCAACTGCATCATTCACTTTTGTTAGGAATCTTCTTCTCTACAGACACCAAAGATTTCCATCCAACGAACATCTTTCCTTCTATGCGATCCATCAAATGGTTGAGCTGTTCTCATTAAAGCCGTGTGTGCCGAACAAGTGACTCTTTTCCTATCTACGGACGCTCACTCTGTTGTGGACACCAGGAGTGTCCTCCTTAACCATGCATGTGTCTCAGCCTTTATTCAGACACTCTTTCACCCGTCTGATTCCTTTCCACGGGAGCCTTCCTATAGGCAGAAACCTCCTTCTTCTCTCGCTTCAGAAATCCTTCTTCATCCAATAGCTCTCCTTCCTTATTCGCCTTAATCCAGCGACCATTGTCTTTCGACCTTTCCCTTTATGTTACCCAATTCTCCAGTAGCCTCCCTCATCTTTTGGCTTGCCTTTCCTCGTCTGATCTCCATCCCCAAACACTTGTCTCCTTCATTTCCACGCCCCTCCTCCGAGAGAGCTTCTGTGGTGCATCATTTGGTATTAGAGTCGTTCAATCTTGTTCTGCATATTTTCTTATTAGAGCTGTTCAATCCCATTTGCATTCTTTATTAGAGCTGTTCAATCTTGTTCCGCCTATTTTTGACAAAGCCGATCTATCCTCTTTCGTGCTAATTGAACCATATCTAATTCTATTTTTGTGTTCTTATACATTCAACTTGATGAAAAGAGGTTGTAAGTATGCCATGGATTACATGACGGAATAAGAAGAATTATAATCATCTATCCCTTCTTTCAATGTGTTAGAATGGCCAAAAGATTACATTCAACGGGAAGAGGAAGTTGAAGAAAATTTTCAGAATTCTCATTTTTCAGAGAAGACCCTGGTGAAACTTATTTTTTCAAGGTTTAAAGGAAGAGCTTTATTTTGGTGGAACAATGTGACTATTAACCAAAGAAGAGATAGAGAAAGTGCCATTGGCACTTGGGGTTTGATGAAGAGAATTTTGAGAAGCAGATATGCTCCGAAGCTTACCAAGATGGTCTCACTTTTGAAAGATCGTAAATAACCTAAGAGGGGGGTGAATTAGGTTTTTAAACTTTTTCGTGTGATTATTGTTTTCTCTAACCGTAAATGATTTAATACAATTAAAGGCTTATCTAACAAAATATTAATCAACAATAAGAGAAGGGTTAAAGAATACGAAATCGAGTTGTTAACGCACGAACAACCCTCGTATGAAACAACTCCTACAACTAGGATTGCAGATTCCCATGAACAACACACACCTCCCGTACAACACGGACAAGGTCAAAGCAGATGTCAAAAGAAAGCTGCGGCAGAACTAGATTTCCTGGTTGAGGGACACACCAACTAGTCCATTGGAAAGTACAACCTACATTCCCAGTCAACCAACAACATGGACAAACTCAGCGGTTACGCCCACTCAACTGACCAACAGAAATCACTACCTGACCTCAACTCTATCGACCATTTACACAACTTTCAAGAAGGAATTGACTAATACAACGTGGAACCCAAGGAAAGAAAATGACATTCCATTTTCTCTCAACAACACACGAGATCCTTTACAGATGAGGATAGACAATGGTTCTCATCTCACAAGAAGTGTTTGAAAGAATTCAAAACATACTCTCCTAACGAAGGAACAACCCATACTTCGAAAAATTTACATTGACCGGAACAAATCAAAACCTACAATGCCAGAAAGCTCTCACTTCAAAACAACAATGTCGAGCATCATTGGATTTCCACAACCCACGGATAGACCCGATACAAGAAAGGAACAAAAGGGACAAACAAATACAAACCATTAGAACCAAACAGTCCCTAAACAGATTGACAAGGAACGAGGATCGAACCACTAAGATCCCTCGATATACCAAAACGTAGAAACCCTAAGGCACAACCAAGAAGCCAAGAAGAACGAGTCTCGTAACAACAAAGTTGGAACTCACAACAAAGTTGAAACTCAATCGATCAAAGACATTACTGTCCCATCAGTCATACTTTTCACACAAGACAAAAGCGACGCTCATAGAAGACGAGCGCGTGACCAACACAACAGCACCACCCACACCAAAGTGAATTCAAAACACACCATTCTAAAGAAGGAACAGTTCAGAGTACGGAAAACCAATATACAATGAAACAAATTAAGACCTACAACACCGGAAGACCCTTTTCACAAGAAGCAACAGTGTCAAGTGTCCATGGGGTTCTCACAAACCATCAATACAACCAACACTCAGAATGGAACAACAGAGACAAAAGAAGGTGATCAACACAAACCGAACGGTCTTCCAGCAAAACAATTGGTTACAAGGATCAAACCACTAAGACCCTTCGATATATCCAAAGCACAATAACCCTAAAGCACAACAAAAACTAGGGAAAATGTTTCCAAGATGGACCTTCGAATTCTGACTAACCAGAAGCATTATTGTCCTATCAGTTAAAGTCCTACTATAGAATGAGCACGATGGTCACAAAAGATAAACGCATAACCATCATGACAACACAAGTTATACCTAGCGGAGACAAAATAAGCCACAATCAGGAAAGTCTCTGCTGCAATTGTCCCTCTAGAAAAATTCATCAAATGATTCCAGTTCTCGAACTGAGTAATTCTAATAACCTACGCAGAAGAACCGAGACTTAGATTGCATCCCAAGATGAATATTTGAATTCTACACCTCACAGGCCATAGACGTGGAAAGAACCCAACAAAGTTCACATACTCATATTCCAAAATAATTTCACTTAACAATCCATGAAGTGCACCCACTACCCACGTGGATTGGAAAAGATAGGGTCGTCAACCAGTAGACAAAACCAAGATGTCTTCCCAATAGCATTCTGGCTCATTCAAAAACTTGATCAAGTGTTGGAACAATTCCATGCACAGTAGACACACAACCAAAACATTACGCAATCAACTTCTTAAGTGATCACACACAGAAACTGTAGTACCCCGATAACATTTTTTCCGTATACGCGATGTAATCGATTTTAGGGATAGTTAATATAATACATTGTGTATCGATACGTGTTAAATTATGATGTGTATTTATGGAAAAAAATATTAGGGGATAAAATTTTGGTAGAAAATGTGAGGAAAAGTTGGAATTGATGAATTCGGACGAAGGCAGAGGACTCAGGGATGAGGAATGTCGTCCGAAAATGCATGAAACATCGTCCCAACATTTTGGGTTGATGCAGGACGGAGCCCTCATGTCCTAATTCATCCCCTGTCTTCAAACTCAACTTTTCGGATGCATGCGGATGGATGCGGATGCATGTGGATGCTGTGAGTTTGAATCTATCCAATTTCAGGATAGTTTTGGATGCACGCGGACGCTTGATTCGGATGTCTTCCTTCGTCTGAATGGCAAATTCGGACGAACGCGAACGAAGGCAAGGACGCCATCCTTCATCCAAAAATGCAACTCTGTTAAAAAGGATGGTGTTTTGGGACGCACATGGACGAGGCACAGACGACTCCTCTCGTCCGAAATGTCCTAGACCTGTGAAAAATTAGGGATTTAATAATAGAGCTTCTTATCGTTTTGCCATTTATTATGCACTCGAGAAACACAAAATCGACTCTCTCACGCCTGGACCATGTCGAAGGAAGCCCCTCCCTCTCCATTGAGTGTACGAGCATCCCACTCCAAGTATGGCTTTCGATTTAAGCCATCTCCTCTGTATTTCCTGTCCAGTTTACTTCCTGTGGGAGAGAGTCCGCTGTGTGAAAGAGAGAAACCTTCCTGCAAACGTGAGAGAGAGCTTGCCCTATGAGAAATTGTGAGTCAGTGTGTTACGTGGGTGATTGCGAGGCTCTGTAAACTGAGGAGTAAGCTGGTATTTTTGTTGTCCGTGTTAGATTTCTTCACCAAGAGTAAGGATTGGGTAGAGTCTTGGCCTGTGGAGGCCCTACCCACAAGTAGTGTGCGTGTGTTTTGCGTTATTTCCTTTGTTGATTATACTGCTGTTAATTTCCTGCAATTTCCTTACTGCAAATGCTGATGAAATGCTTAGAGAAGTGATGAATGCTTGCTAAATGCTTACTGCTTAAATGATAATCTCTGATGTTAAGCCATGTAGTTGTAAAGAATGATGAACTAAGACCACACTACGTTATGTTAAGTAGAAATGAGCTATGAGTCTCCCCCTTGATGATGATTCTGTTCAGTTGAATGTAATTTTATTGTCTTACTTATTGTAGCGATAGCTTCCATATATCTTAGTGTTAATTTTATCCTGCTGTTGTTAGTGTAGAAATCTCTGTGATAATTAGAAGCCATAAGACCCTTAATTTAAGCATGTTTAATTAACTAGAATAATAATTGTAACAACAACCCTTAATCTGAGCATGTTTCATTAATCTGAGCATGTTTGATTAACTAGGTTAATACTTGTAACAATGAACTAAGTTGTTAATTAGAAGTCATAACTCCCTTCATTTGAGCATGTTTACTTTGAACGTACACTATCCTTTGTCCACTTCTTAAAATCAATTTATGCCATTAATATTTAGCAATTTATCAAGTATATTTCCGCTTAATCGTTACATCCACGTCCATAAGCATGTTGTTTACTATTACTTTCGTTGTTTTGCCTATATAATATGAAAAGCATGTTAAATTCGCTATCACATTCGTTGTTTAATTCGTTATTTAAAAGCATGATAATTAGCTGCTATGTTCGTTGTATATTTCCCTTTAGAAACATGTTAAATTTCCATTTTCTTGGACTATTCAAGTATGGTATTCATATTTATTGTATCAATTCTCTGCTATAATTGTCCATTTAATTACTGTCATTTCGTCATATGCACTGTTCAATTATTGTTACTTTCTTTTATATGCGCTATTCAATTATTGTTATTACTATTTTATACTGTATTGACATGCGTCATGATGATAGAAACAAGTAGGAAGTACCACTTATGGGGTGGCACTCATATGCATTATATGAGGAAAATGATAAATGAAAAGAAAAGAAAAGATGGGAAGTTAGGGGATGAACGAGTAATGCAGATCTAATTCGGTAGACTAGATAGGTCTCCTCCCTCGTCGAGAACGAGACCAGCTACCATAGGTGGTTAGAATCAGCTCAAGACTATACCTCTATAGGGGTTCCTCTAATCTCTCGCTCGATGTACGAGTTATGAAAGAAAGAATGAAAGAACGAAAGTAAAGAAAAGACTAGTTTGGGGCAGTGCCCATTCCAGAAAGAACTAGAGAGAGGCATAAAGATTACTGCATAACCCTAATTCTTCACTAGGCCTTTAGGCTCATGTATTACTTGTGGTGTAGGTACATGTACGGGAAAACAATGAACAAATCAAGAAGTAGGGATGAAGAATTTGTATGCACGGGACTCGTGGCTGGCTACTTACCCCCTTAAAATAAATTTCGTCCTCGAAATTTGTTCTATAT